>KN833005.1:309357-324667 GCA_000827315.1 Piloderma croceum F 1598 | reverse complement strand
TTTTTGGGCAATATAAGAACCCAAGCCCATAGTTATAGTATTAGCATTATTATCCAGATTATTAGTCATCTTCTTACATAGTCAGCTATCAGAAGGCAGATATAAGACAGGATATTAGTCAAAGGAAGCAACAGCTCCCCTCGAACAAACAGAGAAAGTACGTTGGTATTTGTGTGAACCTACTGCCTCTGTGGTAAAATTTGTGAAAACAATTTACCGACCTTTCATCAGGCGAGCTCGCGAGCTTCCAGCCTTGCTCCATCCAAATCTTTGGCTGTATCTTCGGGAACATTGACGCCCCAAGCTCCACCCAACGGGGAATCCACAAACACATCGTCCTTTGCTGAATCGCTTTGGAGCATCAATAAAGCAAGTGCTGGAGAGGCGCGGGCAGAGGTGGAGAGTGAGGATAGAGATGGCACAGCTGAGGACAGCTCTTCCGATAACGAGAGTTCTGATAGTTCTG
This sequence comes from Piloderma croceum F 1598, assembly GCA_000827315.1. Classification (NCBI taxonomy): domain Eukaryota; kingdom Fungi; phylum Basidiomycota; class Agaricomycetes; order Atheliales; family Atheliaceae; genus Piloderma; species Piloderma croceum. Next base: position 324,201 of record KN833005.1, on the reverse strand, counting down.
ATGGTGACGACATCGCGGAAGAACCCGAGGTAGGGAAGGGGAAGCAACGACATGACCCCTATGCTGATTGGGACAATGGGGAACCTCTGACACCTGAAGAATGCACGCAAATCATGAAGCTTAGCACTTACGAGCGAGCACGCGAAATGAACATCCGCAGGAGAAAGCGGATGGAGGTTTCGCTCCAAAGCGAGTTCAGGGCACTCGCTGGTGACCTGAAGGAAACACTGCCAAGATCATTGCCTGCCTCTAGTGGGAAGCACGTTCCTGATGGACCGACACATTGTTCATCTAGGAACAAAGCAGCAGAGTGAGTATGGAACATCTTTTCATTTTGTTTTACTAACTTACCTGAATCTCCAGCCTTACTAGTGCCTCCAAACCATCCAAACCGTCCCCTCTTGGTGTCAATATACCACTCACGAGCATTGAATCCACCGATAGTCCCATAGAGATTGATTACAATTATCCTAATCGGTCGAGTTGGCCATCGTGGATTACTGAAGCTATGCAAGAGTTGGACTTGATGTCCGATCAGTTGGAGTGGAAGGAATGTGTCGCGGCTTGGTTGGAGATGGAGCACAGACTAGGTTATCCAGTCGGCATGGTAATCATTTCAAACGTACTTTCGAAGTTTCTTGAAGTCGCACTTAATATGACATCCCGACAGAAAAAAGAACATAAACTTGACAAAGACAGACGCCCGGATGTGATCACGAATTGGCAAAAGAGTGGGTGCAAGTACGCTGCTATGCCTGACCTTTCCGACAAACTGCCTGGCTTCGCAGCCTCGTGGTGGAAATGGTGGCGGAATCTACAGTCATCTTGGCGAACTCAACAGCCTTTCCTGTTGTCACGGGAATGACCTGAGAATCCTGACTGGTCGGTCCTGAATAAAGGGACGGCCAATGGCTTTTTCATTGTCATTCTTAGCCTTGGCTGGTGGGCTCTTGGTCTTAAGCATGCAGAAGTCAACAGCACTAGCTACGGCATGGAAGATCTTTTGAATGCCATAGAGGATACTATGTGGGTTTTACAGCAAATGGCCTTGCCTCGTTCAACCTCAACTAAGCGACCTCAATCAGAGGATGACAACTCCGACATCAATGCAAAACGGTACATTCACATCTTCCCAACATTATTCACTTTGCTCATCGTTCGTTCATTTACAGCATCAAAATTTGATCCCACCATAGAAACTGCATACAAGTATCTGGTTTCTCTTTGATTATATCCCCAACTACCAATTTCAATACTCCCCACTCAGTTTATCTTTTACATCTTATGCAGTATAGAGGCTCGACAGTGCTATTTTCCTGGCTACCAATTCTGTAATCCCCCCTCAATTTTTTCCCTCCGTATTAAGCCTCATTAATGATTCAATGAGTTCTGTGTTTATTCATTTGGGTCTCTTCTAGCATGAACTCCAGTTTCAAAATTTTTTGACCGCTATTTTGCATGATTTTGCGAGTGCAAACAAGCATAGACATGAGATTTTTTAATCTGATAAGATCAGATTCGGAGGAATTAGGACAAATCAATTAGCCGGTTCCATAAAAAGAATAGCCACCCAAATCCGGCAATTGCCAGCATCCCATTGAAATGAAGCCCCCAGCAAGTGCCAGGAATAGTAAAATAAAGGCCCAGCAATTGCCAGCATCCAGTGAAATGAACCCCCCAGCAAGTGCCAGGAATAGTAAAATAAAGGCCCAGCAATTGCCAGCATCCCAGTGAAATGAACCCCCCAGCAGGTGCCAGGAATAGTAAAATAAGCAGCAGAAACAGCTGCCTCCAAGTGAAATACACCCACCAGCAACTGCCAGAAAGTAGTGAAATAGGCTGCTAGTAGTTGCTGCACTCATTCATATAAAAACCTCAGTAATTACTGAGCCACGTACACTTAGTACCAGCAGCGGTTACTGTACTTTAGTGTATAAAAGTAACTACCACCACTGATTGCACACCATAGCGCTTATCTGTCCACAGGCGGATACGATACAGTTGATCGTGGCTCCTATGGTTGGGGAGGTTGATATTAGTTGTTCCACATTTATTCCTGAGGACCTGAGCCCGTGCACAGGATCGAGTCCATTCCCCGTTTGGGGCTTTGGGTTTGGGTTTGACTTTGGGGCGTAGCAGTGGTAGAAGGCAGAGAAGAAGCAAGAGGAGCAGGAAAATCGAGCGAAGGGAAGTCAAGTCCACTGGAGGAAGGGAAGATGCATGTGGAGGCTTTGGGAGTTGGTGTGCCAGGTGACAAGGGTGGAGAAGTACGCAGTGTTGGGGTTTGGAAATAGATGTGCGTGTCGGATGGAGTGTGGGCAGGGGATTTGCGGGGGGACGTAGGCGGGGTCATGTACCCAGTCGTCATCGGGGTGGTGTTGAAGGAGCAGCAAGGGGAGCAGCGTCGGCAAAGACACGCTCAATGTCGTCCAACGCATCGCCAACGATTGTATGCAGTGCCTGGAGCACTTCGAACATCGTGGACATCACTTCTCCGTGCAGTTACCTGGTCTCTGTAGAACGTAATTGGAATAAGGCCCGTTGCTATTCTCCCCACAGACTCATAAAGCCCAGATCCACACCTGTACCACCATCAAACCCTCCACGCAAATCACTCCCCATGATCAACTACACGTCAATAGTTAATCACACGTCCACCAAAGAGTTCTCATTACACCTCAAAATGAATGGAAATGTGTGGACGTTGAAGCAAGAGTGTTTGAGGCCCGTGATTTTGGGATGGACGTCAGACGCATTGGGGGTCATTCGGTTGCCTTTAGTAGTTCGTTCGACTAAATGAAACTCCCCAGTTGGTCATGCTGCACATTGTGGTGAACGGGGAATAGAAGTGTCCAGATTCTTGGCGAGAAACATCAGAGTTCTATTTGACGGGTTCGGGTGATTGGATTACTTGATGTCGAAGGGTTTGGACTTTGATGGAGCAAGAAGTCGCATTACTGTGTCGGATTATGTGATTTCGACAGAATCATGGGCATGCTCAGCAAATGAGTGGGGACGCTTTGTAGTGTACACCCATCGGTGATCCCTGCTAGAGATTTCATATTCAGGTGATAAGTACCCCTTCCTCCCAGCTCTTCCTCACAAGATTGTCTCTTGACAGGTACAATTGGAGTGGATGGACGGACGGTGGGTGTCCTCACAAAACTTTAGATGGATACACAATTATTAACTCGCAATGTCGGACTCCCGCGACGGCTTGCTTGAATTATGTAAGTATATCTTTCAAAGAGGAAGCGTCTGACGGGTGTGCACATGCACAATGATAAGTCAATTTCCCGTTCGTCACCTAACCACTGAACCCCAAGTATATACAAGTTTAGTGGGAATGGGATTGCGCCTTTCAGTGCTAATCTTTTTTCAATAGTGGGATTGCCCATAAAAGGTAATGGCCGTTAGTGGGATTGTTCTTAGGTGCTCATCCCACTAATGAAAGTTTTGGGCCCTCCGGCATGATGTGTCACCATTTATAGCCACTGTAATATTAAGTCCTTGAATTCTACATAAAACTATTGTGGAATAAAATTTTATGAATGTTGGTAAATAATATTAATATAAATATAAGTCTAACCGAACCGACCTAACGTGACCTAACCGAACCTAACTGAACTGCACATTATTCAACATTAATATTTAATATTTAAATACTCCAGAGACATCAGAGAATCCATCTGAGAGTGGGAGGCTAAGCCGACACACCCAATTTTCTTTTTCAGATTTCGGCTGTAAATTGGGAGTTACCCCACACACACCCGTTTTCAGTCATTTAAAAAATTCACACGGCCATTAAGCCATTTTTAAATGTATTCCCTCAAGTCAGATTGTAAATAGGTCTCACCAAACTTGGGCCAGAGTCGAAAATGTCGTTGCCATGTCGCGAGCCGATCACACTCCAAAAACGGAAGGAGAGCTCAAAATCATACATTTTGATACAAGTGGTGGACACATCATATCGGTTCAAGCTGGAGGGTGTATTTTGTATATATAATTTCCACGGAGGCTCAATTTTAACAGGGAAAATGTGTTGGGAAATGACTAAACAGTAAACTGCTGTCACGCAACAGTATCTTTGCCGAAATAGGCAATTGGGTGTGTCGGCTTAGCCTCCGCAATTGAGAGTGCTGATGTGGCCCCAGCGCACGTCCGTTCCCACTTACATCCAATCCCACTAACAGGACCATTCCCACTAAACTCGTCATTCCTCTGGCACGTGCGTCCCTCGCACATGTTCGGAATTGAAAGATGCCCGTATTGAGACTTTCAGATGATGTCTTGGCTCTCATATTTGAAGCGGGTCCCATTCCAGACCTATCTTGTGACTACTTTGACAAGAAACCGAAAAAACTTCCCTTTCCTATTCTTGTCTCCTATGTCTCGCATATATGGCGAGAGGTTGCTATCCGGGACTTGTTCTTGTGGACCAGCATACACATCATCTCCTCGAAACCACACAATCTTGGCCTCATGTATATTAACAGGTCAAAGTCTTGCAGCTTAGACATGCGCTATACGTGCGATACCGATAGAACCTCCGACTTTGACCCGTCAATTCTCCAGCTTCAACGCTGTCACCATCTCACTATCTCATCCTACTGGTACTACTCCACAGTCCATATATGTCAGCGCTTGGAGAAGGAAGCCATTCCTTGTCTTGTGTCATTCACGATTGAAATGGAGTATGCAAATAATGGATTCAAAGATGATTTTCCTTCTCAATGTCAAGAGCTGTTCGGGGGAGGTGCTCCTGTCTTATCGTCCGTGGGGATATGTGGAATCAGTCTACGGTCATTCAAGCTGCCTATCAAAGCGCTCACAGACCTGACACTGGACACGTTTGAGATGGCTACAGAGATGACCTTCGGGGAGTTCTTTGACGCATTCACTGACATGGTGCCTACTTTGATTACTCTCCAGCTCGCAGGGATCATTTTACGAGTTAGACTAGGAGAACACTGTTTACCCACCAATTTCCCGTCTCTCACCTCTCTGGTCATTTGTTACCCCGACTATCTCGATGAAGAGCAAGATGACGGCAATTACATCCCGAATTTATGGGATTGTATAAATGTGCCGGCGCTAGAGAGCTTAACTCTCTGCATCATGAATGAAGAGCAGTTTCATACCAGTATGGACAGTCTGCGACGCCAGCATATGACCGGTATTACCAAAAGAGGTCTCAAATCATTGTATTTGTTCAATATCAACATCGATGGATATGCAGATGACTTGACACTTGCGTGTCCCAATCTTTCCAACCTCACCTTGATGGGACGCATGACAGCGCCTGTCTTGAAATTCATTTTCGAAACCGACCGACAAAGATCAACGGCCCCTTCCAATAATACCCATACCAGGCTACTCTGGCCAAATCTCCACACTCTATCAGTGGAGTCGTTTGAGGACAATATACTTCGTGCTGTAGTTTTGGGTCGTAAAGCATTGGGGCTTCCACTTGTCAAATTATATATGCAGTGTCCTGCGGGAACGAGATGTTGGTACCGCCAACATGTCGAAACAGTGGGACCATTTTTCTTTCCGGATGAGAGGCCGTCAGAAGCTTAGGTACACTAGATGCCCTCCTCTCCTTGTTGCCATTGCCATCTGATATTTCTCCAGCAGTGCTGAAGGCCAAAAAATAGGCTACTATAGCCGTAGGATACCAACTATTCCCCAAGCGTACACCTACTTTTCCGAGTTGCGAGCTTACCTTTCGGCGGCTGTGTTCAATATTCTATTGATGTGCTTCGACACATATGTCATCGTAGTATTGAGGTCATCAACTTGGCAGGCGGAATCTGTCGATTATAGCTCTCGTTTTAGAGGTGGAGTATGTAAACTGACTAGGAGTTCTTGTGATAAAAGAGTCCTTGGAGCAAAGTTCGACAATTAGCTAGAAATTTTACCAGTTGCTAACAGAGAAGAACGAGATATAAGATCAGCCGTGGTGTGCACAGACTTCATTTCTTGCTTCGAATTCATTTTCCGTTTGTCTTTGAACTTCGATCATACAGGTGCCACTCGTCGACGTCCAGTGACAAGAAAAATATAAATACTGAAAGAATTTAAACAGGTCAATGGGTGAATAAACCCCCAACTCCAGAGTCCAAACTTACTTCCCTGCAGCGCCTGTCCTACATTTAAGGATTCAACCTGCTAGCGGGATAGGATACCCAAGCATACGTATACTTCTCCGAGTTGTAACGGGCTGTGTTTTAATGAATCATAATATTCTGTCGATGTGCTTCGGCACGTACATCGTTGTAGCATCCAATCGGTATCAGAACAAAGACTTGGAGGGGGGGGGGTCATACAATAAATGGGGCTTTGTTCAAAACACAACTTGGGACAACCCCTGAAATGCAGCGCAAACGGATCAATGAAACGTTTTTCTCAAATCTAGCATGAAAATTACCGCCCCTCGTAAGGACGAAAGAGACCAAACATTAAAAAAGATTTCACATAAAGCCTATCAATCCAACGGAATTCTGAGATATGGTTTCCTGATAGTTCAACCCTACAAGATCCACCACAAAACATAAACGACACCGACACTCAAGCCTGCAAAATACTGGAATGCAGCCACGGAAAGCATCAGGAAAATCAGAAAAATACTTAAAGTGACTTGAATTCGGCTTAGCATGCTTATTGCTCAAATAAGCTTGCTAAGCAAAAATAAGCATAAATCATGAGACGACTTGGCTTATTCACACTTAATTTGTAACTTGATTAACTTAATTTACACTTATTTGCACTTAACATTATATATTTGGGCTTTGAAATAAAATTTAAGCAAATTAAGTGTGAATAAGCCAAGTCGTCTCATGATTTATGCTTATTTTTGCTTAGCGAGCTTATTTGAGCAATAAGCACACTAAGCTGGATTTAAGTCACTTTAAGTATTTTTCTGATTTTCCTGATGAGGTCGATGTCATCAACTTGGCAGACGAGGCATATGCCCACGACAGGTGCAGAAGTCGATAGGCCCTAATCTGAATGGTACTCTGGACCAACCATGTCATTGACCTCAGATTCTTCCCAGGCAACGGTGCACAAGCCGCCTTCGTCGTTGGTCAACCGCCTAAGCCATTGCCAAAAGTTGGCGACCACCGCTGTTGTAAGTCATTACATCCCTTTATTTCGTGTCCGCCGATCATGATGATGAGTCGGTGCTGAGCTGCATGATCGACTCGATGACAATGTTGCTTTTCTACGGTAAATTCTTTCAACTATGTCCTCAAGAACACTTTTTATCCACAGACTGGGCATTGTTATCTGCTGGGTTGGACTTTATCTATCTGGACCCCGTACTTCAATGCCACCTGGAGGCCCAAGCCAGCTTGCTCGTTGGAAAGTCTCTCCTGGACTTCATTCACCCCGATGAGCATGCACCGGCAGAACAAGATTTTGGCATTGTTCTTGAAAGTAAAAGCTCTCATGGCAGCATCACCCAGCATGTTTTCCAGTTTTAGCCCCTGTTATTTCATGGATTTGCGACTGAGTATGAAACATTCCTTCAGTGCGTGCTATTCTCGTCTCTCGCGTGTCCGCTATCAATTGGGACATTGAACTTCTGTTTCACCCTGGACAAAATCGCTCTTGATTCGAATTACATGGCTGTCAATATCGTTATTGCCTTGTGCTCTGCTTTCTACATTCCGTCCCCAACCTCACCCCTAACGACAATGACGAGCATCACAAGTCACAGTGGACAGACTGGTGTGGAACGCCGTGGATGGGCATACAGCAAATCCAACTACTGTACCAGAGACTCCTTGTGTGCATTCCACAGACGACCAATCTGTCTCGAGTGTTCCAGATCTTGTCGAACGAGGACGAGATGTCACTTATGTTGACTTGGCCGCCTGATCAAGGTCAAGGGAGAAATTATGCAAAGTTAGTGGAGGTCATTCATCCCATGGAACAGACCAGGGCAAAGACGATTTGCACAAGGAGGTACAAGGCATTACGAAACATGCCCATGGGTGAGATTGAAAGCCTAATCATACCACATGGTCAGTTCATTCGTATTTAATGATGTAGATTTGGACATTTATGACGAGTTGTGGAGCAGGTACTATTGTATTTGTATACCACACGGTAATGGCCCCCTCTCTCGCCCATCTCCGACCGGCGACGAGCATGCAGCAGATGGGATATAATGCCAACAACTTTGTGTCCCCACAGCAGAATCAACAATACTATGATCAGTCTGGTAACGCCTATCCAAACATGCCTCTGTATTCTTCATCTACATCCCTGTACAACTAACACTATCTTTAGCAGCCTCCATATCCCGCTCAGCATTGGTCCAAAGATGCCGATCCTCTTTCTTCTCTTGCACTTCCGCCGACCAATATGCGCTCGTCGTCCTAACCTCAGTAGCAGTGATCTAATCAACCATATATGGATTCCAGCCAAGCCTGCCCTCCTCGAATGTCGACGCTGGATTACGGCTACGCTCCTGAGAGCTAGCAACGAATTCAACTGCGAATGACATTGTACCTCCTCCCAGATGTTGCATTAGTCCAGGCATTCTGAGAACCACGAGGGAGACACATGGCAGTAGGAGCTCTGGCAATCGGCCTGTATTTCGTGCGTTAGCATTTTTAGGCTACAATGTCACAAAGGTGTTACCGAAAAGCAGTTGGATTCCAAGGGTATGACACCTAAGTTGTCGTTCTTTCCGCAAGATGTGAGCAAAATGGGATTTTGCACATTATATCGCCCATATGCTTTCGGCGCATTGGCACAAGTGCTAGTTACCCTTACACCTATTGATGCCTTCACATCAATTTGGCTACAACATGATATCAAATGATATTATTGGTACTTTTGACAATGTTACAGTGCTCATTCGTACACCGTGAATCTGTACTATGCAGTTATGATGACGGAGGGTAACTCTGTTCGTCAGAGGTCTACATCCATCGAGTATTCCTTGCTTTTTCCCACAACATACCTGGACATCCAGGTAGTATGACCAGATTCACCGCCTAGCCGCTCAAGGGGCCGCATGTGCTGGATTGTTTCATCTTGGGCAGTGGGCGATGGCATCATGGTAGTGAGCAAGGTTGCAAATTCTGTCTCAATTTTTGCCGTACGTAGTATGCCATAGACGTCAGCTGAGGCGCCACGGACGGCGATGGTGTATCGGTTGTAGGTGTCCATTGCCAGCTGTGCTTCTTTCACCTCTTTCTGCTTCTCAACCAACTTTGGATCTGTGCGCTCTTTCCCAGGTTGCCACTTCTGATAGTCTTCCAGGGCTTCCACGGCGGCCAACCAATTTTCTGTGAGTCTCTTAAACTTGCCCTTCGTAGTGGGTTTTGGTATTGTAACTCTTATTTTCGAATGGGTTGCTCCGTGAAAAGACTCGTTGCCGAGTTCGAAAAGGAATGCAAGATAGGGAAGAGGTCTAGAAAGGTCACGAGGTAGCCCGATCGGCCGTACAGCCTGTTCTGCGGTCATGTCAGCCTTACTTTTAAACTTGACCTGGCCGAAAACTGCAGAGAGCATCGCGGGATCGAAAAATGCATCTGTGTTGATATCACCATGATACACAACCATCAAAAAGTCAATTGATTCTTGGTTAAAGCAGCACTGGAGTATTGCGCCACGAGCCCATAGATTTGCAAGTAAAACCCTAAGTGGGAAGGAATCAGCAGAAGGATGTAAAAATTAACGGAAAATTGTACTTACTGATCTGGCATTTCAGGTAAGGGGTCCTTTGTCACAATCCAATGTGTAAAGTTCACATGCGCAGTCCTGAAGGCCTCGTCATACCCTTTTCGATGTTCATCTGTCCCCCATGGTGTGTCGCCGAAAAGGGTGTCAATGACTTTCAAAAGAAGAACAGGCTTGAGGAGGTTTGGGCCACGCTTGCGTTCCACTCGAGCTGTCAAGTCGCGAGCCAATAGGAGGAGTATCCGTGCACCAAGTTCACCGGTGAGACCTTTTTCGACCAATCCAGCGCTACATAGATGCTTGCAAAAGGTGTCCGGAACCCGCCCCAAGCGCTTGTCATCTCCTGTGTTATGCAAAATGTTAACAGCGCCCAGGACGAGGATCGGCTCTGACAGCGAATATGTGTAGAATGTTCGACAATCGTCTGAGATGCCAGTGATAACTCTCATGTGGCGGGCAACACTACGATCTGTGAGTGCAACGGCTTCTGAACCAACAAGGACGGGTTTAACGCACAGCCGCTGCGAGAGCACGGCAAAAACATGGTCTACATTCCGGTCATCGAAGGGCGGCCCATTTATAAGCTTCCAGGAGGCCAGCCTGACCATATCGTCATCGTGCTCTTCAGGTAAATTCGCCTTCCACCTAATATGTAATAAGTGACATCCTCCGCAGAAAATGAGAACTGCATACATGGGGCGTCCGTAACTGGCAAGATGCTCAAGTGACTGCAGTTGGCCGATTGTGGCAGTGGCTTCCGGTTGGCCTTTAAAAACATTCTGGTCAAAGTCTAATGCGATATATGGTGGTGCTAGCAATTTTTGCAGATCCTCGCCGAGCCGTAGAGAAAAGACTATTATTCATCAATGAGAGATGAGCACAGGGGGGGGAAATTGAAGACACACAATCCCGCGGGGGAAGAGTGAAATAAGAAGATAATTTGGTCCCCATGAAGACATACCACATCGATGTTGTCATGGGTTGATGACTTAATAGACGCAGCAGGATCCAAAACCGCATTTGCAGTTCATGAGCTTCATCAAAGTAGGTCACACACAGTGGCTGCTCGCCAGCATAAAGACTGGCAAGGAATCCCATTAGGGCTTCGACAGCCACTCGGGCCTTTTCGTAAAACATCAGGCTTTCGATGTTATAGACGTCCGCGGCATTCTTATCCTTGGGCCTCATAGAGCTGGTATCCGGCCCCAATTTAATCTGCTAACAACAATTTGAGCTCTGAAACATAAAGAATCAGTGACTTACGCTATTCACTTTATCCAACACTTCAGAAAAGAACTTTCGTCGCATTACTCGTCCGGCTCTCTGTTCCATAATTTCATACCACCATTTATGCAGCCCATTCCCATCTAAGTTACACTGTTGTTGCGCCTCCTTGAGCCACTTTAACATGGTCTCGTGTGCAGCAGTAAGAAAACGCGCAATAGCGGAATGTGCAGTAAAACTCATGTCGTTGTCTGTGTCTATCTGCGCGAAGTAGTAATGGACATCTTCGTCAGATAGTGGGTAGTCTGGAGAATGTGGATAGCGGAGACAGATGGGAAGCGTGAATATATGTCTGCCAGCCTAATAAGGACCCCGTCAAATAATGCCTACCGATAGAATATGGGCGTACCTCTGTGAGCATACGCGATTTGCCCATGCCAGAACTTTGAATTACAGAAATTGCTTTGGCGTGGACCGTTAACTTGCCGTGTTGGATATCATCATTAGTGCCGCGGAGGAACTTGACAAAATCGGTGGCAGCGTTCCCAACAAATGGTTTATTGTAGGCCACATCAACCTCTAAGTTGGTGACAATAAGTTAACTTACAGAAGGTTAGCTAAGAAGTCCTACTTTGGATTATATGAAACCTAGAACAAGTGAAACATATAAGTCTTGTGGTCAACAAAGAAAGATTATGCATACCGTTCACTGTCCTCCCAGTTCGTTTGACCTGAATGCACAGGCATTGGCCGCAACATTTCTGCGGTTCCGTAAGACATAGCTCAAAAGAACATGGTCGTGAAACTGTGCTCACTCAGACGTCGTATTTTCTCGAACGTGCCATGCCGCCAACACCAACCGAGAAGTTTCTTCAAATTCGAATTCTCGTCCCCGTCAGGATCCGGCGAGTACCTCGCCACAAAGTCATCTGCAGTATTGATATCACAAAACTTTTGATCGAGCTTGTCTAGAGCACAGGCTACGACTGTTGCCAGGATGAGTCCAGCGCTAGACGGCACCTTGTTGCAATCTGAATTCCACATTGCATACACTTTAGCATCCAATGGAGTATGATCACGGATGTCGTCGTCAACGAAGTCAAGCTCCATGTTGTCGTTCAGTTAGAATGGACTCCAGATAGGTTGAACTTGAAAAGGGGAATCAGGGGCGTTCCGTGTCAAAATTGCACGTGAGTGATCGCTCACGTAAATACGAGCCCGGGCCGCCGCTATAGCATGTCGACTCTGAGGTTGATTTTTGTGAAAAAGGTAGACTTTGACCACAAAAGACTTTTAAATACCGTGAAAATGTTCCGAAATCGATGCCACCGTGATTCTTTGTTTGGCACTGTGGATTTTTGGCACGCACGTGGCAATTCCGAGTTGAAGAGCCCTTGTGATATGCGGCGCAACCCTCCACTTCCTCAGCGAAGACGCAGTATTACGCCATTTGACTCGGCTGCAACGGACAAGCAGATCGCCACGTGCACAGCGATAATCACTTTCTCGTTTCGCCCACTAACCCGGGATGCCAGCGCCCCGAGCAGACGATGACGATGATCTCGATGATCTCGACGGTAACGTCCCCTTCCACTCCGTAGCCACTGTAACCAACACAACACAACTCCCACAGACGTTCTAGATCAGTTCACCCCGCCCCCCACAAAACCATTCACTTCCACTTCCGCATCCCACTACGCCCTATCCCAACCTCCCCCTCCCAAAAAATCCACATCCACATCCACATCCACATCCACAACATCACCACCCCCCGCACCACCACCAACAGCAACCATCCCCGCCTCCACATTCCCTACCACCTCCCCCCCAGACGACATATTAGACGATGATCTCAACTCCGAGTTCGCGAAGGAACTGCAGAAGGGTATGGAGTCTCTTATGCGTGAGATGGGGGGGTTGGGCGTGGGTGGGGAGGTGGGAGTGGAAGAAGGTGGGAAAAAATCGGAGAAAGAGGAGGATCAGGAACGGGCGTTTAGAGCCGCTTGGGAGGCGATGTTGGTGGAGGGTATGGATGGGATGGTCGCTTCTCCCCCTTCTTCTTCTTCCGCCCCTGCTCCCGCTCCCGGTGCTTCAGAAGTACCTGCGAAAGAAAAGGGGAAAGGGAAAGAACCAGCAGAGGGAACGGACCCCTCCAAACAGGACTTCCAAGCTGGTATCCGAGCCGCTTTCGAGAAACTCAAATCGTCCGAGTCTGGACTCAAAGTACGTCCTCCCCCTTCCCTCTAATTACCGAAACCAAACCAAACTAACTAACACCCACCCCAGTCCGACGACGCCCAGGCCCAACCCACCTCCACAGATCCGCTCGAAGCGTTCCTAAACCAGCTAAACGCAGCCGATGGAGAGGGTGGCGAGGGGGAAGAGAATGAGGTGCGTTTTCGCGTTTTTATTATTTTTGGTATGTTGGGCTAATGTGTGATTGTACGTGTGCGTTGTATTACAGGAAGCGTTCCTAAACCAGCTAAACGCAGCCGATGGAGAGGGTGGCGAGGGAGAAGAGAATGAGGTGCGTTTTCGCGTTTTTATTATTTTTGGTATGTTGGGCTAATGTGTGATTGTACGTGTGCGTTGTATTACAGGAAGAGATCCAAAATATGCTAGAGATGATGATGAGCAGTCTCATGAGTAAAGAAGTTCTCTATGAGCCTCTTAAAGAACTAGCCGACAAGGTTCGTCCCCCCCCTTCTCCCCAACACGCACTAACGCACGCACACAGTTCCCACCCTACCTAACAACCCACTCCGCCACCCTCCCCCCCGCCGATAAACACAGGTACGAACAGCAACTAGACAGGATACGTAGGATCTTGGGCGTGTTTGAGGAGGATGGGTATACTGATGAGGGGGGTGGTGCGGGGGGGAGAGTTGTTGAGTTGATGGGGGAGGTGAGTTTCGTTTCTCTCGATCTTTTTTGTTTTGTTTTTAGTTACAACGCGCCCAATCGCTAACCCACTATTTCTTCTTTCATTCATTCATTCATATTTTCACAGATGCAAAGTTTCGGTACACCACCCACGGAGATCATGGGTGACCTCCCACCTGGGTTCGGTGTAGGTCCCGATGGGATGCCGCAGATACCTGAGGGGTGCTGTGTTTCGTGAGTGAGGTGACCAGAGGATACGTGGGTATGTGATCTAATTCTACTGCTGCCGCGCGGTGCTGGTATTGGTAATTGGGAGAGGTGGGAGGGAGGGGGATGGAGGGGGGGCGGTTGAGTTAATATAATCGTGCAGCTTGAGGGTTTTGGTTTTATTAATGTTCTGTTTGAATCCCTGCTGCATATATCCCCTGAATTACTACAATAATTCCCACTAGTATTAGTACTGTACCATAGCCCGGCGGTCGCCATTTGGGAATCGATGAGTTCCAAACGTTTGTATTTCATTTATTTGTGGGCATGCAAGAAGTTGTGGTCATGTCGATCCTGTCTTTCCTTTCGACTTCGATCGTTGAGTCAGGCCCCATGCATATTGGCCCAGAGGTTCGATCCTAAATAGGCGATTTTGGGTCTTTTCGTCCTCAAGGTTTTGCCGCACGTACGTACGCATTAGGATCGGTTTGAGCAAAATTCTGCTGTTTTCGTCCGCATTCCGGATGTGACCTGCCTACCGACGGTCGTTGTCAACTTGTCAACTTGACACGACGTGAGGCGGCTGCCATATGCCGACATCTATATGTGCTGGTGATCCTGTATTCGTAGGAATGAACGAAAATATTGTGATGTTGCCTAAGTTTGTGACACGGGCCCGTCCTTATGTCTGATCGGACCTTGGTCCAGACAGGGCAGATTGTCCGCAGCCAGGATCGTACATGGTAGTGAAATTTGGAGCATTCGTCCACGCTGAGATCTGACATAAGGCCATTTTGAGAGGTCATTTCGTCCGCGCTGGGATGTAACCTC
>KN833005.1:277690-294459 GCA_000827315.1 Piloderma croceum F 1598 | reverse complement strand
GAGGGCCAATCATGGCTGATGAAGTTCCTGCAAGAATGGAGGATTTGACTAAGATTAGAAGCAGCAAAGCAACCAAAACTGACAAAATCTGAATATGGTTTATGGTTTTGTTTGCATCAAATAAATAATTCCAGTATAACAACAATCTATTTCTTCTCCGCGGTTGGATTCGAATTCCATCAAGAGGAAATAGCCAATTATGTCTCGGGTGTAAGGCTACATACTCATCTTCTGCTCTGATTGTCAAAGACTCTTTCAAACATAGCTATGCTTAATCCTCACTAGGAACACAAGTATCATGGCCCACCCAGTTGGCTATGGCAGGATGGTGGTAATGAATGAAGGTACAAACAAATGACTTGCATCTACATACCTCCACAGACGAAGCAAAATTGATTTCCACAGATACAAGTCATATGACAACAGCCTGTGGTCAACTCAATAATTTGCTGGGTTTTTCCAAGGAGTTCCGTGTGATTAGTAATGAAGTGGATCATGCGACAGTGAGATGGCTTTGATGACTTACACCACAAGTTTTACATCGGCGCCATTTCTTCTCCTGTGGAAATTCATAAAATTAACAGGTCCACGCTGAAGCCAGTCTATTCTCACCTTTGCCAATTTGATCAAAAGGCGATCCTCTGGTGATCGTTCATCTGCAGGAAGCGCCTACAGAATGAAGGTCAGCATGAAGAACCAACATGCGACTAGATACCCACTTGATATTCGGTGCAAGTCAAGTCTGCGAAGCGGCCGTTATGAGTTGGAATGAGATGGAGAAATGCATAGAGATGAGCTTACTGTTATGCCATTGTGTCTTACACCGAACGCACATGACCGTTTTGCAAAGTGAGCATGAGACTTGAGGTTTACCCGCTTCTTGCTCGTGCAATTGCACAAGAGCTGAGCATTTTCGATTGGGGCAGAAATACCGTGGGTGGCTATCTAGCTGTTTCTGATCGTACTGCAGGGGTGGTTTTCAATCAACAATACACAGAGCGCTGCCGTAGGCCCTTTACTCACCCAGAGTGCGATTCTGTCCTTGGTCAGGATCCTCTCTGCCACGTCATCCTGTATACCATCCGCCCATTCATTCAGCGGACACTCGGGACATCGAATAGGAAATACTATCTGTTCTTCTGGTGCTCGTCCCGTCCCGAGTGGATCTAGTTTGCTGGTGATGTATTGGGAAAGGCAGCCGACGCAATATGAGTGTTTATTTGGACAGGGTAGCTGAAGGCCGAAAGGTAGATGCGTCGACGAGTTAGCCGAGAGTGAAGCGGACAGGGGGGAGTGTGTCTCTTGGAAATGATCTTTGCATATCCCGCAAGTAGGGTTGCGTGGAACCGACCCTTTGGCTGCAGGGTCAGGATTTACTGGAAGATAAAGATAGTATCAGAAAAGGCGTGTATATTTAGTGAGGGCGTACTCAGTGTCGGCCCAGGTGGACAATCGGATAGATCATCTGCAGAAGTTGATGCAGACATTTTATCCTTGCCCCTTTTGTTCGGATCCGATGCCTGAAAGCAGTTACAGTAATAAAACTAAGGTTTGTTTTCAATTTCAAGACCACTCACGAATAGATCATCAATAACCTGCCGTCCCAAAAGGCTGTCCACTGTTTAAATGTCTACACCCATCGAATAACGATTATGTGATACTACCTATCTGCGTTGCAAGCGTCTGTAGCATTCCCCCCCTGTTCTTGCAGCCTCCTTGCGAATTCGAAATCAAGTCGAAATTTTTGCTCGGCGGCGGCAAGTCTCTGTGCCAGTGCTCGATCGCGTGCAATCTGGGCTATGTAGCTGATGTCAGGATCACAAGTGTGATCAAATTGTATCCCGTCCTCTGCAGCCGGGCGGAACATCTTCAAAGGAGTCTTCCAAGAAAGACCATGGAGCCATCGCGAGCTAAACACCATCATTCGTCCGACAGCAATTGGAAGATCAAAAAGTTCACTCTCAGGGTCAATCACTGCCATGTTTAATTTTCAATAGGGGCTTTGAGAGCTCATGGAGACGGGTCTCAGGAGGTGATGTTGAGATCGGCTACCCAGTGGACAACGGGGCGAGCGACGGAGTGACAGAGTGACACGAGGACTCGGTGAGGACACACCTGACGAAATTTTCGTTTCGTCACCTCGCCAGAGAGCTGTGACAGGCTGATATTTTTGTCAACAATGGTGATTTCGTCGCCAGATCCCAATGTAAATGCTTGCGTGTCACATTCTGGCTCTGTGATATATGACGAAGTCCTTGTGACGTGTGACTGACGAACTATTCGAAATTGTACGGTATGTGCAGTCAAATCGATGCATCGATCTACGCAAGGACCCACCACTGATTGAAAGCATTCCACGCTTCATTCAATGCGCCAAACACCCCATTCGCGATAATCCGATGTTCGAGTGTGGTATTATTCACATTCAGCTAAACCACAAACGCACCCATCAGTCAACGACGGCAGAGCAAAAACAATAATAGAAGAAGCAAAGAACGCACCCTTATCAGGATACAGCTTCGAAATCGCATTCGTATACCTAACTTTAACCTGTCCAGGGGAAACAAGCTTCGCCATACCCACCTTCTGCCACCCAAGCTCAGGCCACAGAACGGTCTCGGGACTAGCGATCAACGCGCAGATGTTAGTCTCTTTACAGCCCGTCTAGGCTTGTAGGCGCGCACGTTGATGGAGGTGCGGGCGGGTAGGTGTAGCTGCGGGATGTTTTGGTTTTGGTTTACTTTTTCCGTCGTCGAACCAGCAGCAGTGCCAGCGCCCGCCGTCATCCACCTACACCTCCTTTCTAACACTCACCATTTAACTCCAGCAAGAACCTCTCAATCCTTCCCCTCCCACACGAACACGAACAAACTCTCCTCCCGCTCTCCAAATCACCCCAACAATCCCAACAACAGCCGAACAATCCTCAACAGCCCCACCCATATCCCCAGTCTTAAGCTCGCCAAAGCCCAATTATTATATAAAGACACGAGGTGTTGGGCTGGGAGAGAGAGATGGCGGACGTATAGGACGTCTCGGCGGCGCTGCATCGGCCTAGTTTGTAGCGGGGAAGAGGGTTCGGGGCTGTTGTTATGTTGTTGTTGTTGTGGATGGGGCGTCGCTGAATAGGTCCCCTGCTGCGGTTTCGACTCCGTCTTTTAGACGCGATGAACGCGTATCCGAGGGTCGTTCATGCGTAGGCGCGTCTTTACCCATCCCTCTCACTACTTTCAAAGGTATCAACGATTCTCCCATTCGTTCCCCTCCCTCCTCTCGCCGGTATTAGCGGTGGCACCCCCCGCTCCTTATAAATCCCCCTAGCCCTCTCCTTCCCCTCCAAAACGCATTAGCGCGACTAGGCACGCCCAATCTCGCTAGCTTTGCGAGGAGTTTATCGGTATGTTCTTGATTTTGGAGTTGGGTAGCGTAGTGAGCTTGGGTAGGCTGGTAGTTCGGGTGGAGAAGGTTTGTTGGGAAGTGGAGCTAGATGAAGTGGGCAAGCTCGATGGCGATGTTGTGGTGGTTTCTGTCTCCGTCTTGGTAGTACATCATCACTATGATTATGATCCCAATCCCCTTCTCTCCCTTCTCTCCCTTCTCTCGTACCCGCCCCACTCCCACCGGCGCACCCAAAAGCACCCCTGCACATCCAGCCCACTCTGCGTCACCCAAAGCGCATCTTTAGCCTGCTGGATCGAGAAGCCCATCTCGACTAGTTGGCCTAGGATGTGTGGAGGTGGGGTTGGGTGTCGTTTGGGTTGCGAAGTTCTGTTTGTATTTCTGGAGGGCGGCGGACGCGTTTGGGGTTCGGTGTGGGAGGGTGAAGGGGATGGGAAGGACGAAGATGTTGTCTGTTGGGTTTCATAGACAGTATTAGCATATACGGACGGACAGAGAGGGTGAGGTCAATAAATTATATAAATAGAGACATACGGGAGACAGTCTCGTCGAGATCCCAGTGATTGGATTGGGATTTGAGTTAGGATTAGGATTGTTGAGTCAATCGGAGTGAGATTGTTGAGCCGAGACGAAGTCACCGTCACGGTCTGCTTGTGCATCGCATGCATGTAGAAGCA
Source organism: Piloderma croceum F 1598 (assembly GCA_000827315.1). Taxonomy (NCBI): domain Eukaryota; kingdom Fungi; phylum Basidiomycota; class Agaricomycetes; order Atheliales; family Atheliaceae; genus Piloderma; species Piloderma croceum. The sequence goes on along the minus strand of KN833005.1, from coordinate 290,383 downwards.
GCAGTAGGCGCTCAAACACGTCACGCGTCCACGCATCACGTACCTATCAACCCGACCTGCATTCATTGCTCAACTTGCGTTTCTAACCCGCCATGGCCTCCCATAGTACTGCTAATTACATAGATTCGAGATTTAGAACAATCAATATTGTTACACGAGATCAAATTAACGTCACGGAGATCAACTGTGAGTGCAATTTCCCTCGATGACTTATCGTTAATCCTAGTTATAACGGATTAATATTGCTCTGTGCATATTACCTACCTGCGGATAGGGCAGATTCACTTGTGTCGGACATGACGGAGAATTCCGACCCTTGCTGTGGATCTGTCAACAGTGGCTTCCTCGACCCCATTATGGGCGGGTGACAGGCTGGATTGAGCCGTACTCCACCAACGAGAAGGGTAGGGTCCATGAGGGGAGCGGCGGCAATGGAGGGCTCCCAGTGTGCACGATCGAGCCACACCCCACGTCGGTTTCCGAGACGCAGTAAAAAATTCTTACAAAAGTTACGGTGATTCAGCAATAAGCGCTCGATCATTGGCTTGCACGCGGCTCATCTCATGCCTTGTCTTCAATTGTCATGGTCACGGTCCATCTATGTAGTCTGCTGGCAGTCACGGAAATCATATACCCAGTCCATCAAAAGGTGTCAAAATTTACCGAACTAGGAATTCAATGGAAAGTTACTATGACAACCTGCATCTGCTTAAGTGGCTTGCTTGGCCATCCTGAACTTCTTCCACCTAGCCATGAGTCTTCTCATATCGCAGCCCCAACCCTCGTCAAGGAACAGCTCTGTTCACCCTAGCCAGTTTTCGGGGAGTTCCTTTGGGACGAGCTATCCTATCTCAAGCAACGTACGACCCATAGCACAACATTCTGGTATGTTATATTTCGAGATCCCAATGCAGATATCTTGACGATTTTCCTGCATCTCCAGGTGACGATTCGTCTAATCAGGAAACTGGCCGACACAGGCGTGGTCTCTGGAGATCTCTGCTCATATTTAGATTCGGCATCCTCTGGCGCATACTTCTTGCCATTTGGCATGCTCTCTGTTGGTTATTTAGGAGAAACCCCAGGCAGCCAAATATCCTTGTCTTTTCTGGTGCTCATTGGGAATCTGTTTTACATTTCCTCGGAGTAAGAGTTTTTGTAACCCTCGCAGATAGGACACATCGAGTACAAGAACGCCAAGCGCTAGCCCAGCACAATGTACGGCAAGTACTTAACGATTTGATTTCGGATTCTTTAGGCGAGCCTTTTCATCTTGTTGATGTTCAGCCGCTCAAACTCAACTAATGGATTGCAATAGTCCCCCTCACTAGACGCACCTCGTTAGCCACTCAGTGTGTTGATTTCCTAAGTGCCTTCACTCCGAAAGGTTAGTATTTGCTCCATGAAATTCAGATTTTTTTAAGTAAGCTCCAAAAAATGCCAGCTACATGGACCACAACCATAGTGGGCGTACCCGGAGAAAATATCATGGAACTTGAAGCCGTCTTTGTACGTTATAGATTCCCAAACATCCGCTTTGAGTGGGAGATCAGAAATCCAAATTTCGAACTTCAATCCTTAAGAACACTGAATGTTGGGACCACTGGTTTATATCTCAATTGGCGTGCAATATCATTGGCATCGGAAGCAGGTGAGGCAAATCCTTTATTGTTATTCTCGAAGGCTTCCTGAGTAAGGGCATTCGTAGCTCCGGAGTCTCTCGTCGCAGTGGGGACTATCAGTGATAGAATCATCATCACTGCATCTCAGCCAATTATTGAATATAGGCGTTTTGTGATAGTGAATATTTCTGTTCCAGAGCTCATTCAACCACACCTGCTCCCTATTGAGCGCCCCAAATACCGAGTGCGGTATGTTACGGTGAACGATATTGGGGAGTTACCAACACTATCAAATCAAGAGCAGAAACCGATTGCATCACCGCTTCGTCCAAGCCCAGATCCGTCGCCGAAGTTTGTCCTTCAGTGTACATGTTTCACTCACATGACTAACTGATAGCTGGCACTTTTCAAGGGATCCTGGGCATACAGCTTCACCTGCGACTGCTCCAAAAGGACCAACAGATGACACGCGGTCACCTCTACGCCCGTATGAAATCCTTATTCAAAAATTACGATCATTACAACAGGTCATAGGATTTGTTGTTGGACTCTCCGCCTTGATGGCATCTACCCAGCCTCTGGTAGACGGTGTTAATCATACTGCTGGCATCACGTTGGCCATTGTTGGCATTTTGTCAGCCGGAATATCTATGATGGGCTTGGTACTCGGAAAGGTGATGATTATGCTGGAGGCGACTGCTGTAAAGAATGAATTGATGGGTAAATGACAAAGGTCTAAACTTGTGCACATCCACCCCACTCTGTGTAGCCCCAAGCACATCTTTAGCCTGCTGGATCGAGAAGCCCATCTCGACTAGTTGGCCTAGGATGTGTGGAGGTGGGGTTGGGTGTCGTTTGGGTTGTGAAGTTCCGTTTGTATTTCTGGAGGGGTGGACGCGTTTGGGGTTGGGTGTGGGAGGGTGAAGGGGAAGCACGAGGATGTCATAGACAGTATTAGTATACACACATTATGCGGACGGACAGAGAGGGTGAGGTCAATGAATTAAATAGAGACGTACGGGAGACGGGATAGAGTCCACAGGTTTACTGGGTACGCCTATTATATCCCCGATGGCAGTGATTGGGATTAGGATTTGAGTTATTGTTGAGTCGGGGTCAGTGGGATTCTTGAGCGGAGACAAAGTCGCCCAGTTATGGCACAGGTCCCCTTCTCGGTAAAAATTGTTCATCGTGGAGAGCTATCATATATTCGCGCCGGCCATTGTGGTTAAATGTTGTTCCTGCGTTATTTGGTTCTGATTCTTACTCATGCTGTGATGATGGCTGTTACTGTGCTCAATTTATCCACCCAGCAGGTTTTCCTAAGCTCTAGCATTATTGGACACAACGTCTAACCGTTGGACATGCACGACATTGCATTCTATCGCATTGAACCGGTTTACCGATAAGCGTGGAATGGCATTATTCGTGCGTATCTACCCACTTCAAATCTAAACCTCGAGACCACTGTCTCGGTGCCTTCCTGCGCCAGCGTTCCTGCACAATTTACCCTTCGTTTTAAATCCGTAAATTCCGACAGTACAGACAGCTTGCAGTTCATACGAGGACTCAGACAAGCAGTTGTACTGTATGCAGGTGCGGAACATTGCGCCCGAAAGCACACTCAGTACGTCATGTGGACACTTATTATTGCTGGCGAGGATGAGCAAAGGTCTGAATGGTCTGTGCATCACTTGCAGACTTTCGGACGCTGAAGTAACCGTGGTCTACCGACGTAATCTAAATGTGTACGAGTCTTGGAAGGCACCTAGCAAGTTTGAAATCCATCAGTCATCCCAAATCATTGCCGCACGATTATACAACTTCGACCGAACCCAACGATCTTCTTACTCCAGACATTGTTTTACAGATATTCACACACACGATGTCTGAAGGGAATCAGGCGGCGGGAATGTGAGCCCTAGATCCAGCCGTAAGAGCCGAATTGTAGGTCTCCTCCGTGTATGGTGGATATCGCAATGCCATGAATGGCTCCATCCTGAGCATGAAATGTAAATCGGTTCATGACAAAAACGACAGGTTAAACTCACGTGAGAGGAATATTAATGGAGCCACGAAGGTGCGTAAACGAGTCGAAGGAATATTTTCCCATATACGATCCGTCTGCATGATGGTCGTGATCAAAAATTCCCTAGGTTTGAATATATGAAACTTACACCCCGACTCGCCGCAGCCGCCAGCTGGCATCTCATAGACACCACCCTGGAAGAAAGTGTCGTTCATGACTAGTTGACCACTACGGGTCTTATGGACAACTAAAAAGAAAAGCGTTCACGTCTATCTGCATCGCGAAATAAGGAAGAATAAAGGATACTCACAAAGCTCTATCGTAGCTGCGTTCTCTGTGAACAGATAGATGACCAAGGGAGTCGGACGATTTCGAATGATACGGATGGCCTCGTGGACATCATCTACAGGAAGGATGGGAAGAATAGGGCCGAAGATCTCACTGCAGCTTTGCCGTCAAAATGGTAGCCTTTATGTAAATAAATGGTACCGACTCGTCCATCAGAACATCGTCAATTTTGACGTCCTTGACAACAGTTAGTTCTATCCTTTTGCCTTCAGACTTTCCACCTATAGCCACTGTGCCCTTGGTACCAGAGATGAGACTTTGGAGGCGGGTCTGGCTCTTGGAATGGATGATATTGGCCATTTCAGATTTTTCATCAAGAGAACCTTTCGGGTGAGGCCAAAATGAATCGTATGCCTTCTGAAAGGCGGCAACCAACGCATCCTGTTGGCTGCGAGGAACAACTACATAGTCTGGGGCAATACAGGCCTTGTTTTGCTGGCGTCAACAGTCAGACGACTAAATCATCAGACACCGACCTGGCCTGTGTTCTGCGTCTTTCCCCACAGCACGCGCTTCGCCACGATCTCCAAATCGACGTGGTTAGTATCAATGAAGACGGGGGACTTGCCACCGAGTTCGAGGGTGACAGGGGTGAGATTCTTGGCAGCGGCGGCAGCCACTATGCGGCCAACACGGGGACTGCCAACGAAAAAAATGTGGTCCCATTTGAGTTCAAGCAAGCGAGTGGTCTCTGCTTCAGCTCCGTTGACAATGGCAAAAGCTTCCGGGTCGAGATATTTAGGGAAGAGCCCGGCGAGGAGCGAAGAGACAGCGGGGCTGTATTCCGACGGTTTAACGACACAAGTGCATCCTGCTGCAATTGCACCGATTAAAGGTTGAAGGGATAAGGCAATTGGATAATTCCAAGGGCTAGATAAAATATGCGGCATAAAGACATGGTAAAATGCCAATTAAATGCTACAGATAGCGACTCACACAATAATGATTGCCACGCCCTTCGGTGCCTTGTAGATAGATGTATTATAAAAGCTGCGCCACTCCTCAACTTGAGGTTTATCGGGTTTCATCCATTCCTCAAGGGAGTTGGCAGCGTGGATGCAGGCAGAAATGGGAGGGCTTATTTCAGGCATATTGCCTTCAAACTTATGCCTCCCAAGATCAGAATGAAGGGCACCAAGCAGCGCCTCGGCATTATCCTGCGTCAGGCGAGCAAGGGCCAGGAGCTGTGCCCGACGATATTCCAAGGGAAGGGTTTTCCCTGAGTCGAAAGTCGCGCTCAGTTTGCCATGGATCTAGGACGTTGTTAGCCAGAAACATTGAAAGCCACAGGCATCATGAGCGGACATACCTCGGTGATCTCACCCATCGCTGTGTTTTCATAAGGCTGCATTGTCAGAGTGAAAGAAAAGTGGTTCCGCTTCACACACACACATATATACCATCAGCGAACGGAACGCCCATCGCAGATTACATCTCGGCATCGATGTTGCAAAATATTCATGCTGAGAAGTCGATGACCGACCCCGTGCCTTTTAAAAAGAATTTAAGCATAAAAGGGCACGCCGGGTCCATAGCACCCGACTCGTGGACAGACAACCCATGATCGTGTGTTGACAAACGCATCGACAAACGTGGAGGTCCTTGTAAAGGACTACAAGAACATGGTCAACAGATGGTGTGGTTTGAACCAAGTACGTCGTCACGTTGGTGATTCGGATTACAGAGTCCGAGGCTCGGACGCTGGCAGGATTTTGTTTGGATCCTAATTAATCGCACATTGAAGTACTGGATGTAAAATCGCATCAAATAGATGTACAATACTAATACAACATTTTCTTCTAGAACTGGGATATAAGTGGCCCATAATACGAATCGAAAGCAGAGTCATTGAACGAGCCACTATACACAAACGGATCGTCCTTCGTCGCGATACCCAAGTCCAAATCCATCGCAGAATCCTCAAAATCAATACCTCCAGCTTGGTAAGGATCGCTGCTCTTAATCCGCACGTCCATCCCCTCAAAGCCCATATGTACCACATCATCGGTCCTGCAATGATCCAGAGTTATTTCTGGGTCAAATGCGAATGCGCCGTGTTTGACGCGAGAGCTGCGAGCGTTGCTGATGAGATCGAAATCAAGAGCTGCACCGCGGATGTGAACAGATTGGAGCTTTGGACAGGGACATTGTGTAGGGGATGTGGGTGCTGCAGAGCATTCTTCGCCGAGAGGCATGAGAGCTTGCATGGCGTGCATTGAGGTGTGTTGAAGCGTTAAGCGATTGAGTGTCGGAAGAGCACCGAAAAAAGTGCGGAAGGGTGTGACGGAGCAGGCTTCGACGCGGTCTAATGTGACTTCCTCCAACCGAGGGAAACGAGATGGAGATGTTTTGTTGGCCGATGCCTCTAATGGAGACATCGCCGAGACCTCGACCTCGCCCGTGGGAACCCAATCATGGACTACTGTTGTTGTCGTTGCCTCTCCACCCCATGCATTCGTTCCACACGCGACCAACAGACTCCCCACATCCTCCGATTGCGAAAACGTAGCGGATGTCGTGTCCGCAATAGTCAACGACTTGACATTAGGAGCTTCCAAGTTCTTCAGAACCTGTCGTGCATCATCTGCATCGGTGTATCCTAATATAAGCTCTTTCAAATGTGGAAGAGCAATGGGGAAACTTTCATCCGAGCGTGACGTCCCGTCCATGCTGTCGTCTTGGTCCCAGATGGGCCCGGAGACGGATACGACGAGTTTATGGAGGGCTGGACAAGAAGCCAGAATGCGTCGGAAGTCGACGAGTGTAGGACGAACTTCGTATGGGTGTTCTGAGAGTTCGAGGCTGCGCAGACCGCCATCGGTAGTCGGGAGGAGAGGAGGGAGGGTGGTCCAGTTGAGATGCACCCCATGTAATCGTAGCTTGCGCAATTGGGGCAAATAATCGCCGCCCATACGGCCGAGTAATGCAGCAAACGGCACTTCTGGGGTACTCTTCAGCTCTCTCGGAAGGAAATCGGTAGAACTGCCGATATATTCGTTGCACCGTTTAAGCACGATGGACTCAAGGAGGGGAGCGCCCTCTAATGTACCAGCGTTTGGGTCGCTGAGTCGGTTGAGGGCGGCATGCATTGGTGAACAGGTGTCAGTGAGGATGGTGAGTGAACGCCAACGTCTGAGGTGTGGCATTAAGAGGTCGAGGACTGTGTGCATGTCTGTGGAGAGGAATGGATGTACATATGGGATCTCGAAATAGTCGTAGTCGCACTGGGGTTGCGGATCTGCAGAAACTCTGGTGTTAAATTAGTAAAAAAATTCATAGTGGTCGAATTTTGTGAAATCTAACGCACTCAGTTTCGGAGAAATCCCAGTCGGGATCTCGTGCACTGATGAGGATATCAATCGGTGCATTGCCAGAGCGAGCAAGATATGTCGCAATACGATCTGCGTTCGGCTTCATCGTATTCCTTAATTGACGTGACTCTTCGTCATCGTCATCTGGAAGTTCCGTAGAGACGCAAATGTCTGTCCATAAAGCAGGGGTTGACAGAGCTACATCACGCCAGTATCGACTGACAGTGGAAATGGCGATTGTGGTCAGCATATTAGCTGGGTCGAATGGAAAGTCGCTCGGACTGGGTTCGGCAACATCATCATCTACGACAAAGGATGTGTGTGCGCTGAGAGTGAAGATATACGAGAGCAGTTCGACTGGGAGACGATGGATCGGAGCCGCCGGAAAGTCCTGGGAAGGGAAATAATGGGACATTGTGCAGATAAGATTCAAAGTTATCGGCTAGATTAGATCGAAGGCGGGGATGGATCGTCGAAGGTCAACTTTGACGTTGGCGGGGGGTGTGGTGGTGAGGACGAGGATGCAAGGTTCATTAGTGCAGCTATAAGTAACATCCTCGTTTTTGTCTCCTGTCAGTCAGATGGCGAACAAAAGACTTGCGCGGAACGGTCGACCTGATTAGAGTGTCCTTATTGTTGTGCGCCGACCCAATCTGGTTAGACCCAACCACTCTCGGATGTGGTGCTCCGTGGTCGAGCTCCTTCCATAACGGCTCAGTAACCGTGGGAGTCATGGGCGCTAACTCCATTGTCCACCAACCAAGGAACACAAAAGGGCAGAAAGTGCGGGAACAAAGACTCGACAAGGAGAAAAAAAATACCGACTCCCCGAATTGGATCCATAATTGACGGAAATGGAGATCCCCTGGACGACACGTGTTGCAGAACAACATCACAAAAGACTGAAAGAACAGTCCAACCAGCGTTCAATCGGGCATTCATTGTTACTTTTGACTGGTACTTTGATTCCGAACAAATACAAGTACAAGAGAATTGGACAAGAACCCGTCGCGAGTATCTGTGAATTGTCGCTGAGGAACAGCACAATTAGTCTGCAACAGCTCTTCCTTCAAGTTCTCACAGGGACCATCTCTTATTATTTCAACTGACTTCATAAATGCACTCGGGCATACCAACTTCCAGACCGAGCATGATATACATCAGGTATCTTCTATTCTAATTATCCCACACACATAAACGGCAGTTTTCAGTCCGCGTGCAATCCTCGAGGTAGTGATTTTGTCGCTGCGTTTCCAGTCGAAGCCCAAATGACGCCTAGAGATGGTGCAGGTGACCCGTCTAAGGGCGGAGTAATTACTGAACAAGCCGCTCTTGAGCGTGAAGGCATGTTTAATCCATTTTGTACGAGTCATTTGGGAGTTCAGATACCACAGATCGACGCTCACGGTCTCAATACCTGGTGGAAGGTTCGATAAAACGGAAGCGATGAGCTAGACAAAAAACTCAATCAGATAGAGCTGACATATCGAAAAGAAAAGCTGACCTGCTCTTCGTCAGCACGCCTGGCATGTATCTTCAACTCTTTGATATGGATGAATCGAGCACTGATGGCCATCAAAAGGGCATCCGGAATGTCGCACACATGAATGGTAAGATTATGAATGGAATCGCTAATAGTCTCCCGAATGCTTTTCAAGAGAATGCCCGAGTTGCAATAGTGAGAGTGATCCAACGCGGTAAGCTTCACAGAGTCCAACTTGGGCCCAGTGGACACCCAACTCAAAAATTGAGGAGGTCCTTCATAACTGCGAAGTGAAGAAAGCGATAACGCTCCAAACGAATGATCGTCGGGCGGTTCAATATGCTCAAAGTCGTCTTCGGACTTCGCGTATGGGAGGATTGTCAACTCCTCGAGAGCGGATGGATGTGATAAGATGGATATGATATGGTGTGATACGTTGTCACATTCTTGTGCTGATAAGTCACATAAACTCCGCGTGGTAGAGATGCCGCGCAAGTGGATGATTTTTGGCGCGTGGAAGGAAATCTGGATACGACGGATAGGATCTGGATGTAGAACGTCGAGCCACCCCACACTTCCACGCTCTTCCACACTACCGTATACAGAACAGTACGAGGAAAAGAATATGTCGGTCACTTTCAGTGCGGGTTGGGGAGGCGCGCTCGCGGTGACAGTACAGTCCATCACTTCGAGCGTCCGGAGTTTCTTTAATTGGCATAATTGGCTCAAGGCCTTGTTGCAAAAGGGGAGATGAATACACTCGAGGTGGTGCAAATTGAATAATCGTGGTAGAGTTTGGAAAAAGATATCAATGAGGCAGGTGCCATCTCTTTCATCGGCAAGTCGTTCGACCTCTTCCGAGAAGTACAACGGATCAACCTTGCAATGACGAACCAATGGTGCTATATCATTTGATGCCCAGTACTCCAGACGTTGAACACTCCGTGTGGCATGTTCCTTGATAAACGGCCATCGATAGTGGGTAGGATTGGCGACGAGAATGAATGGGGAGAAGTGGAATGACGAGAAAGCTCGTGCTTTCCCCAAGACAGCGAATGAGATGCAAGTCAATCTCACGTTCACGATGTCGGCGATATCGAGATCGGCTTGTGCAAATACTTCAAGCCATACCTCTGGCGGTAAAAACCGTCGTTTGGACGGGTTAACCCTCGAATAGAGCTTGGATAAAGTGCGATTCAGCGTCTGTATGACCATATTGGCATCCAGGCTTGAGACGAGTAGTCAGACTAACAGGGTGTTCCCTAGTTGCACAAGATGTAAACGTATCGACTTACTGATTCCTAATCCTGCAAACTCGGGCGGTTCTTTGGCGACGTGCTTTGGTTCCGCGGGTAGGGTCTGTATGAAGGTGACCTTGGGCAGCAACTGGAAATCGTAGGATGGAAAGAGACGAAGAAAGTAGGGTTGGGAATACAAATACAGCAATCACAGCCTTGCGTACGTTCAGTATGGATGCCGTTATGTAAAGTAAAGGAACAGCGGGCGCTAAAAATTATTTAGGGTTTTGACGCTACAAGCGCAAAATGATATATCCTCGGTAGCATTCTCCATGACATTTGAGTGGATCCGACCTGAAGGATGCAGACCGAGGAACGTTGAACGACGAGGATGGATAGCGCTGACTATATATTGTATGTCGGAAATTTCCTACGGGCCTTATAAGGTCCTTGCCTAAAATGAACCTTATAAGTGCCTTATAAGCCGGCTGATCACCTAATAAGGTCATGTAAGGACGCCGGAGTCTTAAATGATCAGCTGGGCTTATAAGTGCCCGACAGGTCTAAAATAGACTGACCAGGTGCCTTATGACTGCCTTATAAGTTATGAGGGCCTTAGAAACCCGCTTACATAACATTGTATTGAATGGAAATTTTTGAGGAAAATGCATAAAAACATTCATTATCTGGGCAAAAAACTACCGGAATAGAAAGCAAGACTATATGTTAAGTGTTCCCATGTGTTGTGGAACAATTTTAACTCCAATCTCAGGTGCTGCAGGCAGGCTGACCGAAAACCCAGGCATTCCATAAATGGATGCCCAATATAGAAGCCTGCCTGAAGCTGACCCAATGCAACCAAGCTGGCTATACTAATGGAGGACTTTATGATGGCTTACATTATAGTGCTCACCTTATATGGCTGGCGCTGCCTTATAAGAAGCTCTTGGTGGCTTAATGATCAATCTGTGCCGGCCTTATGAGCCAGCCGGTGTCTTACAGGCTTATTTGGCCACATATGCTCTTATAGGGTAATTTTGAATTTTCTAACATATTTACTGGTATTTGCACAATGTGGCAGCTTCAAGAGTACTATCAACATTTCCCACCTACAGTGTATCATACCGTCCCCCATCCCTTGGTTGTGTATATCCAGGAAGAACAGTATCACAAAGATTAGCTAGTAAGTAGTTGAAGTTATGAGTGCACTGGAAAGACTGCACAAAATAATATTTGCCACTTTTGACCATCATAGATTTTGTGAATCTCCTCTCCACTTCCATTTCGATTTTCAGTTTATCTCTTCTACCCACCAATATGACCATATCTGCTCGTACAATTGAGGTTATTGCTAAAACACCCCCCCATCCCCAACTGTATCCAAGATCACCCCCACTAGAGTGACTGTTTGGAGGTCCTTCATCTTGGGGCACCTTGTTGAACTACCCAAAGGTGCATGTGCAAGTGTGATTGTTAGAGAAGATGAGCTAGTGAATGATATTGTAGATTACTGCCAGAAGAACAATGAGTTCCACATTCTGATGGTCCAACAAGAGCTCATTGTTGAGGTGAGTTGCCTTTTGATGCCTATTTTTTCAGTCAGACACTAAGCAACATATGCAGACTTATTGAATGTTAGGGACTGGACAACCTGACTACTTGGATGGGCCAGAGATTGTTCCCTGAAGATACTTCTATCATTTCCTCAAATCAAATCACAAACTACTACAATCTTTTCTGAACAATTGGGGGTTGGTGCATCCTTGCTATCACTGCATCTCTTGTACTAAAATTTTACCTTAACTAGTACCAACAATATAAGCACCAATGATATACTTCATATCCTAGAACCATCTGGCACTCTGAGGGTTGCATTGGCAACCACTCACAAGATATCATTTGATGATGTCTTTCACACACTCATTGCAATGAGAAGGGCAGACTCAAGCAATGGTATCCTGTGGACCAACATCTACACAAAGCTGTTTGGAGATGATAGTGTTGCCTCTTGGAAAGGCAATAAGATGTTGGTTGCTCAAGCAGCATTAGCTTGGAGGAAGGAGTGAGCCTTATGCATATACTCTTTTCTCTTGTGTTTTTGTACTCATTATTTGCCAGGATGTCTTCACATGCACTTCATGTTGCTGCTGCCAAGTATGCAAAGCAAAGCAATGCTGAGCTATGCGAAAAGAAATATCAGCAGCTAGAGGATGAAGGGGCTTTTATATGATACTCCTCATATAATTGGTAGGTGGGCTCCAATTCAGTGCAAGCCAATCACATAATTACACTTATAAGATTAATCCATCTTGAATTTGGAAGAGCACTTGGATCAATCCTTCCCTTGACCATTGATTCCATATTTTCATTTGTATGCAGAACAATCCAATCCAAAATAATTTACATGCTAAGGGACTCAAACTCAAGAGCATCTACACTGTGTTGCCACACTGCACTGTTGACCACTGAGCCATTCTGCCATGATATAGATTCCCTGTGGCACAAATATATTGCATGGTTCCTAAAGAGGCAAAGGACTTGCCAAAAGAAAACAAGAAACAAGTTTTGTTGTGTCTGCTCTACATATGCTTGTGTAAATAATTTCCTGAAGTTTCCCAATCAAATATACATATCTGCATGCTCCTGTGGAGCTTCCCTCCCC
>KN833005.1:251967-277430 GCA_000827315.1 Piloderma croceum F 1598 | reverse complement strand
TAAAATAAACTTTGAAATTCTAGTTACAGGTATCTTTATTTGGATACCTGTTCTCTTTCCTAGGATTTCCCAACAAAATATCTGCCAGGTAACTTCATGTTGCTTAGTAATGGCAGGATTCCCTTTTGAGTCACCAAGTTAGAGTTTGTTCCAGATCAACAGACATGTATATTTGATTGAGAAACTTCAGGAAATTATTTACACAAGCACCTGTAGTGCAGACACAACAAAACTTGTTTCTTGTTTTCTTTTGGCAAGTCCTTTGCCTCTTTAGGAATTATGCAATATATTTGTGCCACAGGGAGTCTGTATCATGGCAGTATGGCTCAATGGTCAGCAGTGCAGCGCGGCGGCACAGTCCAGATGCTCTCGAGTTCGAGTCCCTTAGCACACGAATTATTTTGGATTAGATTGGATTGGATTGGATTGTTCTACAAACAAATAAGAATATGGAATCAATGGTCAAGGGAAGGATCAATCCAAGTACTCTTCCAAATTTAGGAAAGGATCAATCCGACCAACTGAAGTTCCTGCTTCGTTCCAGAATGATCTACGGTTTAGGTTCTATCAACTTCATCAGGATGTGGTTCTACAACATTGCAAGAATTACCTTAAATTTCCCAACCCAGGATAGCGGGAAATCAAATTCTTTCAACTTGATATGGCTTCGACAGATCAGAAACACCTTCTGTACACTTTTCTTAATGGCTAAATCCGCGATCTGGGCACTCGTCAAACCTCCTCCGATTACGACAACATGCATCCTTTTTTGTTCTGGATTTTCATGTCTAATGCGTTGCTCAGAAATGCACGGTCCTTCAATGACGAAGGATGACACCATCCTGCCGTTGTTTGTTGTTGAGACAGGACTGTATATAATGAATTAATTGTCCTCATGATGTATAATTTGGATAATTCATACTGAGTGTATTCGGGACTACGAGTCTGCAGAACAAGTTCCTTTGTCATCGCCTCGCTCTAAATGTAAATCGCAACAACCTTCCCGCCTTCAATACGCACCGGAGTCCCAATCCCCCCAGAAGTAGTAACATAAAGCACAGACCCATCCCCACTCGTCCTCTCGAACGCGGTAGACGTAGCCCCAGCCACAAGCGTCGAGTTCAAGTTTCCGGCTACGACGCTCACCTCACCCCCCGAAGTGACCTTTGCTACCACGTCCCAAGGGTTCTCCGCAACATAAGCGTCGCCCGCCTGGTCGAGGGAGAAATCGTCTCCGAAAACGTTGGTCGCGATGATTTCTGCTGGACCGGTTGGGGTACCGGAGGTAGTGTCGATCGGGATGCGGCTGAATAGTTTTTGGGCCGTGCTCGTGTAGTATAGGTACTCGTCGCGGATTTTCATTCCGTTGATGCCTATTGCGAGCGAACTGTTGGGTTTCATAGTTGGATCGTCAATTGTTTTGGAGTAGTTCCCTGTGTCCACGTTGACTGTGTACACCACTCCGGCGCCTGCGTCTGCAACGACGAGGAGCCCTTGTGACATGTTGAGCGCCGCCATTCCATTTAGGGCTACACCCTCCGGTATATCTGTAAGTTTCGATGCGACTGCGTGGGGGGAGGGTCGCCGCATATCAATCTTCCAGATCGAGTAGCTCCCGCTCGTACTCGTATAAGTATCGTAAGAGAAATTACCCGCAACGACGTAGAACACGTCCGACTGCTGCATCTCTACGATGCCCAGGAGACCTGTCACGTCTGGGATGCGATGTACGAGGGTCGCAGAAGCCAGTGGCTTGTTGGTATTCGCGTTCAAGGCGTGCTGGGAACTTTTGGGGTCTAGCGTAACCTGCCAAAGCTCGGGAGCGCTGAGGACCGTGACTAGGAGCTGGCCTGTTTGACGAATGGCGATGTTTTCGAGCCATGTTTCGTTGGGGAATTGGTAGACGATTTGGGTGGTGGGCGGCGGGGAGGTTGTGCGTGATGAGAGGGGTGTACCGTTCGCGCTCATGGAAGCCAAGAGGGCTAGTATAAAGGAGAATGCGCGCATTATAGTGCTAGTCAAAATATGAAGCTGAGGAGTTTATGCACGATTAGTTTTGGCCGGCTTTCGAGATTATCGTAAGACTGACCAGTGATGGGTATCCGTCGCTGAGTGGAGTGGTCAGAGATCCTGCGCTTTAATAGCAGAACCATGGTACATTAATCTGCCATCCCGCTAGAATAATTCAGGTATCTGTAAGTACGAATGACAAACTAGCGTACTCTACACATCATCTTGTATGCTGTGCCCGATGCGGCCGCGGTGGTGCTAAGTGGGTCGCTGTTTCGATATGGTATGGTGTTTTTTTTTTCTGGCTGTGACGCCGCACGCGTGACTGATCATCGATCATGAGCCTACGATTATGTAAAAGACATTTTAGTATTTCGCACCTTTATTGTGTACGCAGTGTGCACTGCGCAATGCTGGTTGTGAAAGAAAACAGACACACGTGACTCGTAGGTGGTTAGACTCGTGACAAACTATTTTGCGCTCTCAACCGTTGTGTCAAAATTGATGTCTACCGCGTCTTCATGCATTTTCATGCATATGTCTCCGTCTCGCTCAATGCTTCTATTTCACGAGCAAATCGATGCATCTAAAGCGCAAGAATGTGCGAGTGGGTCGCATCCGATGACGGGTCCTCAATGACTTGCCTTGCCGTCACGTGAATCTTACGGTAACGTTATGACTTTTATGAACTTTTTAATTGATAGAGTTGAGCCTGAGAGGTCGGGCTTTTTGATCACGTTCAGTCAATGCTCCATCTCGTCCACAGATCTTAGTCAAGATTCTCAAGCAAGACAATTAATTACCTTCGGGGTTGGATTGTCTCGGTCAGTCCGACATCCGTCCTAGCGGAGAGTTCAAGGTCGAGTTAACTTTCTGTGACATAGCATTCGAAGGAAGTCAACTCATCTCGCCCTTCGTCCTCTTGTTGGCATGCAGATCACCATCAAGGCCGTCACGGTCGATAACACGACAGCGAAGGCATCTCCCTAGGTCAAACAGTACCTCATCTTTGCCAGAAATAACTCGAGGATGATCGGCAACACCTGTCGGCATAAACACCAACGGGGTGTGGTGTACGGATTCAGGGTCGCATCCTGAGATATGGTGCTATTGGTGACTATAATGATATGCTATGTAGTTGGGCGATAACATCTAGGGCGGTATGTTAGCATTTGTACTAACTCCCACTGTCAGATGACTCCTTGTGAACCAAACGTCCTCGAAACAGTCGTTATGTAAAATCTTGGGTCTGAGGAGAGAGCAGTGCCTTTCGCGTGCAGGCGCGCATGCTGAACTGATGCAACATCCGCTTTGCGAATTATATCGAGATATAACGTCTTGACAGAAGTCGATGAACAGCTTTGACGAGGGTGTAAAATAGTCCTAACGGTCTAAGAAGTAAAGATGAGTGAAAGGTAGTTTTGAGACTCGTCATAGAAGTCCAACCTCATTCATTGACATCATTCTTTAAAAGTAGGTTCGATCGTTTTCTCTTCTCTTGATGCTTACTTCTCTCCTTGCCCACCACTCCGCTGATTTCCATTAGTTCTCTATCTCTCTTCTCCAAACATCCATACGCCAATAATGAGTCAACATCCTGTGGATCTGGGTGGAAGAACATAGGCGATCACAGGTGAGAAATTTCGAGCGCCTTAAAGAGCGTCTTCCATGCAGATAGGAACTCGTCGCCAGATTTATCAAGCACAATAACCTGAAGTCTAGTTTTGACTGGTTTGGTTGTGTCTCGAAATTTTAAGGAACGGTGGTCTCGCGTGCGAACTTGAGGACCATGCCTTCTAAGCCATTGGAATGCTCAACATCGGTGTATAAAGCTGAGGTAAGTGGCTCTCGTAGTCGAGCTGCGACGGCTAACACTGAAGGACCGCCACCGATAATGATAACATTGTAAATATCAGAATCGACAGAACGAATTGGGACAGTAGAGCTAGGCATTTTTTCCAGCGAGGAAAAGTCTTGGATGTCGCTTCAGTTAATATTTGAAGGGGAACTTCCGCTCCAGTCGAGAAATCCTGACGTTGATTCTGCATAGATACCTCCCCAGACGCGTCAGGAGGACCCGCTCAGTCGCCATCGGAGTTTTTATATTGTTCCCAGCTTGTGCAGGACCAGTGAATTTGGATTCTGATGATTGATAGCTAATAACAAGCAAAAGTCTGTCAATGGTCAACGTTGGGCAATTCAACGGAAGTTTATTCGGAGCCTGTAGATATACTTAGTGAGCGAAGTAGAAGAAGAAGAAGAAAAACTGCAATCCCTACAGTCACGTAGAGTATGAACGAAGTTGAAGAAGCCAAAACCTTACCGGAATCACTATCAGGGAAGGCGGACTGGACTGCCTTGGGCATAGCTAGAAAAATATTTTGGATCGCATACCCGCCCGGAGGAGCAAGAGATCGGAGGTATCAATATTGTGCGAATTCGGATAATGAAAGGCTTACTCAAATGTACAATGACCCCTGCAGTCACCAACAAGTAATATGTATTGTTCGGTCTTGCATTATTTGCAGCTTCAGTTGAAGCAATTTGTGATATGATGTGGACCTGGGTCACCTGGCTATCTAAACGGAGCCAGGAAAATGCCATTGTGTCTGTTTAGCGAGTAGGTTGGTGAAGTGAACACCCTGGCTAAATTTGTTCCGATTAGGTCAGACAGGACGTCCGAAGCTTCAACTCTGTGCGCAGCGCTGAATTGAATGGTTCACCAGTCGGTCGCGGCATGTGACACATACCATCAGTTGTCGAGATACTACGTTCGTCTGCATCAAAGTGGAGTTGAATCATGATGCATTCATAGAGATCAGAACTAGGCGTCCTTAACACATAAGTGGGTGATCTAATAAAAGTGTGCTTGATGCCATGCAAACTTGGAGACCACGTGCCAGGAAATGCTTCCGAGAAGAAGCACGTTGGTTATATGGTCCTTGTGAGTTCCTGTGGTACATACCGTCGCGGTCCCAGAAAACACCCAGCTGAAGCAAATACTTTCATCGGTCAGAAGAAGAAGCTCTTCTGCTGATCAGGCGCGCCGACGTTAATTTCCCCAAGGGTAAAGATGCGAAGAGTCCGGCGACGGGTATGGCGCTTGTTGTACAAGGAATGGCTATGCGAACAGAAAGAAGAATCGGGCTGGGTAAAACAATCAGCGGCTCTAGGGACTCGGATCACTGATTCGAACGATGGCAGACAACGCGAGCACCGCATGCGGACCCCGACGGACATGATTCCATAATTGGCACCACCGAGACTGAGGGATTGGGACTCAAAGATACAGACAGTTCCTGGACGCTTGCAGTCAGGTCGATAGGCAAACAGAGTCACAGTGTACGCGAAATATCTGCAGCCGTGAAAAATGAACAGCAAATACAACAGAGGTGGCCGAAAGGAGGCAGAAAGAGGCCACTGGTGCCAGGGGTCCCGATACAGCCTCCACGGTACACCGAGATTCCCATCCATTCACTTTCTCCGTAGTCGCTCATAATTCTGTCACATTACTATCGTCGTGCCCGTGCTGGCTCTGGGTCTCGTACAGCTCCAGGTTGTCCAAAATATCCCGTCTTTCAAGTACCCGCGGACGTTGCGTACCCGCCAGGCAAAAAATATTATATTAGACCTTACAACTTCGGTGTTACATGTCATTCTTTAGGCGACATCCTCACCTGGACGATGGAGATACTGATGAGGAGCAACATGAAAATATTGACCCTGATTTGCGGCTACGCACTGTGCGCACAGCGGCATCCGCCATAGCCGAATCAATACTGTCCGAGGCGCGAGCACAGAAGCGGAAGTCTTTACGGAAGAAAGGATCATTCTTTCGACCCAAAGGCAGGAGGCCTAAGACTGCAGAGAGTACCGCCAGTAAATCTGAAGGGTCTCGTCCGGAGGTGAAGGGGGAGAGGAGGAATATTTATGTTAATCACGGACTCACTGCAATGGAGGTCGACCACCACGGCGAGCCGATGGCTCGGTATGTACGGAACAAGGTCAAGACAAGCAGTGAGTTATTTCCTATAGACCGTCATGCCATTTTTTGACGTGTTTATAGAATATACCCCATTAACGTTTGTGCCAAAGAATCTTTACGAGCAGTTCCGACGGTACGTGCTAATTCATAGTCCGAATGGTCCAAATGTCCATACTTCCACAATTCAGAGTTGCGAACTTGTACTTTCTAGCACTGGTCATCTTCCAAGGTGAGATATTGTACCCATTACTTTCACTTAAATCATCTAACTCTCGTATAGTCTTCCCTGTTTTTGGCGCGGCATCCGCACAAACTGCGATGTTGCCCTTAGTCTTCGTCATTACGGTTACAGCCATCAAAGATGGAGTAGAAGACTACCGACGTGCATCACTCGACGAAGAAGTCAACACATCCGCTGCCACAAAACTTGGCAACTGGCGAAATGTCAATATACCAACTGACCCTCGTAACTGGTTCGAGAAGCTCTTAGGCCTTAATCCACCAGGAAAAGTAACTAAGGGTGTTCGCAAACTACGCGAGAAAGAGGGCGTGGCAGGGAATCTAATAATGCTGGCCAAAGGCGGAGATGTCAGGGAGAGCACCAGCCAGGTCAATAATGATAGTCGTTGGAGTTTGGGACCTCATGGGGCGGGAGGCAGAAGGCTCGATGACATTGCGAGCGTGGATAGTCACAGCTACCCTCCCCTCGATCTGAATAAGTCTTCACTGTCGATCTCCCCCGCTGCAAAACGTTCTGGTGAGGGTGGTTTTGGATCACTTTCAGCTTATCAGGAGAGTTTACCCTCGCGTTCCTCACTGGGGGTTGTGGACTACCAGAATCACACTGGTGGGTCGGCTAGTTGGGAACGGACGTTGTGGAAGAAGTTGGAAGTGGGGGACATTGTGTTATTGAGGGACAATGAGCAGGTTCCGGCGGATGTTGTTGTGTTATCGACTTCGGATCCGGATGGGTTGTGCTATCTGGAAACGAAGAATTTGGACGGCGAGACGAACCTCAAAGTGCGGAAGGCCGTCCCTGCGACTTCTTCAATATCATCTGAGGAAGATATCGAACGATCATCATTCGTCCTCGACTCCGAACCTGCTCACCAGAACCTCTATGTCTACCATGGTGTCTTACGGTATAAGGACGCTACTACTGGCGCACAGAAGCAGGAACCTGTTACAATTAACGAACTTCTCCTTCGAGGTTGCGCTATCAGAAATACCTCTTGGGTCATTGGCTTAGTCGTCTTTACTGGGGCCGACACCAAGATCATGCTGAACGGGGGTGATGCGCCTACCAAACGATCCAAGATCGAGGTGGAGACGAACTTCAATGTTATCGTCAACTTCATGGTCTTGCTCGTGATGTGCACGATTGCTGCCATCTTCAGTGGTCTGTACGATAATATGCAAGATACTAGTGCCAAGGTTTACGAAGCAGGGGACGATCCTACTAGTTCCTCCATTCTGAACGCACTGGTCACATTCGTGTACGTGTGTTCATCGGTGTTAGTAACGCAGTGCTGACAGATGTACCTACAGCTCATGTCTCATCGCCTTCCAGAACATCGTGCCAATCTCACTCTATATTTCCATCGAAATCGTCAAGACCATCCAGGCCTACTTCATAGCCCAAGATATTGACATGTATTACCAGCCACTGGATGCGCCGTGTGCCCCTAAGACATGGAATATATCAGATGACCTGGGCCAGATCGAATATGTCTTTTCCGACAAGACCGGCACGCTCACGCAAAACATCATGGAATTCCAGAGATGCTCGGTGCATGGGATTGCATATGGGGAAGGCGTTACGGAAGCTCAGCGAGGCGCAGCTACAAGGCAGGGCAAAGAGCAAACCATGGATCCGGAAGAGCTGAATGAGAAACTCGCCATGCTCAAGCAGAGCATGTTGAGTACGACCGAACAAGCCTTCAAGAACCGGTATGCCCAGCCCGGCAAACTCACGCTGGTTTCTCCCAAACTCGCCGATGACCTCACAGATCGGTCATCAGAACAACGGTCCCGTCTCATCGCCTTCTTCCGCGCATTGGCGATATGCCATAGTGTTCTTGCAGAGCGACCAGAACCGGCGACGCAACCGTTTCTATTGGAGTATAAAGCCGAGTCGCCTGATGAGGCTGCGTTGGTGGCTGCAGCACGGGACGTTGGGTTTCCTTTCGTTGGAAAGTCAAAGGACGGCCTGGACATTGAAGTAATGGGTCAAGCAGAACGATATGTCCTTCTGAAGTTGCTGGAGTTCAACAGCACACGGAAACGAATGAGCGTAGTCGTTCGTTGTCCCGATGGCAATATCATCCTCTACTGCAAGGGCGCCGACAGTGTCATCTACGAGCGATTAACACCAGATCATGATCCCGTCCTCAAAGAACAGACGCAGAAGGACATGGAATCATTTGCCAATAGTGGTCTACGCACGCTTTGTATTGCATATCGGTATGTCTCCGAGGAGGAATATCTAACTTGGTCACGAACATATGATGCCGCCACGAATGCTATCAAGAACCGCGAGGAGGAAATTGACAAGGCCAACGCTCTGCTGGAGCATTCGCTTCTTATCCTCGGCGCCACTGCATTGGAAGATAAACTCCAAGAGGGTGTACCGGAAGCAATTGAGACCCTGCATCAAGCAGGGATCAAGCTTTGGATTCTAACCGGTGAGTAAAACAATGATCAATGACTCCTTAAGCTAACCGTCACGCAGGCGACAAACTTCAAACTGCTATCGAAATTGGGTTCAGTTGCAATCTTCTCAAGAGCGACATGGACATCATGATTTTATCAGCAGACACTATTGATGGCGCTCGCTCCCAGATTGAAGCTGGCTTAAACAAAATTGCATCTGTTCTCGGGCCTCCGTCTTGGGATCCACGGAAACGCGGTTTCACTCCTGGAGCCCAAGCTGCTTTTGCGGTTGTTATAGACGGTGACACTTTGCGGCACGCCCTTACTCCCGAACTGAAGCCACTGTTCCTCAACCTCGGCACCCAGTGCGAAACTGTTGTGTGCTGCCGAGTATCCCCCGCGCAGAAAGCTTTGACGGTCAAACTTGTCAAGGAGGGCCGGAACGCAATGACGCTCTCCATTGGCGATGGTGCTAATGACGTCGCGATGATACAAGAGGCTAATGTTGGATGCGGTCTACTAGGACTCGAGGGTTCTCAAGCAGCCATGTCTGCTGACTATGCATTTGGCCAGTTCCGATTCCTCACGAAACTTCTCATTGTCCACGGACGCTGGTCTTATCAACGCATTGCTGATATGCATAGCAACTTCTTCTACAAGGTATGTAGTTTTGGTTCTAATTTTTTTGAAAAATTCTCACAACATTGCAGAATGTTATCTGGACTTTTGCCATGTTCTGGTTCTTGCCATTCAATAGGTTAGCATGACTTCATGTGCTTCTTTATATATTTCTGATTATCTCGTTCTCTGCAACCAGTTTCGATGGGACATATCTATACCAATATACATTCATCCTGCTTTACAATGTTGTGTTCACTTCCCTACCAGTTATCGCTCTTGGAGGTAAGACATTGCGCATTCTTGCAGCAGCAACTGAGATTGACTACTTGTCCTTTTAGCGTTTGACCAGGACATCAACGCGAAAGCTGCCATGGCTTTCCCTCAACTATACATCCGCGGTATCCGGGGCCTTGAATATACGCGCACCAAATTTTGGCTGTATATGCTCGACGGTCTCTACCAATCGGCCGTAGTTTATTTCATTACTTTCTGCGCCTGGACATTGGGTCTGGCGGTATCGTGGAATGGCAAAGGCATAGACTCCCTAGCCGATTTTGGAACAACAGTTTCCGTGGCAGCAATTTTTACTGCGAATACCTATGTAGGGATCAACACCCGCTAGTGAGTGAAATATTTAACCTAGTTGCTGTCTTGCACTGCTAATGTTACTTACTGGTTGTAGTTGGACATTCATGACTTGGATAGTAGTGATCGGATCCTCATTGGTCATGGTCGCGTGGATTGTGATTTATTCTTTCTTCGAAAGCAGTGATTTTAACGATGAAATTGCGGTGCTTTTTGGAGAAGTAACTTTTTGGGCGACGGTTCTAGTTTCTGTATCAATCGCGCTAGGTCCGTGTCTGGACATATTCTCTTAGCCATCGAATTAGCTGCTAACAATCATGCGCAGCCCCTCGATACATGATCAAGTTTTTTACGACTTCGTATATGCCTATGGATAAAGACATTGTACGAGAGATGTGGGTATCAGGCGACCTCAAGGACCGCCTTGGTATCAAGCACCGCCGGAGTAAGAAGAACAGAGGCTCCAAGCTCGAATTTACACCCATATTTCATGAGCCGCACAATCGTTCTGGATCGGAGGTCTCTAGTGCCCACGATGGGTACGAACCGACCATGTCGAAGAGCTCTGGCTCAGCGGGACCCATGTCGCCTGCAACGAAAGAAACTCTATGGGATACACCACCCAGTCGGCCCCGCGATACTGACATTGAGATGCAAGCACATGCGTCCTACGTCCTCACAAAACCATCTTTGGATGTCGCAACCGAGGATCTGAAGCATAGTACGATGACCTCCCGCGACCCTCCAACGGCTCTGGATGCCGTCTCACCACATCCCTCATACTACTCCGCCTCCGATTTACCGCCCTCATCTCCGTTACCTGAGCCTGTGTATCGATACACAACAGGGGAAATCGCCAGCAGTCCTCCTACTCGAGGCCCTTCCCTGTACACTGAAGCAGATGCTTCGCAGCAATTCTCCGATGTGTTACAGGCAGCACAGTTGGATCGTGGCTCGGCTCATCACAGCAGCGGGAGCACTTACTCTGCAGCGGCCAGCTCAGGGATTTACGAGATGCGAGTGCGAAGTCCATACCATGAAGACGAATATCATCTCGCACCGCCCAATCGTTCAGACTTGTCCCGAGGTGCCAGTGAAACGTCTTATGCCACTGACGGTGAAAAGTGGTTGGCTGATGGAGGCCATGATCAGCATGGAGTCTCCAGTCATCACCATGATGGGTCGCTTTTGGATGATGATCAGGCGACAGTCATTCAAGGCGATCATTTGTCCGGTGGATATGGCCATGATCGGCCCTCTTCTGGATCATCGTGGGATGGGGGACGAGCACTGTAGCATTGAACTTAGAGGTTATATATCTAAATGTGGTATAAGTAGGAGAGCAGGGAGTCAGCCTCGCAACAGTTTGTTCAATAGGTGCATACTAATTGTTTGGTCCATATCTGGTCTTCGCTGCTGTTGCACTCGTTGTATTGTTGTTATTTGATTTATTACTGCAATCTTTTCGGACAGTTCTTCTGCACAGGTCATCTCTCGCAATGTCTTATTTATATACAAGGCGACAAATTTATTACCAGTTGGGATTCTGGGTTCGAGAATATTGAAAATCAATTAAGATAAGCTAAACGGCGAGATGGGCCTTGTGATTGATTCTGAGAGTTGCCCAGGGCTAAATGGCATTATGAAATACTGTAACGAGTGTAGGGGTGCTTAGAATAATAGGTATATGACTGCAGAAACATTTTGTTGAATTTTTACGATTTTCGCAATTTACCTGTATGTATGTAACTTGGGCGCCAATGAGTCCAAGCTGTCAAGATAGGACGCACGACTCGTCCCCCAGACGCATGCGCAGGTTTGGGAATTAGTCGTCGAGGCAGCAACAGCAGACTCCAGATACATAAACTGACGTGATGTCGGACTACGGCCGGGAACGTTTTCTAGAAGAGAGCGAAATTGGAGTACGTTTCGGTCGTATATTTCTCTTCGACCCATTGAAATCCACTGAGAACTGAGTGAAACGATTGCAGCGATGGTTTTCAGTCTATTCTCAAACAAAACTCGACGCACCAACACTACATACACGTCTGAGAAAATGTTCCATAGGAACCTTTCCATCCTCGTTTCCTCAAACGACGCACTAGTCCATTACCACCAGACAGTAGTACCCTGTCCCACCCAAATTGAAACCCGAAGTAAGTCCGCTTACCTCTCCATCGTTGCGCTTTATTTATCTGATGTATTTATTTTATTAGCTTTGACAAGTCCACATCCGCGAAACACGCTCAATTCCGCGTAGATTCTACGGTCCACCATGACGATCAACTCGTACTGTGCCATAAACTCCCCCCTGGTCTCCCTTTCCCCCTGCACCTTCACAAGCTGGTGCAAGCGATGGTGCCCGCACGCGTGAGCCCAACGAAGAGTATACGTGAGAGCAGTGGAAGCGGGAGTGAGAACAGGAGCAAGATTCAAGGTGGGCACGAGACATGACCCCGTGGTGTGAGGGGCAGAGGTGAGCGTGAGCGCTGGGAGCGTTAGCGTTACATAAGGGGGTTGGCGGGATGATGAAGAACGAGAGCAAAGTTGGTGTGAAAAGGAAGGGATCTGGGGAGGGGAAAGCTAGGGCGGCAGATAAGGATTCTGAAATGAATTACGAGGAAGAGAAGAACGAAGCAGCTTCAGTGTCTGCCAAGCCCAAAGCCCGACCTACCGGCCCCCCCAAATCAAAGATCTACTTTACCACGACCATGACCACCTCCACCACCGCTACAACCCCGAAAAAACCGCAAGAGCCCGGTCAGCAACACCCCCGCCCCACAATGGTGAAGAAGAGCGCGTTGGCGAAGTCGAGTCGAGTGAGTTCAAAGTCGGCGATTCAGAAGAGGAGGGCTTCTGTGCAGGCGTGGTCGGGATGAGGTGGAGGTCGTATATGCGCTTTTTTTGGTCTTGGGACCAGGGACTCTCAACCAACACCACACTTTCACGCCTCTATTACGTCGCGTCGCGTTCTAGTCCCCAAATCGCCAGAAGGGCTACTGTTTCATAGTGTCTCAGGACAACCCTCCGGCGCTGGCGTGAATTATCCTCGTCTGTATATGCCTTGCAAGTACCACAGCTGCCCTGGAACTCCAGGCCTATAAAACTTTTAGCTTCATGCCCAGTCACGTAACTCACCCCGCTACCTTCAATAGTTCCTCTTCGGCTACACCACGACAAGCAGCACCCAGGGACTTAGCTACACCTTCTCACTCTTTGCACGTAGGTGTTTTTGGGGTATCGGATCTCTCGTCTGGACTTCGATTTGGGAGGACTCTTCGCGGAGTTGTTAGATTTGTTCGTCATATGTAGTCCGGATATTCTGCTGAAGGAGTATAAGCGCAAATACGGACAGGAGAAGACGGCATTGAGTAGTGTCAAAGGTTCGTGCGATCTTTAGCTTATTCTCTTTTAAATATATGGTTTTATTCGCATTTGACCTGCAGCGAGGTCTCAGCTGTATTTCCATGCTCCAAAACTAGATGGTCAACTTCCTGTCTCAGCACATGGGGGCCTCCTACCCATGTAACAGCTTTCGTATCTGTCATCGACATCCCTTAACAGCAGGCCACTCTAACTAGCACCCACGAAATCGGCGGTTAATGTAATCTCAACCATAATCCAAGGCCGCAGTGCGAGCGATCTGATGTCGATCTAGATGTGCTCCAGTCATTGAGGGGGAAATCGGACGCGCATTGTTGAGTGATGATTCGGTCTGGTTAATGGCGAGATACGGTGGGTGGGGTGGGGGAGGGGGGCTAACGACGCCTCTCATTTATTGACGCTTAAGTTGACACGACCATTTCAAGCTCCATTTCAACCTTACCTCGATGCCCACTACACCACCCAAAATATATTATCTAGCGTTCGTACCCCCCACCCTCCCCAAAGCTCAACGAGAACGAGAACGAGAACTATCGCCTAGGTCTCGATTTGTAGCGTTGGGTAGGAGGAAGTGGGAATGTGTGGCTTCACGTATTTGCTTTTTTCATGTACCTGCTGTTAGTAACGGCAGTTATCATGCACGACGAGCATCCTTCCCCTTGCTTGGCGCATCTGCGATTGGGAATTTGTAATCGTTCTCATGTGGAGAAGCCTCAGAATTCATTACTACCGTGCCCGGGTTGTTTCGCACAAGCCGAATCCATTTATAGCCCAACCTCAGGTATTTATCACCTGTCATACAAATCTTCACTCACAAACGAAGGGAATCAAGCAGTGGGAATTTGAATCCTAGTTATGGCTGTACTGGAATAGTAAGCCTCCTCGGTGTATGGTGGATAACGAGATGCCAGGACAGGCTCCATCCTAATTATGACAGGTAAATCAGCCCACGACCAAGATAATAGGTTTCAGTAAATCTCACGAGAGAGGAACGTTGATGGACCCCCGGAGGTGGGTAAACGCATCGAAGGAATACTTTCCCAGATATGACCCATCTGCATAATCCCCGTGGTCTAAAAGAGTCGCTTCTGCATTGATAGAGAGACTTACATCCTGACTCGCCGCAGCCGTTGAATGGCATCTCATGGATAGCCACTTGTTGAAAGACGTCGTTCACAACCAGTTGACCACTGCGTGTCCTACGTAGTACTGAGACGTCCAGAAGTTATCATCTGCATCAAGAAATACTATGAAGGGTTATGCTTACAAAGGTCCGTTGTAACCTCGTTCTCGGTGAAAACATAGACGACCAAGGGAATGGGGCGATCGCATATGATACGAATGGCCTCATTGATATCATCTACAGGAATGATGGGAAGAATAGGTCCAAAGATTTCTCTAAAAATTTGCCGTTAAAGTGTAACCACTAAATATAAAATTCATACCCACGCGTCCATTAAAACATCGTCGAGTTTGACGTCCTTGACAACAGTGGGCTCTAACCTTTTGCCTTCGGATCTTCCCCCCATAACAATTGTACCCTTGGTACCAGAGATGAGATTTTGGAGGCGCGTCTGAGCCCTAGAGTGGATGATATGCGCCAATTCAGATTTTTCATCCAGAGGACCCTTCGGGTGGGGCCAGAATGAATCGTATGCCTTTTGGAAGGCGGAAACCAATGCATCCTGATGGGTGCGAGGCACAAGTACGTAGTCGGGGGCAACGCAAACCTTGTTTTGATGGCGTTATAGTCAATCATACGATAGTGAAACGTAACATGCTGACCTGGCCCGAGTTCTGTGTCCTGCCCCATAGTATGCGTCTCGCCGCGATCTCCAAATCGGTGTGGCCTGCGTCGACAAAAGCAGGGGACTTGCCACCGAGTTCGAGAGTGACAGGGGTAAGATTCTTGGCAGCGGCAGTAGCCACTATGCGACCAACACGGGGACTGCCAGTAAGGAAGATGTGGTCCCATTTGAATTCAAGCATATGAGTGGTTTCAAACTCGGATCCATTAATAACAGCATAAGCATCCGGGTCGAGATACTTAGGGAAGAGCTCGGCGAGGAGTGCAGAGACAGCAGGGCTGTATTCGGAAGGTTTGAGGACACCAGTGCATCCTGCCGCAATTATACCAACAAAAGGATTGAAGGACAAGATAATTGGGTAATTCCAAGGGCTGGGCGAGAAATACAGCAACAAAATGATGTGATGTGAAATGTCAATTAATTGTTACACCTGGCGACTCACGATATATTAACCACCGTCCCCTTTGGTACCTTATGGACAGTGGTGTTGTAGGAGCTCCTCCACTCCTCGACTTGAGGTTTATCGGGTTTCATCCATTCCTCGACCGAATTAGCAGCGGTGATGCTGGATTTAATGATAACACCAATTTCAGGCATATTGCTTTCGAATTTATGCTTCCCAAAATCAGAATGAAGGGCGCCAAGTAGGGCGTCAACATTTTCCTGCATCATGCGAGCAAGGCCGAGGAGCTGCGCTCGACGATACTCGAAGGGAAGGGTCTTCCCCGAGGCAAAGGTTGCGCACAACCTGGCATGAATCTGCAACATTGTTTAGTACTATCGCAGCCTGCAGGAGAGCATGAGAACATACCTTGGCGATTTCGTCAATAGGAGTAGGTTTATAAGTCATTGTTGAATTCGAGTTTAAGGCGGCTGGGTAAGGTGGCTCCAGTATCCACGCTTTGATTGCTCATTATTAAGGCTTCGGGTATTTCGGGCACTTAGGGCTCGAAAAAGCTATCGGCAACCAGGTTTTCTGTCATGAAACTTGGTCGTTCAATTGATTATGTCCGGATGAGCTTGGTCAGTATATATATGGTTTTGGCCGGAGAATTATTTCGAAAATAGTCTCTCCATATCGGCCCGGAGCGCTTTTGGACACTCCCCTTAAGATAGCTTAAGATGGGGTAAAATGGTAACCAAAATGGGCCAGGAAAATGACAGTTGGCGATATCGTCATCTTCGCCCGTTCCTTCTCTCCGATTAGCCGTTTCGGCCACCTCTGTTGTACTTTAAGGTGTGGTAAAAGAATTTGCTGAAAATGCCAGCATATTAGTTGCCATATTAAAGGCTCAAGAGTCGAGAATCGCACGATCCAAGCAGGACGATCGTAGAGGCGGTGCTTCTGACTTGAAGTTCTGAGAACTCCGCAGTGGCTGTGCCTAATGAGAAATTCTGAGTAGCTATATTCTATCGCAGAAGCTGACTAGAACCGGAGCGAAGGGGCATCAATACTAAGAGCAGGCAGTCGGCCATTTTTCGCAGGGACACAGCAGGGCATAGCTTGGCACTGCATACATTTTCCAAAATAGACACCTCGTTTATGTGTTTCGGTCGTCGGATGACATAATTGGTTTACCCTGTAGAATACCAGACTGGTTGGAATAGGATAGAATAGGATGACGCCAGGAAGCTGCACCCGACGTGCGAATATACTATGATTAAACTATGAATCTGTCTATTCAAGTCTTTTCAGGTGACGTAGATACTGGTACTATAAGGCACCAAACTCTACCTTTTATCTTTCGATGTGGTGGAAGATTAATTTGAGAGGACAGGGATCTTCAGAGGACTACTCCACTGCCGATGGAGATGGCAGGTTGCACCGTAATGGACGATTTGCGAGTAATCACAACGTGCGACTCGATAGCCAGGTCGCATCCATGATATGTTCGATCACTCCCAATGCCCATGCGACTCAAAGGATTTCCAGTAAAATTTACCCAGATTAGCGACCACGCCATGAATGGAACCAGAGAACCAAATGTGATGTTTGACATTCCAAGAGTGTAGTCTGCATATTTGTAGTGTCGTCTTCATCCCGTCAAAAAGACACGGAATTTATGGTCTGACTGTGGGTTACTTAGTCTGTAGCTGTCTGACTGAACTGGGACAGGGGTAATACATCTGAATCTGATATCATAGCATAATTACTGCGCATCACTTATGCGCAGAGCTCCACCAAACTGCCACAATGTTCAAGAATGCAGCAACAAAAATCGCACATAATTCAACTATACCTTCAATTGGGGGTAACAAGGACCTCCGACCTCTTCAAGATTTGATCACGGCAGAGAAATCTGTCTTAGTATCGTACGTCATATTTTACTATGACTTAAGACATATTTCATGATCTTATTTTACAAGGCTACGAAGACTCAGCTCAGACTTTACCAAGGCATCTGAAGCCCTTCGAGGATGGGGCATGGGCGAAGGGGACGATCTTGGGGTACGTCATGTTGTTATTTTCCCACTGATCGTACTTATATATTGTATGACAGGACACACTGAGCGCATCCACCGTTATATTGGCACTTTTTGCTGATGCACTGGCCCAGTATGCAACTCACGAACAATCGGTACTTAACCAAACCTGCTGTCTGTAGAACTTTTGAAAGCTCATATCGGACGGCAGGTGCGAGACCACATGAAAGCCATACGCACTCGGGAGGAAGGTCTTGACGCGCTCAGGAGACGACGCAAGAACATCGCTGCAAAGGCCGACTCTGCAGAAAAGAAGCTCAACAAGATGAGCCCGGAGCATAAACAGCTAGCATTACAGACCGACCTACTGCATCGATTGCGGGACGAAATCAGGCAGCTTGACACGGAAATTATGACGGAGGAGGCTAGACTCGGAGATTTCAAGCGGTCGGCTACGAGAAGTTTGATGGGCTTGAAGTTCGGCGGATTACAAGAATTATCTGCGAAAGGGACGATTGTTGGAGGTTTTGGCAAGCAGATCATAGCCGTACGTCTGTCGTTTTGCAGCTGGCATGGTTGGCACTTATTCACAAGGAAATGCAGGAAATACCTGAAGACGGCAAGTTCAGTGATTCAATATTGAACATCCGCATGTTGAATTCTTTTTCTACAGTGACCCAGCCTGGTCTCCCCAGAAACTTTTACAATGGTCATGGCAAGACTGAGTCCTGCATTGGGGAAGCGGAACGCTCTGTTGGCGAAGTCATCTTCTCTGGAATTACCAATCGAGAGGATCCGCTGTCCTTCAGGCCCCCCGACTTTCCTCCAGGGCCAAGTTTGATGCCAACCGGCCCAATGAATCCAGGCGACATAAGCCCATCTAGGTCTAATTCGTATCGAAGTGCACCTCAGTTTGATCCCTACAACGATAGTTCAATGCAAAATACCAACACCTCCCAACCCGGGATGTACGACCCCGGTCAGCCATCTCCTATTCAGGTGTTCCCTTCAAGTTCATATCAAAGCCACACTTATGATCGAAGCGTGGATGACTTTGGTGTCGGATCTTCACCATCTGCACCCCTCAGTCCTCGTTTTGGAGCTGGACCGGGTGGTGGGAAATTCGCGACTTTCCCTGTCAAAGCGGTCAATCGCCCGGGACCGAATTTTCGAGATGATACCACACCGTCACTAGGTCCCCGTATCAATCGCGCTCCGTCCTTGTCATTTTCGTCGCAAGTCGAACAGGCACTCGTCAATGCGCCGACTACTTCTAGCTTTAATCCACCTAAGCGTGGTGGTACTGGTTTTGACGATCCCGTACCAGTATATGAAGTTGTACCATCACCGACATACCCTACGCCGCCCGGTCCACCTCCTGGAGCTGCTGCGGATCCTCCGCCGGCTCACCTAGATGGTACTATGGTGAATCCTTGGAGTGAAGAACCAGAGACAGAAGAAAACCACAATAACCACGGAGAACATGAAACGCCACCTGGAACCTCTGGAGATGAAGCAGGCGACGTCCACTTGGCGTACATGTCCTCGGCGTCTGATATCTCACATCGGCCTACAAATCGACGTGTCAGATTTGGTGTGGTGAACGATGTTGACCAAGAGATAGAGGAGAGAAGGAGGCAGAGTGAGGACGAAAGTGGTCATGATGACCTGGCCACTATTACTTCTATGGATGGGCCAGATGAAGGTTCGATTTTCTATCCCTGTCTTACTTCTGTTGAGTTTATGCTGATATTTCTCTCTCTTAGCACGTACACCCACTGCAATGGATCCTGTACCCACGCCCTCTCCACCCAGCGATCAACGATCTCGACGGGTGCCAGTTCCAGTCGTTGACGACCTGACAGAAGAATCCTCACTGAATGCAGCAGCTGCGCGCGAAGTCAGCCGTGAGATGGATGCGTTGACATTCAATCCTCCTCCCGTGGAGCGCGAAAACTCCCCACTTCTCCCACCCGCCCCTCTCTTTGCTCAGAATTCAGCAACTGTACGTGCCAACTTTAACACAGACTCACCCGTACCAGTGACCGGGCCGTCTGTACCCGACAAGACCTCGATATCTGCTGATAGATCAGCTTCACCTCTCCAAATTCCTCTTCAACACACGGTTCCTCCACCACATATCAATCTTCCTAACCGTTCAGCTTCATCTTTCTCTTCTACTAATACAGGATCACCATATCGGACCCCGTTGGAATCTCCTCTCCGCACTCCCTCGGAGTCCCCACCACGCCCCTCGACGCTCGGAAGTACCTCTCCCGACACTGGTCCAACCAATAAAACCTCTCTTTCCCCACCACTGCCTCCCGGCGCACGCACCATCTCCGCAGCCGCATTTAAGCGCCAATCACCGCGCATGTCGATCGATATGAGCACCCCCCCGCTGGGAAGCGTCGGTCCAGCGGACACGACCCCATTAGCGTTTAAGAAACGGGCATTACCCAGCTCGCCATACCCACAACGACTCCAAACCCAGCCAGCATTGCGTGAACCACCCAAAACCAACGTCAGAGGAAGTGCCGCCCCCGCCCCCGCGCCCCCGCCCGCGCCTTTGCCTTCCCCACCCACAGATGTCCACCGCCGAATACCCAGCACAGTCCCGCAAAACGCGTCCTCGTTTGACGATTACGACCAGTTCGATTACATTACTGCGTACGTGAACACTATGGGACCCGAACCGGATGACGGGAGCCCTACTCAGGCAGATTATGGGCGATTGGAGCCATCTAAGATTAATGGGGCGGGGGAGTCGTCGACATCGTCTGGGTACGGGCAGGGGAGGTTTGCGACTAGCTTGGATAGTGAGGGTCTGAGGTGAGCGGCTGAATGCGCTCTTTGGACTTTGATATGATTCTGCTTGTGGTTGTATCTATGCTATACACCAACTGTTTATACAGCCGCGTATGTAGAATGCTCGGATCCTAACTTGTTATGATTTACTATCCCACAAAACATGTTATGTTCCTTCTTTACGCCATGAATGTATCACTTTCATTCTGGAATTCTAGCTCAGATCAATGGAAAGACTTTATGCCAGAGCTTGGAAGATACATAGTCAACGCATGGATTTAATTAATACCTAGTATCTAAGTAATATCAAGCTCGATGCAACTGCCTACGCCTAGTGATATAGAATAACAACAACTCGGGACAGAAAAAGCAACAACACATAACAGCACAGAAAAAGGTGGGAGAGGAGGACAAGGGTAGCAAGGAGTGAAGATAAATGTGAAGCTGAGGGTGGTGAGGGGGAGGGAGAGTGCGATAAAAAATGCGACGACGACAACACGACTAGAAGATATAGTGGCATACAGACAAACAAACAAATAGAATAAATTTCGTAAATTCGTAACACACTTTGAGAAAACCCAGGGTTTTAGAGATGCGTTTCGAGGACGCCAATTACCAACCGTGCTTTTAGTGACGGCGGAGTTTAGAGGGGTCCATGTGCGATGCGATATAACCTACAGAATGGAGAACGTGGGGTGATTATGGGCAAAGGGCATTAAAACAGGGGCCCGATATTCACTCACCTTAGGCCTCAGTCTCTTCAGCGATGGTCGCGGGGATATTCGCGCCATCCGCCTTGTCCCCCGCCTCAACCTAAAAGTGAAGCAAAGACACAAAATGGGGTATCAGCGGCTGCCACCAACATCACCGGCCGCCTACATACTTTGGACGCCGGCTTTTTCGAGCCGGCTCTTGAAGTAGGCTTAGCCGAGGCCTTGGAGGTGGGCTTAGCAGAAGCCTTGGACGAAGGTTTGGCAGCAGCCTTCGATGCGGGTTTGGCAGCTGCCTTTGCCTGCAAATACAAAAATGAGTGGCACAGCACCCATCAGGGAACCCCCTTATCGCGCTGATTGCCAACGTAGTAGGGTGCCAATAACGGGCAGAAAAAACGTACCTTCTTAGCAGGAGGCTCAGCGCCGTTTGTGTCCTCAGCAGCGCGTTTCTTACCGCGCTTGGGGGCCTCGCCGTCGGCCTTCTTGGCTCTGGGCTTCGCAGGGGCTTTCTTAGGGGGATCAGTCTTGGGGAGATCCTTGATGCGGGATGAGCGACGGGGCTCTGCGCCGTCGGTAGCAGCAGGGGCTTTGCGGGGCATGTTGAGGAATGGGCTGTGGTGGCAGCGAGGAAACGAGGGCGAAACTTGGGAACCCGCGGTTTGACATTTCCGTTTATTCACTGGCCTCACACGTGACCTCCTCGCGTCTGTGCCTGACACTGCACGGACCCCCCGGGACGCGACTTTCATCCCTAACACTCATCCCAGCAACGGCCTGGAACGACTCTGGCTCGCTCAAAAACACCTCATTCTGGGGATTCTGATGTCAATTTCAGGTCGCATTCCGATTAACAGACACCGGGCGGCGTCTTCATCGAG
The DNA here is from genome assembly GCA_000827315.1 of Piloderma croceum F 1598. NCBI lineage: Eukaryota > Fungi > Basidiomycota > Agaricomycetes > Atheliales > Atheliaceae > Piloderma > Piloderma croceum. Next base: position 255,562 of record KN833005.1, on the reverse strand, counting down.
AAATGCGATATGGTGTTGAGGTCGAACACAGCGTGTTCGACTGCGCTTTTCCTGCCGACACACAAGGGAGATGCTGTTACTGCTCTGTGACAAGCTCTCGATACTGTTTAAATCAGTAAGCTAGGCTTGCGCATTCTTCGCTGTCAAAAAGAATTAACTATTCACAAAGTAGATGTCGTTCCACGCTATCACTCATAACATACTTCTCTCGTGCAGCTACCAGAAGGATTATTGAAACTGCCTTGGATTTTTCTCGTTTGTGATACCAAAGAAAATTTGCGCCCGAATATACTGGAATGAGCACCAAAAAAACCCTTGTTTGCCCTTTTCAGGGCCCCCCCGAAGTTCCTCCGCTCGGGTCTCCAAAATCATCGTTGGCAGGCCTCTATACCATCTGTTCCAAAGACAAAACCGAGGCTGATAATCATTCTTATAGATAAGATATCTAGTAGGACGCGATGGATAAAAGCGCGGCTCGCAATCTTAATGACGAATGTGCTCACACAAGGTCGGTTTATGGTGCAAGATCTGAGAGCGGAATATGTTCCAGATACTGGACATTATCGTCAGTCCAGCAGAACTTTTGTGTTCACAGCAGAATTTTCAGGTGTGGCCCTCCTTTACAAAAGGGAGTTTCTCTGCTGAAATGTCAAGGATACGAACTTTTCAGTGAACATAGATATCAGGGTAATTAACCTCGCCGAAACAATACCGCGCCTAAGCTCACATACTATCCATCCTTACATATGCATAGAAAACCCACTGGCAACCGTGAATCTTGGCGTGGCACGTGCCCGAAAAGCGAATTCGGTAATCACTAAAAGTCCCGGGTAACAAGTTTTTCATTATGTACTTACTTTTACATACAAACCGTCATTCATATGTATGTTCAATGTTCAAAGACAGGGTGCGTTTTACTTTATGGAATCATAGCTGAACGCTTGACAGAGTTAACACAGGACATGCACTTCATTATCAGACGATTACACCGCCTCATCGATTCATGTAGCAACGCCTACTTCACCTCTAGTGCAATACGCTTGACAACAATATCACCTACAATGACATTCCTTCGACGTTATCTGACACTTTGTCAAGCTTCTTCCGTGTAGTACAAGGGCTTTTACCGCCATAAACATTATATGACTCTTCAACTCCGCGATTTCTGCCCATATTTAGCTCCGCGAATGGCAGGCTTACAAGGTACGAATTGCGCCACAGTCACTATGAATTGAAAGACCATCCGCTACAGACATATACCGGTTCACATTGAGGCGTCATCCAATAATGCTTGCGTGCTGCTCAAGTCACTGCCCGCAATTGTCCTGTTTGAGCTTCCCTTTGTTAACTGGATCTATAAAGCATAGGACGTATGTCCTGTGTGATGTAGAATACCACCTTGCACTACTCAGCTACATAACCCGCAGCCAATTATGCCATCGTCGAACCTAATATCCGTCGTTTGTCCTCATTGTCAACACCACCATTATTGTTCGTGCACCCATTTTTAATCTTATTTGCGACCACTTACTGACCTTGGATGTCATGTAGGCGTTAGGGAAGATACTTACAACGACACCGATAGAGTTGTTCAGAAGGCAACGGTTACTCAGAGCCGTCGACCGTCGCCAAAGCCCCCCGTGCCTCTGCGGCAAACCGAAGTGGTTTACCCTCGCTACAGCATCGCGCCCCAAACTTCGCCATCTAGTGGGTACTATGCTCCCAACCATAAGTGGGTGGAATACGATCGTAAGTTGATACTCTCAGATTATATACAAGATTTCTCATCTATGCTCGCCTTTTATTTAATTAATTAATCGATTGCAGTCTATATTCCGGGTTATTTACAGCCGGCTACTCGTGTTGCTATAATGAACAAGATGCAAGAACGTCCCAGTGTTTCCGATAGGAGCGGTTACATTTATGCATTTGCAATCGAAGGTAATGCGATCATCAATATGTTTAATATACTCCTCAATCGTTCAACCTTTTTTTCATGTGTAATAGGTGTAAAATCCCCTCAAAGGTTCCAAATCAAAGTTGGACGCGAAAGCAAAGTCGGTCAACGCTTGGGTTCATATTGGTCGAAGCATTACCGTGATTTTTCCCCGCGCCTTATTTTCCCGACAGAGAAAATGAAGAGTATTGGTGTGCCTGCTTATAAAAAGGTGGAGCGACTGGCCCTTTTGGTGATGGCAGACCTGGCACAGCACAAAGCGTATCTTGATCCTGACTCCATGAAAGCCGGGATTCCGCCTAGCCCTCGTGCTAAGGGATCAAAGGAACCCTGTTTAGTTGCCGGCTGTGCGTCATTTCAATATTTGTTGTCTTATCTGGATACCCCCCCGACTGACAACATCCTTCAGGCAACACTAATCACATTGAAATTTTCTCCTTTGATTCTGACGCAAACAGCCAGTATTTTGCTAAGGAAGAGGTGGTTCGCATGATAGAGAAGTGGATCGAGTTCAGCATCAAGTTTGACTGAAAGTGAGACTAATCTTTCCGGACTTAATATCGCGGCCTTCAGTTCATTTTTTGTCATCCTTGGATTGGCCTTGAATGTTGTATTATCAGAGACTTTTACGCTCACCTGTTCATACCATTCGTTCTATGTAGCTTGGAATATTTATTGCAATTTTGGAGAGAGAGAAACTTCAGAGCAGAAGACGAACAGAAGGAGAGGGCTACCATTTCGACTGAGCCACACATAAGGCGAGCAAGTTTTTAAAAAATTCAGTCAGTTGCGACAGCACCTACACAAAATCTCGACCAACTTTGCATGAAACTCATGCTCATCGGATAACATTGTACCCAACCGCGTCTCGTTGTCGACTGTCTTACTTTGTCTATGGTTGTCACCGTATAATTTCTGGTAGCTCATCCGTCGGAACCGGGATGCTAAGCCGACACACCTGATTTCCTATTTCGGAAAAGACACACATCAAGTTGCAGTTTACCGTTTAGTCATTTCCCAACACATTTTCCGCGTTCAAATTGACTCTTCATGGAAAATAGTATATATAAAATACTGCCTCCAGTCTGGACCATTATGATGTATTCATTGCTATACATGATTTTGAGTGGTCCTTCCATTTTCGGAAGGTGATCGGCTCGCACCGTGGCGGCAACGACATTTTCAACACTGGCTCAAGTTTGGTGAAACCTATTTACAATGTGACTTGAGGAACTACAATTTAAAATAGCTCAATGGTCACATGAATTTTTTGAATGGCTGAAAGCAAGTGTGTGCAAGATAACTCTCGATTTACCGCTGAAATCCGGAAAAGGAAATCGGTTGTGTCGGCTCTCGGCACCCCGCTGTGGGCTCTGTGGCCCTATGGGGCACTGTACAGCACTGCCCAGCCTGTCACCTGGGACATAACAGCATTTGTCCCTTTGACGAAATTAGAATACTACCACGAAAAATAAATAGATTATTGTTATACTTTTGCCTACTGGAGATAACCTAAGCGAGAATTAGATTCCGGAATTAATTATTTGAGGCAGACAAAAGAATAAGCCGTATTCAGAATTTATCCGGAGGATATAATCTAAATCTGGATAACATATTTGTTTAGGGGACATAACTATT
>KN833005.1:217299-245883 GCA_000827315.1 Piloderma croceum F 1598 | reverse complement strand
TGACCGCTTCTGGCATATGTGGCAGTACAAAATGTGGCTGAACCTTGTCCCCACCTGCTTTTTGGTATTGCAACTTGGATTTCAACATGTCTTTGAAGTCAGTATCTGATAAATGGTAGGCATTTATGGTAACTTTAAAATTAGTAATTAAATAATGGACAGGAAAGTTGCATAATTTGTATTGCCATCACAAATTGACCTTTTGCCACAATTGTTTTAGTCCTTGTGCCAATATGGTCACACATGATTCTAAAACTATAGCCAGAATTATTGCCTATAAATCTTTAATAATCAACACAAATGTATTTTGTTATTGTGGGAATACTGGGAAGTGTGATAAATAATAGAACAAGAATTAATAATTCTTCTGGTAATCTAGTGACTACTAGCAGATACCTAATATAGTTGTTATTCATCAATCTCAGCACTGGAAATGATTGATCAGTCATCCATTTGGGGCAAATCCCCACACCATAATAGGCACCTCCACCAAAAATTTGGTGCATCACCACCACTGCAATTGAGTGAAAATATTTTTGTTTATGGGTCAATTTCAGGACAAATATGTGTGAGTGTAGGAATACACAGTCATGCCCTGTAATATATGCACACAGGTAATAAATAACATTGTCTTTTTTCCAGTTTTGCATATAATCAAATAATCAGAACTAAGGACTCGTTTTTGCCATGTGAAGCATCGGCCCTCTTCCGGCAAGTCCTAGACATAGAAGATGAACCAACAACCTTCCCGATGTGTAAGTGTCCATTCATTGGTAACATAATTTTAACTGGATATTGTCTGTCACCAGCCAAAGCAACTGATCTGTTCAGTGATATTGGGACAGATGGTATGACAGTACTTTTCATCCCAACACACAGCAAAAACATCGTATTATGAATCATGTTATGCAACTGGCAGACCAGGAGAAGGAGAACTTAAACTTGGTTGAGCAAAACAGAGCATTAGCTGACAGCTTGGCTGATGAGTTGAAGAAATTGTTGAGTCATTCATCTAGCAGTATGTCATCTTGCAAGTTGTGAATGATGACTGAAATACTCATCACTGAAGTGATTTAGGCAGTTCTAAAAAGCCTACGCCTACCGCAACTCTGGATCTAGATGGTTGATTGAAGGAGATGATGGGCCTCATTCAGGGTCTATGTGAAAACTTGGGGAAAGAGACATGTGCTCAGGAGGAGCTACACAGACAGCTCATGGAAGAGACTGGCGCTCAGGAGGAGCTGCGCAGACAGCTTACGAAGGAGAGAGCTGAACATAGAGAAGATGTTGAAGCACTTCAACAAGTGCGCTTCTTGTTTAATTTTTCTCACCATTTGGCTCATGACTTCCACCAGGTAACACTGCTCATCACACCTCTGCATCTTCGTGTTTTACTGGAAAAAGCACGCCAGAAAATTCTCAATCATATCAAGTGCGACACTTGGGAAGATCTTCGTCAAGACAAGAGCATATACAATCTGACCGACCATGTTTATACCCATCTTGCTGACACTGAGCATCCACTATCCAGAGGAGCTGTGCAGTTTTTGTGTTCGTACAACAATAGGGGAGCCCAAAGTTAACGCTTAAGGTGGCTTAAGAAAAACACTTAAGGTTTTCGCTTAAGCGGCCAAAACCAACAGACTGAGCGGACTTTGAAATAAACCTTGCCAAATGGCTGATGTAAGCTCCTGCTCAAAATGTTTAATTCCCGGCATTAGCATTCACACAAATATAACATTTGCATTGCAATACTATATAAGCTCCTTCTCAATGGCATTAACATTCACACAAACTATTTTCCCAAGATCATAGCCAAAAGTTGACTCATTGCTACTTTATATTCAAAGTGTTATGTACTGTACCATTTCGACCAACTCTTCGGTCACAGGTCACAGTGACCCTCAAAGAGAAGACTTAGACGATTTGTCACAGGTCACAACAGCGATCGAAGAGATGGACAGAAATTTTTGGCGCTTGCGGCGCTCCGTTTATTAACTCCCTGAAAATCTGTCCGAAGAGATGTCCAGGTTGTCACACCTCATCTCAGGTACCGAAGAGATGCTCATCTCTTCGTGGCGGTCACAGGTCACAAGGGGCGAAGAGTAGGTCAAAATGGTAGTTTCCGTTATAGAATTCAGTACATGTCCTGCCTCAAAAATACCCTTAAAAATGCTATATTAAATATTACTATTTTTTAATTCAAAATATTTAATAGAAGTAAGTCAATATTTGACCAGTATTGTAGTGCAAATGTTATATTTGTGTGAATGCTAATGCCGGGAATTGAACTTGCGACCGTTTTGAGCAGGAGCTTACATCAGCCGTTGGCTGGCACGTTGGGTTTATTTCAAAGTCCGCTCGGTCTGTCGGTTTTGGCTTAAGCGAAAATCTTAAGCGTTTTTTCTTAAGCCGCCTTAAGCGTTAACTTTGAGCTCCCCTAATGTACGCTGCTCAGGCAATTCTGTTGCTCACACTGCGAAGCTGGAGGAGGTCAAAGCAGCTGTTACAACTAAACAATTGGAGTCGACAGAGCGGCGGTGGCTAGAACAGTTGCATGTACGGAGAAATGGACTTCTAAAACTCCCGCCGAAAACTTTAACTTTTGAGCACTAATGTAAATTTGGGTTTACCTCTAGATCTGTCACAGTGCCAGCCAGTTCATGGTTCCAGGAACACGGAATTTATCGCGAACGATGGATGGAAAGCATCAATTTACTTTCCGTCAGTCGCTTCCATCAGCGGAAGAGACCAAAACCGAAGTCAAGGTGAAGACTGAAGTAGAAAGAGGCGCACATGTTGAAGACAGTCCTCAACCAGACGCTACAATTGTGAGTTTACTTTTTACTTTTTTACCCCCGATGCATCATGGTTGTAAATGTGCATAGAACGTGCCCAGGAAAGTTGTTACAGGCACTCTATTTAAAATCCAAGAGCAGGTGACAAGTCTGAAAACAAAGGAGAACTCGATTGCACAGCAGCTTGCTAATCTAGAGGGCATGACGGACCCTGCCGTCCAGGGTGCAACTAAGGCCGCTGAGCTTGAACGACAACTCGCCGAAGTCCGTGCTCAGTCGCAAAAAGCAGAACGCACCGAATCCATTCTGGTGTTTCTCCTCAAGCAGTATCCATCGATAATGACGGTTCCACCAGATATCCTCATTCGCATCTTTGAGGAAGGATTGAAGTTAGATGATGGTGCTTGGGACAATCATCTGTGGTTTTCAGATGAAAAACGGGGAGAAATCCCGTCTATATTGGTCGCGTCTCATGTTAACCGACGTTGGCGCGACACTGCCCTCGGCAGTTCTTGTCTCTGGCGCAACCTCAAAATCACGTCAACCCAGTCATTGCCGTATCTTGACATGTTTTTAGGACGGTGTGGAACCAGTCCTCTTGATATTCGGATTCGAGCCGGGAAAAACTGGAATGATATCAAGGGTAGAATCATTTCTCTTGCCGACCGTTGGCGGTTGTTTTCAGGGTCATCGTTCTCTGCAATCGATGTCCACAAGATGGTAACCTCGCTTCGGTCGCTGTTCGTACCGCAATTGGAGGACCTACGTATCCAATCATACGACCTATTTCATGCGAGTCACCATAGGACCAGACACTTCGATGCCCGTTCTCGAAGGTGGTGCTCCCAAACTCTCATCGTTGTATTTGCTGGATGTCAGCCTTCATTCCTGTTACGCCCCGTTGACTGCTCTCAAGACACTCGATCTATACATGTACAGACCGGGGTTAGCACTGGATCTCGATGACATGCGCGATGTCCTCACGGCATCGCCGTCGTTGACTACTCTTAAAATTGCATCCGCAGTGTTGGGCTCTGTCAACGGCAGAGAAGATCTACCCCCAATTTCTCTACCGTGCCTTCGCTTCCTAGAAATGTCGTTCGACATCGACTGCTGCCCCGATCGACTTATTTGTATCTTTGTGGCGCTTTCCGCCCCCAAACTCGAGACACTTGTAATCGACCAAGCACCTTCGCCCAACATAGAACGAATCATATGTGCAGTTAATTTGTTACGAACTCCTCGTGACTATCCAAATCTGCACACGCTCATGTTTTGGGACGTCGATTGTACCAAGTGGATCGGTCCTACCTTTATTCGTGTCATGCCAGCTGTCAGCGACCTCACCATTGTTCGGTCCGCGGAGGATACGGTGCTCAAAGTACTTTTGGAAAAGGACACTGATCCAACTGCACCGTTGTGGCCCGAACTTCGTACCCTCAAGGTCTCAGTGTTTGACATCGATCTTCTCTGTGACTTCGTCACACATCGGATTGGTGCCAAAAATCCCATACAAAGTTTGACCATCGTTCACGATCCTGATGCTCCGGAGATTCCCAAGGAACGGATTGATTGGTTGCGGGAGCGCTTGGAGATTCATGAAATGTTTCCGACTACAAAGTAATGCTCCAATATGGTACGACAACATTGGCAGACTATGGAAGGTTTGAGGGCTAATGAAATATGTTCTAGAATTACACATTTTGTTGATAATTGTACTAGACGATATATAAGGATACTGTACATTGGTTGTAAACACTCATTGCCCTATAAACCCTATGGTTCGTCAGCTTCCATTGATCATGAAAATAGCCAGATATAACTTACGTTCGAATATCCAGGATATCACTCAATGGCTAACATCCACAACTCATCACTTCGTTCATTAGAGGACAGTAGGCCACCAAACATTGCCACTTTAGTCTCGCCACGCCTGTCTACAAAACTCGCACTGGGGAACCATCCCCTGCCCTCGGGTTTCTTTTCGTCGTCAGTAGCATCTACTTTCTTCCACACTAGGTTTCCATCTTTCCCCGATTTATGGTATTCGAGCAGCCATATATCATCCCAGAATGTACCTGCTCCTGCGTGCCCGAGGCTCGACGCGTCACGTTCGCCATGGTATAGCAGGGCAATTGCAGCTTGGTTTGACTTTGATTGGAACGGGACCAACCCATACACTGATCGTGCACCTGGAGAGCCGTGTACTGGGTCAGGTCCAGGGACTACAGTGTTCCAAGTGTTGGTCTTGATTGTATAGATGTCGAGCGTATTATCAGCTCCAAGCTCATAGCCCGCAAAACCTGTGTGGTGGGAAGCAAATATGTACAGGCAACATTCGTTGAGAAAATTTTAGATAACGTTTGATCAATTGTATTATTTACCAGCAAATCTGAGGATGACCGGTCCTTCATCGTCTCGCAGCGACACCACTGCAAGACTTGTGCCACCTCTTGCCGGGCCAGGAGCGGGAGTCAATGACGTCCAAGTCCTCATCGCCAAGTCAAACGAATGAAGACTGCTCAGACGACCCGAGGCAGGACATCCAGCATGAATGTAAACTTTCCCCTGTTTTCCAAAAAGTCTTGGCCGGAGATCGTAGAACATATCGGCATACGTACCTCAGAGAACACAGATGCGTGATAGCTACGCGGCTCTGGTGCATCATCCTCGTTGCTCGCGATTAACCTCTCCCACTGAATAGAGCCAGATGGCGTTGTGATTATATGGCCTTTCCAAAGGCCCGCTTGCTGTCGATCAAGTGCTGCCATATCTACGCCCCCGCGACCACCCCAAAGGTACAAGGACTGGGTGGCATTGTCCCACACAGTTGTCGCACCCACCCTTGGCTCAGGTACAACCGAAAAGTTCAGCTTGGGAGTCAGTATGACCCAAGGGTGATGGGCATTCTCAATATTTTTCAGGTCATATGAGTGTACAGAACCTGTTACGACCAGAGATTCATCGTTCACAGTGCTATTGGCGGCCGTGTCGACCGGTTTGCGGGGCTCCAGTTCTCCACCGTATAGCAGAAGTAGACCATCATTGGTAATGCTCAGAGAATGAGATGAGCGAGCTTTCAAGGCAACTTTAGACAGCAGTGACCATCTTGCAGACATGTTGTATGTATTATGAGAGGTGCTATCGGATAGTTGGGTGGCAGTGTCGTAGAAACGGCTCTTTCCGCGTTTGAGTCCTCTCACTTGTTGTTCCTCATCCCATTATTGCTGTCGGTCGGATTATACAATATCGCGAACAGGCCGCATTCTACATTATTTGATTTAGTGCGCGATGAATGGACTCAGGACTACCAATCCGGGACTCGAACATCAAAACCTATCGACCGAAATGGGTATGGTTATTGTCCTCCCGGACAAGGAATATGTCCCGTTTCCAAGCACACACAAAAGACAAGCGAGACCTGTTGCATATCTGGTTCTTTTCCAAGTGGAAACAAGGCTTTAACAATTAAAGCTTTCAGTAACCGGAACCGTAACCTTGTGCTCTTTATAAACGGATATGGCAGATGATCATTATTCCCACTGGCAGGCCGCTTCTAGTTATCGCATGTCCGCTTTTTGTTCTCCAACAGTATGTATATGGCGAGCTATCGGCACTTGAAAGACTCATCGCCAGGGCCTTTGGACCTTTCCGCGTCTTTCGTCGTTTTGTCATCTTTGGTCTGACAAGCTCTGACAAGCTAGACAGTTCACCGCACTATACTCGCGCTGGAACTTCATCATTCACTGCTATTTAATGTCTTTCGCAATAGTTACCTACCCACCACCGCCACCAACATCCAATACTTTAACTTCGCAGGAGCGCAAACAGTTTGTCCGCTCGACTAAGAAAATGGGCAAAGTGCTTGGTAGTATGCCTCATTTAATTGACGGCTCGCACAAGACAGGTGTGTACATTTTACTTTCTTCAGACAGGGCACGGGACTTACTTTTTGCTTCCTTGAGATCCGGTTCTTCTTAGCTTGACCATTCCGTCGTCGCCTGATAAACCACGCCTTGAGATTATTGACAGTCCTCCGTCAGACTGCAGGCATAAACGCCCAGGGTCCGGCTCTTCCTATTCGTCGATGTCTAGTGAATCCACAGACGCACGATCTTCCCTTTCATCCTCCCGATCCGTCTCTAGCTATACGGAGTCCATCAACTCTGCGGACTCATGGCGCGTTCGCAAACCCATTCGCAAGCCGCCTCCTTTACTAAGGCTTTCTGCGAGCACAGTTGCCGAAGGCCCTCCATCGGCCATCGCATCTGTTAAACCCACACTAGAAACTATCCCCGCCTCGCCGCCTTTCGAACCTACTGCAGGCGACAAGCCATGCGTGTCACAGCACCCGAGCACTACCTCGTTCGCGGCCTTCGGTCCCCCGAGGCCGCCTAGCTTCGAAATTCCTTCGGAGACTACTCTACGCTGGGCTAAGATGGAGAGGTTGAAAAGGAAGCTAGGCGATGGAGTCCCTGCGAAGCTCGTTTTCCCTGCAGACGATGTCGAATCCCTCAGATCCAATCATTCCGCCCACGAACGACCAATAGCATCTGGTAGTCGACCCTCTACGAGGGCCACTACTGAATCTCCATCAATGCACACAACAAAGTCTTCCTTCTCGCTCGAACGACCATTGTTCGCAATTGTTGAAGGGCCTGACGATCACGTGTCTGGTTGTTTCGATTTTGGGTCGAAAAGGGAGAAGGTCACGGTTGCGAGAGGACATGGAAGGCGTCGAGGATGAAGTTCGTTCTGATAGGTATCATTTTGTAGCCTTGATTTGTATCATAATGAAGAGATACGACGGGCCGGGCCCAAGATAATTTGTTGGCAATTGACTCACTCGCATGTATCTTGTCATGTGTACTTGTAACTTTCTATCCTAATAGCATGGATTCGCACCGACCACACCTCCATGATCAACGTTATGTAACCGTAATAAATTTTACAGCTTGGTTTTCTCCTCCTGCGGGGTTATCACTTCTCCGGCGGTGTTACAGTCCACACGGTAGGATAGGGTGGGATCTGCAAGGTGACGGAAGAGTCTGGAAGAGTATATCATCATGCCCCAAAATTTTACGGGAGTCAAAGGCGTGTTCTGGTCTGTTCTGCTGGGCTCTGGTCTAAGCTCGGTTGGGCATCTTCCCCCTTAAAAACCTAAAAGAGCTTATCCACGTGTCTGGCAACGTTCCAATCAATGTGGCCAGCCGTCGGCCATGAGGCGTTGGCAGGTTTCGGAAGGTGGCAAGGTGGCATTGGCATGGTCGGGACGCAGTTTGTGAGGACGGGTGGCTATCTCCTATCAGTTGTTATTGATGTGATACTGCAGGTTGATTGCAGTCGCTGGAAGTACACTTTGCAACCTTGAGCGAGATACGCCTCCAATACACTTTTACCTTTAGTGCAAAAATATTGCGTCTAAGCACCCCGACCCTGGCTATAAGGTACAATCGATGCCACCGGTCGGTTAGAATTCGATCAGTTGATCGAAAGTACGTAAGGGTGTTCCGGTGGCGCCGGTTGCGGAAGCTGTACTTCCACATTTGTTCAATACATACTCATGCCATGGACGCCACTAAATGAACACGTTGGAATCATCCACTCGCTAGTTGTGCGACGCAGGAGCGCGTTATCGATGTTATAGTAACATCTACAAGGCGATCCACTTTAACACAAGCCATCTTAGAACTTATTGCTTCTAGTATCCAATTCCGGGCATCGCACACATCCGACTGAACTTGCCAGTAGGCATAATCGGTTGTTGAAAAGTGGATATCGTGCAGACATATCTTCCATGGATCCACCTACGTATCGCTCCAAAACAGAAGGAAGACGCTACCGTTTTCCTACATCTGCAGATCGTCCTTCGTCTGCAGACTCTTCGAGGCTCCTTTCAGATTCGCCAACCTCCTCGAACGCTCAGCTGCCAAGCCAGACCGTCTATTCAAACATCGCTTTCCCCCATGCGAAACCCCATACATCTCATTCGTTCTCCAATGGCAACACACGCTATGTGCATCGTCCGTCTCCGGACCACCGCCATTCCGCACCTGATCAAGGTGCTCGACCATCGTCGAGCCCTCATTATGTATCTGAACATCCCAAGCGGTTATCTTCCCTTGGTATCCGAAAAGGTATAGAATCACGTCGAGCATCGCTCCCTTCTCCTCCTACGATGCTCCACCATCCACGAGGTTCGCGCTTTTGGCGAACTGTACTTCATGACAATCCCGACGTAGACCGCCCTCGGTTCCTCTCATCAGCTCGAAGATCGGCCCCTGTGATGGATCGTGATACCACCCATTTTCCCCCACCATCCTTATCATCTCCTCCACCCCATCGTCCGGGAAGCCCGCAACTTGGTTCAGCATTACTATCCACTTCCAATCCCACAGATACACATTGGCCTTCATACACAAGGACGATATCAGAGACTCGGCCGTTTCAACAGGTCTATTCCGTTCCCAAATCATATCCTCCTATCCCTCCTCTCGTTTTTCTCTCTTCTCCTCGTGCTTGGCGGACATCCCTTCCTGACTTTGCTCTCCCGTCATCACATGACACGAACATGGGAGGAGCGGGACATCTCGGAAGTCGCTCTTCCGAGTTGTCGTCGCTATCGTCTCAGTTAGACGATGATTATGATGACGAGACTGAAGGAGATGATCAGGTCGAGAGCCAAGTGGGAGTTGGTGAGAGCGAAGTGGAGTCAGAGAGCGAAGAAGAATTTGATGGTCCATGCGAGCGTGGCTTCAATCCAGAGCGAAATTTTCAAGATCAGCAGTATCAGGCCAATCATGCCCATGAACAATTCTTGTCCGCTAGATCTGTGTTCTCTGCCACAGGGACAACTAATGGCGATTCGCCGCAAATAGTTCGTATTGTCGAACTTGGCCCATCTCCTGCAAACCCGTCCGCAATTATTACCGAGGATCGTCATTATCCGTGTCCTCACTTGGGTACGTCTTATGGCGAGAGATATTTCTCCGAGTCGATGTGCTTACATCTAGTATAGGTTGCCCTCAGGTTTGTAAAAGAAGATATGATCTCGAAAGGCATTTAGCGTCGAAGCAACACGCACAGCCTCAGCATACCTGTGATGTCTGCGGCCTGGCATTCACGCGCAAGGATCCCCTGATGAGGCACCAAAGAACAAGCTGCAAACGGGCTGCATAATCGCTTGATCTGTTTGTTATCTGCGCGTGTTCCGGACCTGACTGGGGCAACATTGCGGGTCATATAAATATGCTCGGATTCTATAGGTAGGTATGCTAATACACCAAGCGTGTAAATAATACTGTAATATGGCATGACATGCTGTTATCGATACATTGTGTCTATGTGTTAAAGCCGTGAAAATCAGGATAACTTAACCATTAAGCCTTGTTTGTCTCTACCATAGAGTCCTGCCCTAATTGTCGAATAAGAAAGAAATAAAGAAGCGAGGAAGGATCGAAAAAAATTAGTAGACATCCATGTATTCTTTGCACCTCTCCCACAAGCGGCTCCACCGTCCGCCATTCCACTGCCTCACCCTTGCCCATCCGTCATGCGGTGCAACTTGTTCGATCCAGATCAAAACAGAGCACAACGCAAAATCTGCATACGTGACTTCGTGACCCATTGTCACTATCCCATCACCGTCAGATCCGGCATTTTTGTCCAGGATGCCAGCTAAGAAATCAAATTGTTGTTTAACGGCTCGCCATTGTTGTTCTAGCTGCGGTCCTGGCGCCAGGTGGGTAGGGGTTTGCGGCGCAGCCGCCTGACTCCGGCCGCGGAAATGAGACTGGCTGCGTTCAGGCAACCGCTGGTGACTAAGAGGCACCAGGATTGGCAAAAGAGGTTTAGCTAAAACCTCTTGGATGTGATGGACGAAGAGAGACTGGACGGCGCGAGAGCCCTCTGGAAATAGAGGGCGCGCTGGATAGGTGGTTTCTAGATGCTCAACAATGGTGTTCACATTTGAGATGACCATAGGGCGAACTGGTGAGCGCATAGGATCGACGATGACGGGGAGAGTATACACTGCTCGACCGTCACTACGAACGATGCTAGGTGAAGCACTTATTGAACGCAAAGTGCTTTCCACGTCCGGGAATTCAACCCAAACGGTGCGGTACGGCAAGCGTTTGTAATTCAATACTGTAAGTCAGTCATGTCAGTTTGGACCACCCGTTCTGTAGAGATGCTGACGTACTAAATCTGATAATGTTAGAAATATGTTATATTAGTCAACCTGTGACGTAATAGTTTGTGTATGGACGCACCTTACTCTCCAGATGTTTGGGGCCCATGGCTGAGGGGAATGAGCAGGCGTGTCGTAAAGCGTAATTATAGGTTGAGATGACATGCGGAGTTCGTTAGTTATCATTATGTGGAGAATCAAACGACTAGCTTACAAGTATTTAAGAGAACTGGAGACTGTGCGTCCGGCAGTATGAGTTCCGATGACTTTTGTTGACTAGGCCAATATTTTGATGCGTTCGCAGGCACAGAGTTCTCGTACCCCATCACCCGCATTTGGAACAAAGTAGTCGTGGCAATCAGGGGAGGTTGGCGCTATTGGAGGGATAGATTGCAGTGTTTGACGGAGTCATCCAGCCACTCGTCATGACTCAAGAGCACGTCCAAACAATATGAAAGGAGCAACATATACAAGTGAGAACGGTACCTGATTTTTCATCCTTACACGTACTCAATGCAGTATATCTTCGCTGCGTATCGAGATATGTTATGTAACTGTGGAAGGCTGTAAGCAAACGGGACAATTAGTTCCCTAATTTGGTCAACGAGCGCGTTTAGTGGCGCACCGCCTCTATACAGCCTGGTGCCAACGAATTTGGTCATCTCAAAGGTTCTGGCTGAATGCTGTCAAAATACACAGCATTTTACGTCGAAGCTAGATTCAATCTGTGGATGAAATCAGTCTGGTCTTGCAAGCACTTCAACAACCAGAATTCAAGTGAACGATGAATGTTCTGATAAAACTATGACCTCAATTACTTGACCCGTCGGCACACAAACGGCACCGTGAATAGATTTCCGGATCAGAGTCTCGATCCAACTCCGGTTCGCTACCTCCGCGTGAAAACGGTGTGCGCGTCCAATCATACCACGCCGGCTGTTTTCGCGATCTTCAGGTACTTACACGAGACCGTAGAGTCTTTGTTCTTAGAGAAGAGCAGCATGGTTGCGCAGACGGGAAAATTCAAATTACGTTTTGCTCACCACCGCTGTCCTTTGGGGTATATTTGTTTCAGTCGACTCCATTTGCCTGGCATGCTGTGGTGGCGGCACGTAAGACCACGGATAGAAACATATGGAGCTGGAACGTGGTTAAATCCCCTTGGATCAATGGTATGGACTAGAGTATCAATGGTAAGTATATACGACTAGAAGACAATACAAACTTCGAAGTTATACGTTGGCATAGCGAACCATCAATTCCCGCAGTCGATAGAAAAGATGCCACCCAAGCACTATAGCCTGTTCAATACATAGCGTATATTAGGACCGACTGGTCGGCTGGTCGGTCCGCAAGTTGTAATTGATGGTCAAGGATATCATGGAAGTCACTATCACCCTGGGTAAGTTCCTAGTCGCGATCGGTATACATACACACACTGCCATCTCTCAGAAAAGGAATGGTATGGGTCGTCCACGGTGCATTGACGAATGGCCTCAAGCAGGCTGCATCTTTTGGGTAAGATACCAGAAGACTCGCCCTGTCGGCAAGAAGTGATGAGCGTAAATACAGGGCGAAAGAAAAATGACAAGCGGCTTCTGGTGCACTGAGGCGCAGCACAATATTCAAAAAACTGCATAAGAAAAAGGGGCTAACCACATACTTTGTACAAGTTCGACATTCCACTAGGCTCGTTACTTAGTACCCAGGTGACGAAGATAGGTTTTGTCGTTGACGGAGGAAGGATCAAACAAAGCGGAGAAACATCCACTATGATCCTTGACCCGAGGTTCGGGAATTTCGTCTAGGCAATCCTTCAACATGGCCCTAAGTACGCCTTTCGTACCTCTTATGATAGAAGGATGCCATACACCATCGTGGACATGACGTCTTCGCCATTCCACTTTGTCGGTGATACGCACGAGTATGAGGGTCGGAAATGCTGAAGCAATTCCGGACACAATTGAGAGTTGAAAGGGAAGATCGAAATTCCACGTCGGCTGTGGCCAGCAACAGAAATCCAGGCTTTGGACAGGCGGTGAGCGTGGCCATTTTGTGCATATGTTTTCGATAACCTACGAATCAACTTAGCGGATGGTAAATGACGAAGGATAGTTCGTGCCTTACTTTGGAATGGACCGGTGCAAGTGGAATATCAAGGATTAAGGTATTAAGCTGAGGGAATATTTGATCGAAAGATGCACTAGTATAGACATCTCCTGATACTCGAAGAGTGGTAATGGGTGCTGTTGAGCGCTTCAACACAGATAAAGCCCTTTTCTCATCCCGCATTACATCCTCTCGAGATCGAGAGCCATCAAGGACGCGAGAATTAATTCTGATCGACTGTAAAGGGCGTCCAGGAACCAGGTCGGAAATGAGACAGGCTGGACACTCTAGTCGGCTGAGTCGCGGTAACGACGAAGGGGCTAGATCGAGCATTGGATAGAGTAGTTGATTGTATGGCCCGGTAAATAGTACATCACTAATGGAGAGTTCGGTGATGCTCGGGGTTTTATTGAGGAAATCCCGTAGGTGAACGATTTCTGGTATGTAGATGGGAATCGCCAATGTCTCGATGCTGAAATCGACCGTTTGACTCATGACAGCTCTCAGAAAGCCCCAGCTGTTCGTATGCAGTGTGCGCAAAAAGCTCGAGGCAATTATTTGAGAAAGAGGTGCAAGTAGTGCATCGCGATGAGAACGTAGTTCGAAGTGGGTTAATCTGAGTGGCGGTGTGGAGCTTTTGTAGTCTTTTGTCAAGGATTTGAATTCGCAGTGTGAAATTGACAGGGACCGGAGCTTCTCCAGGGCTCCCAGTCCCGCTAGAAACTTGAGATCGATCGGAGTATCATGCAGACGGAGAGTTTCCAGATTGACGAGCCTGGTGATCGACTTGACGTAGACCTTTAGAAAATTTGCAAAAACCCACTGCCCCTCCTCCACTGCCTGCATCCAATGTGTGACAGTGCATTCTTTGACGTACTGTCCCAAATAAGACGCGGTTTCATCCCCAGCAACGAGCTCGCGACAGAATTTCATGTAAGACGGTGTTTGTTTTCTGTGCGCCAGTCCTGAGTATTCCATGGATCTGAAAATACGAGGAAGACTTGCTGCACAAAAAAACCGGCAGACAAGAGCAAGATTGGACAAGGTTGTCCGATACTTCGCCCATTCAGCCGAATCCGTGTTGTCCTCAGGTTCAAAATGGTCGAAAATGGCTAGATAGACCTCATTCGCAATGAGGGGAAGAATTCTATCTTCTACCCTTCTCTCGGGGGCTTGGGGATGGGTTTTAAGCCTGGTTAGCATGGGTGGATCAAAGCGAGTACCGTTGAAAATGTGCTTACTTGTCCAACTGAACTTGAACGGTTGTTTCGCGGTGACTTTCTGTGAGGCGTGTCAGCAACAAAGTAGCTGGTCGGCATCGCCTTTATGTGAGTCAATGACTGACTTTGGTGTGATTTGTACGGGTCTTCATGGTGCGGTGATTCAACGGCCGCCGAGAGTCCATGAAGGCGAATAACATTTGAACTCCGCGAATCCGCCGATCATGACGCGCCTTACCGTAACCGTACTATAAAAGGTGCTATGGGCCCATATACTCCCGGCCCATCTCCTCTTTTGCGTGCCATTGACGGTGGGTGTACAGATGCGCTAATCTCAGCGACAGAAGCACGTTGTGGGAAAAGGTTCTCGTGGCTGCAGACGAGATCCTTCGCACGTGTGCGTCGTGTTGCATGACCAAGTTGATGGCCGAAGTAGGTGCCGTGCTAGCCGTGCTAGCTTTCCGAGTATTGACAACCAAATGTCAATTTATCGGCCAAGTACTGGTACACGTTCGAATGTTCTTGCAATGTTACTGGCTCAATCGACGATCCGTCCCTGGCGATACTGAATTACCCTCATTCTGTCCGCATGGTGACTGGCAAGCTTCCAAGTTATAAGGTCAGCAATGTTGGTTTGCCTTTCGATACGTTGTCCTATCATCAACATGGTGGGTTTTTCTCGGATTGCAGCGGTTTTTTTGTCCTATGCTGCAGTTGTAGTTGCTTATGACAATACAATCTACGTATGTGCCAAATATCCAGATAATTGACCTTGACTAACATGTTTCCGAGCTCAGCTCATTCGTCATGGCGAAAAGCCTAGCGACGGGAGTAACGGACTCTCGGCTCAGGGTGAGGAGCGAGCGCAATGCCTCCGTAATGTCTTTGCAGCAGGCTCTCAATATGACATTGGGTGCGTACGCATCTTTTCACGGAAGATGCACGAGACTTATGATATTTTGCCATGTAATCTTTGTCGTCATCAAGGTATATCATGGCGCAGGCTTATAAGAGTGACGGATCCAGGGAAAGGCCTTATGAGACTGTTCGTCGTGGTTTGTTGGTTCAATGATTGGCCAACTTAAAATTGTTTCTATCACAGGTTCTACCTCTGGCGGGGGATCTAGGTCTCACTGTCGACGTCTCATGCGATCGCGATGACAGCAGTTGCGTGGAGAAAGCTGTTAAAGCTTATGCTGGGACCTCGAACTCGAAGAGTGTGCTGATATGCTGGGAGCACGACGAACTCACCGATATCGCCGATGCCCTTGGGGTAAAAAATCCCCCCGGTATGTTTTTATTATCAAACAAACTGGTCTGGTCTATGTGTTAACACGCCATATCTCGCTAGATTATCCTAGCGATAGTTATAACTTGATCTGGACGATTCAGGACCAGAAGTTGGTTTCGGATGACACTTCAGAGGACTGTCCTGGGCTCGACTCCGACTGATTGGATGATTGGATACGGCAATCGTCGTGCTGTCCCTTTCGCACACTGTTTGTCGGGTATCGCAATTAACAGGATATAGCTGGAACTTTACAGCATGCACATAAACTTTCTATAACATACGCATGGGTAGCATGCTACCATGTTTGTTGATCTTGGTTTGATAGTGAGGCGAGTAGCAGAGCTTGGGCAATCTTATTTGAGCCACCTCATGTGTGCTTTTTTCAGTGGACCGTGCGCGATTCACAATAAATCCTGTTACATGGACGCCAACGAGTTGGAGGAATTGTGCCATTGCTAGACGTTGTCCGAATCATCGCTGTTACTTCGCCTTGCTAACTCACCGGCGTGCATGTTGCGTTTTTATTTTTTATTTTTAAATCGTCTTTTCGTTAGTGATCTCCCTCTTACCTCAGCGATCTTTTATCGCTCTACATATACTATCCGGGTGCCGAAATTCTTTTTCTGAGACTTATCGACTCCGAGTCTCGGCATTGTGAAGGACGCTTGGAGATCTTGCGCTGAAATCACGTAACTTAGGTAAAGTCGGGCTTGGTATAAATACTTAGCAGCATAGTAAGCAACTCATCTTCGTCGTTATCTTCCCACACTGAGGCAATTTATACACAGTGCCTTCCTAAAGCGTCATACTGACTAATAATGCAATCCTTTTTGAGCTGAGGCTGAGTTCGATTCTCTCCCACTGAACGTGCTTTCTATCATCATGTCGTCGTCCAAGCTCTTCCAAGCTATCCATGTGGGCGATATGGAGCTTTCTCATCGTGTAGTACTTGCACCGATGACCAGATATAGAAGCACGGACGCGCACGTCCCTGGACATCTGGTACCTGAATATTATGCCCAGCGGGCTAGCACCCCAGGGACATTGCTGGTAACAGAAGGAGTATTTATTGATGCCAGAGCTGGGGGATACGCGAACGTCTCAGGTTTGTTCCCCATCATTCACGCTTCAAGTTGGTGTGTGAGTAATTATGTATCCTTGCATGGGCAGGTATCTGGAACGAAGATCAGATAAATGAATGGAAAAAGGTGGGTACCGTTTGCTACGCTATTACGCTCTTCGTTTAGCATATCCATTGTATTTCAGGTGACCGAAGCAGTACATGCCAAAAAGAGCTTTATCTATTGCCAGTTATGGGCTCTTGGGAGATCTGCGAACGCTTCTCAACTCGCTAAAGAAAACCTGGCAGATGTATATGCCGCTCCTTCCTCTATCGCAGCATCCGATAGCACTCCCCCTCGGGAACTCACCATCTCGGAAACACGCGAGTTCGTACAGCTGTATGCGACAGCTGCGTCCAACGCCATAGAAGCCGGCTTCGACGGTGTAGAAGTGCATGGAGCCAATGGATACCTTATCGACCAGTTCTTGCAAGATGTCACCAATACGCGTACGGACGAGTACGGTGGAACCGTGGCTAACAGAGTCAAATTCGCGCAAGAGGTCGTTGATGCTGTTGTTAAACGCATCGGGGCGAAGAGGACAGCGATAAGAGTCAGTCCCTGGGGACGGTTTGGAGGTCTGTTGTATCATCCTAGTTTCTACCACTTGCATTCCTCATTAATTGTTATTTTCTTATGCCCTAGATATGCGCATGCAGGACCCAATACCAACCTTCTCCCACCTTATCAGCACCCTTCTCGAAGCCCACCCCGAGCTGGCCTACATCCATGTTGTGGAAGCTCGGGTTGATGGCGGACATGATCGTACAGACTATATTCCCCCTAATGAGTCAAACGATTTTATCCGTGATATTATCCAGCAGAAAGGTCAAGGCACGAAGCTCATCAGTGCTGGTGGGTATACGCGTGAGTTGGGCATCGAGGTCGCCGATGCGAAAGGAGATTTGATCGGTTATGCACGATCGTTCTTGGCCAATGTAGGTGTATATTCTTTGACTTGGTCGAGATACTTATTGTACATTTATGATAAAATAACAGCCCGACCTCCCTCATCGCTTGAAAGAAGGCATACCACTTAACAAAGGCAATCGCGGTACGTACTATTTGGTTGGAAGTCCCGTTGGATATATCGATTATCCGTTCGCAAATGGACTGGCGAACTAGAAGACAACTAGGTTGTCGGTTTTTAAGTAGACATCACCAAAGAAAGTTGCGGGTCACATTCAGCCGGGATACTGTAGAAGTGCAATAGAACAAACCCATAAATACGAACGTCCATTTAGGTCATCCACTCGAACAAGAAGGAACTATAATTACGATGCAACCATCTGTACAAGCCTCTTCAGAGAATCAGAGTACATGCGACGAAACTAATTTGCACCACTAATCAGCAGCAAGCTCAAGCTTGATCTTGGCAATCGCTGCGGCGGGGTTGAGGCCTTTGGGGCATGTGCGGGAACCTGCATCACCAAAACGGTGGCTGAGCACAGTAAAGAAAGGACGAAAAAAAGGGGTAGACTCACAGTTGAAGATAGTATGACAGCGATACAAGCTGAATTCGTTCTGTAGTTTTTCTTTCCTTTGCGCGCCGTACGAATCCTGGATCAATGTCAGTTAGACTTATATGATGAAATGAGATGGTCATGATTGTCTCACCCTTGAATCCGCAATCCACCTATATGCCTGCATTAACGTCGCTGGCCCCAGGTACTCATCCTGATTCCACCAATAACTAGGGCAACTGGTCGAGCAGCATGCACACAGGATACACTCATACAGGCCGTCCAGCTTCTTTCTGTCTTCCTGCGATTGCAAGAACTCTCCTTGCGCCGGCGGGTTATCATTTTGGAGGTAAGGCTGGATTGACTTGTATTGTTTGTAGAAAAGGGTCAGATCGGGAACGAGGTCTTTTACGATGTACACTGCGAAAACAGGTGATCAGCTGATGAAGAATGGGTGCGGGGTGCTAAACAGACTGTGTGGTAAGGGGTAGATCTTG
This sequence comes from Piloderma croceum F 1598, assembly GCA_000827315.1. Classification (NCBI taxonomy): domain Eukaryota; kingdom Fungi; phylum Basidiomycota; class Agaricomycetes; order Atheliales; family Atheliaceae; genus Piloderma; species Piloderma croceum. The sequence continues at coordinate 227,193 of KN833005.1, read as the reverse complement.
GTATCTTTACCCTCCTTGCGGTCGATACGGCAGAGACACGCGAGTGTGTTCTGCCCGCCAATGTTCATTGCACAGGACCCGCAGATACCTTCTCTGCAAGACCGACGAAATGTCAGTGTGGGATCGATCTCGTTCTTGATTTTGATCAGTGCATCGAGAATCTGGAGCAACCGTAATTTAATTTGATACCAATCGAGAGGGGCCATAGAAACGAACCATTGGGCCAGTCTGATTCAAGTCAATAGTGTATGACTGCAAAGTGGGTTTCTTCGCAGGTTCATCAGGATTCTGCAATACAGTGTCAATATGCATATTCCATACCCCGAAAACAAGAGTCGAACGCACCCAACGGTATATCTTAAATTCCTTTTGCAAAACTGGTTTCTGTGTTGGCACGGCCTGCCATCTGGATGCCGACGAAACGAAGGTGCGTGCGGAAGCTGGCCGCAGCGACTGCGTGCGGATGAGCGACGCTGCGATGGTTTGCATAGTGTTGATGAAAGAGGGGCCGCGTGAATTCGGGGATGGACCGGATATACATCGGCCGATCTCTTGCCCAATCAGGTACGTTCGGGATGTCAACTACTCACAAGAAGACCACCACATATTAATTGATTTAAATTGATATCCAAGCTTTTGTGAGCTCACAATATGAAATGTGCTAAATAGATTATATTTACACTCATGGCCAGCCTTAAACGAAAATAAATAATACATAGCTCTTGAGGTGCAATATTGATATGCTCTTTACAGATAGGTCAATGTTGAAGGATGGGCTTCGGGACCGCGAGGTGATAATCCCAAGTCCAATAATAATGAATATTCGTGACGAACAGCAGGATCAGTTTGTACCTATAGTTATAACAAAAATGAAAAGAAGGAAGATATTGCTAGTAGCCGATTACAGCATCCACCCATAGGGTCGACGACGCATTATTATAAGCCATGAGGAAAGAAAGAAAGAAAAGGTTCGGAAGAGGAAAGCTTATGGAGAGAAGAGGGCGGATCCGACGACAACGAAATTGATGACGATAAGAAAAGGACTCAAAACTCAACGCAGAATCTACCGTTTACGTTTGGCACCTACAGCCAAATCTCCATTACCTCCCTCGTCTCCGATTTCAGCGTCCATGGGGACTCCTTCAGCACTCCCGCCGCTGCCTTCGCCTTCAGAGGTATCTCCGACGGCCATCCCGGACGCTCCAGCTCTAGACATGCCAATAGCTTGACCAGTGCCACCATGTGCGAAATCAGGAGACAAGCTCGTGCTCCGAGCGCCGTCCACAGCATCCACGTCGACATCCTCAAACGACACGCGCTGACGATCCGTTGGATCGTGGACAGCATCCATCATCTCCGTATCACCCCCCTCCCTCTGACTTGGCTCTGTCAAATCGATGACAGGATGCATCTGCGAACTGCCTTGATGTACGCGTGTTTGGGAGCGCTGCATGCCTAATCGTGCAGCAAAACCACCATTTCCGTCAGCTTCAACTTCTGTCTCTGCACCTCCTTCGCGGTCTCGCGACCTGTCCCGTGTACGTGCTGAGATGGACGGGAGCAGGTTGACACCGGCAGGACCCGGATCACCTTCGCATGATGCAGACTCTTCAGCTTCACCAGCCAGATCGTGGTCAGCATCGGCTGCCGCGTCTGCTTCCTCTTCCGCTTCAGCCTCGACTTCCACCTCCACATCTTCTTCGAGATCTGCAAATGTGCGGCAGAGCGGACACGAGAATGCAGCATGGTGCGTTTCGAGGAGGGGGCGGATGCACTTGTAATGGAATGCATGGGAACAGGGTGCGATGAAGAGGGCTTGGCGGATTGTTACTGCGAAGAGACCTGCGGGGTTCGAATGGACATTTTAGTGCAAGAAACGGTTGGTTGAAGAGGGATACGCACATATACAACAATCTGGTATATTTGTTTTTTGGGAGGGCTTTTTGAGTATAGGCGGCGTGATGGTATCTTTGGTGGGGGATACAGCAAGCGATTTGAGCTGGCTCAGTGCGTTGGTGCTACGATGATGGACATCAGATGGATGCATAACTGATACAGATAGCCGCCACGTACTTGAATGCATTGGCAGCAGCTTGCCATTCCCGCCCCACCTCGAGTCGTATCTTAACACTTTTATACATATCTTCCGTGCCACCTTGATAATCTACTCCCAACTGTAAAATATCCCCATCTTTAATCTGATGCGGCTTTGACTCGGAATTAGCTGGGGACAGTCGAACGTGATTCAAAAACGTCCCAGAGGATGACTTGGTGTCTTTGATGAAAAATTTGCCACCCGCCTCTACCCAGATCTCTGCATGGGCGCGCGATACGACCTTTGATTTGAAAGCTAGCTTGTTGGAGCTCAATGCGTTGGCTGCGGCTAAGCCCATCCCCGAACGATCAGTAAATCGACCGATGCGCAGAGCAGTATCGCCCTCTTTCAGATTGCGGCATATGGGATCGAATCGGAGTGTGCGTCGCGAGTCAAGGTGAGGCACTAATCGGATACGGTGAGAGACGCCGGACGATCCATTTGATAGCACAGAATTGGTGGGTGCTCGGTTCAAGGGTGTGGGCGCTGAAGGGGGCACAGGGTTTGAGCTGGCATTCGCATTCGCGTTTGCGGCGGCGGCACCAGTGTTACCAGATCGTCTACGTCTGAGCATAGATAAGCCTAGTGTTGGAGTGGGAGCAGGTGCTGGGGCATCAGATGGAGTGGGCGGAAGACTACGGTCCTGTGAAACTGCAAGTTGAGTAGCAGCCGCGCTATTGTTGTTGCTGTTGCCTCCAGTCCCTGGTCGTCGCCTGTGACCCGTCGCACTTGGTGACCGCACGGTAGACATTTCCGTGTTCAATTCCGGAGGTGGAAGGTTATTGTTTGGGTTTGGGCTGGGAGTGCCAGCGCTATTATCTACATGTGAAGTGGCACGAGGCCGGCCCCTCAAAAACGAAGCTCCAAAGCCCAGTACGGTTGACCGTAGCGGGGGGCTCTCATTACCTGCATACGATATGTCCATCATGGGAATTATTTAGGTCTGGTTTGTGGTCGTCGTCGATGTCGTTGAGCTCGTCGTCGTTGTGGTTAGAGGTCGCCGGGCTCTCGTCCTGTTGGCTTTGACACTTGAGGCACAGATCCGAAAAGGGTAATAGACCCTTTTGCTAACTCATTTGCTATCAGCTTTGCTCTGATATTCACCCCGTCAACTCCGGTGTTGCTATTGCCCCCTTGATCTTTCGGAATATTTTCATAGGCCCACATCAACCGCCTTGTGCCATACATTGCGTTCCCCAAGGGCAGCTTGACACCGAAATCGTCGACTAACAGTAAACACCGGCACGACCCGGACTTGTTCAATTTTGAGGCGGCTCTGTGCAGAAGACAGGGTCGTGTGGTGCGCACGACCTTCGTCCTTTCTAAATGTCCGCTCGCTCGCCGCAGCACCCGTTCTTTCTAACACCAAGAATTCAGGATCAATCAATCAGTTCGTGCTATATGAATTCGCATACAAATATCAATCTGACAAGCGGATCTAGTCGGGTGTGCATACCCAGTAAGTGCAACTCGTGGTTTACCTATACGATCGGGCGCTTACGATATATGGCTTTGAATGCTTCCTTTTGCGAATAAACAGACGCCTACATGTATCTAACATGAGCCTCCTGGCTCCTCCTGGCCGTAGTTCCACCCGTTCACCGGGCGTCTACCATCGTCTGCCCCTGTGCTATTTCTTGCTAGTGGACGCCACAAATACGCCACACGGAGTTCTCGCCTGTTCTCGCGCTCATAATCGCTAATCTCTCGGCACTTCAAAACCCATTCAGGCCTGAACCAAGACCCAAGCTATTTCTATGGATAGCTATCGCCGCTTTTTCACCACTTTGAAAATGCGGGGCATTAGCCCATTTAGCTACACCGACCTCCTTGCATCTCGGATTTACGACGTCATTGGCTTACTTCTTGTTTCGGATCTGATCATCTTCCTGGCTGTGTAAAACCACCGGACTGGCATCGGGGCACCGCTTACGATTGCCAGGTCAATAATTCCGTGAATTGGCGCCATTTTCCTTCTTCAGTCAAGGTCTTCAAGCCGGCCCTTGTAGGATACTTTTCCGGATGTTAACTCTTCCTGCTGGCTTCCATGACGTTGATGTGCTCCTTGTTATTTGTGCACCTCGGTTCAACTCCACGGCTTCCAAATACAGTCCAGGACCCGCTTTCATCGTTTACATAGAAGCGGCCACCAAAGTTCGTTAAAATTTGATCCTGGTAGATGCACAGGTTGTGTGGAGCTCGCGGAACAAGGCATCTGAGGTAATAACGCTTCATCTGCAGGGCATGTCGCCGAAATTACCTCGAAACAACACAGATCAAGTGATGTAGAAATATAATTTTCCTCCTTCCAAAAGTTCATCTCTATCCCGTCCTAACATCTCTGGCGAGCTCTTGTCAAGTTTACACAGCCAAACCCAAGGACGACAATGTGTTCGGGTACCAACTGTCCTTTCATGCTCCAAAAGCGTCAGTACCAACCCATTCTGTGACGCATCCGGATAAGATCGCAGAAGTAATTTTGTATTATATATCAATTGGGACTACGTGCGTATACCCATCGTCATGGACGCATGAAGGATTCTTGAAGCCTTGTCTCAGTGGAGTTATTGGTTTTCCTGGTGCAAATGAGCCGTGCACTCGGCAACAATTATGTATGGAGAAACAGGGGGCTCCGGGCGAAACGGAAATGTGTCACGTTAAGTATCATTTGTGGGGAAGGTTTCTAGCTTAACTGCAGTCATGTCCCATCTACCGCCAGTAACGCAATGGGGGCCCCCGACAGCTGCTAAACGCGCTCTGTGTATACACGGATTGTGCTCCAGCTCACAGATCTGGCACTATGTTGCGAATTCTCTCGTCGATCAAGGTTCGATTCGATCTATTTTATGCTACCTTTAACTGTTCACACACCACCACTCACTCGCGGAACTCTAGGGTATCAAGTCATAGCCCCCGACTTAATAGGCCATGGGATGGCGCCAGCGTCAAAAGACTATTCCATCGAGGCTATGGCAAACGCCTTGCTTCCCCTCCTCTCATCTAGTCCCCCGTTCGATCTCGTTGTCGGGCATTCCCTCGGCACACTTGTCGTCCTCTTTCTTTTACCCAATCTCCGCTTCGCGGGGCGAGGGCGTGTGGTCCTCATAGATCCGCCACTTGAAATCGGAACGGGGGAGCCCTTGGAGATGACTAGGAAAGCATGCGTTGATCAGGTTCTGGATATCAAGAGCGTGCAGGAGTATATGACTCAGATGAATTGGACGGAGGCTGATGCAGTGTGGCGGATCTTGGGATTACAGCTATGCAAACCGGAAATGATAAATACTTTCTTTGATGTGAGTCTTTATTTGAATCTCTAGGACCGCCATTCACGATATGATATTATCGCGAACAGCACAATATGAGTGCCCCTTGGTCTTTCACGCCGATGCTTCCAGATTCTTCGTCATCTTTCGAAACGGTGATAATAGGCGCCGACATAGCTCTTGGGGGTATTTTCACGCCTGATGAGGCTGAGGTTCTCAGCCGTACTCACCCTCATGTCAAAACGAGGTTTATTACAGGTGCTTCGCATCTTATGTTCCAGGATATCCCTGTCAAGGACCTAGTTGTCGATGAGATTCTGGGGAAGGAAGGACATCGTCTAAAGCGCTGAAAGAGGGCATGATCGGATGTCAGGAGACATGCATAGCGCATTTCCGCTATCGTGGACGGCATCAGCAGGGCAGAGTGTGATAGTAGTGTGATGACTAGATCATCTGAAGTGGGAAACTGTTGAAAAGGGGGGCGCAAAATGATGGCCCAGAACAATGGCGTATGGTTTCGATAGACTTTTGTTGCAATAACGAGGAGAGGGAGATGCGATATGAATGGCAGGTTTCATAAAGGCCATCGAAGAGGTCGGAAATGCTGTTGGTGGTTGGGCACTTCTGTTTGACAATATCTCGTACAAGATTCAATATTGTAGAACGTACGGTTTGCTTTGTCGTCCTCGATGTGCAAAAATTAAACCACCAAAACCTGCCAGACTGTGGAGTCAATGGGGGGTTGTTACCATGGTTAGATGAGGATTGCGCAGAAGAATCCGGTACAACTAGATCGTAGGCCCAGACACAGAGTTTCTGAAGCCCCTACTAGTAGTAGAGCGCCTTTTATGGCTTCTCAAACTCCAACCTCAATCCCAACACACCCGCTCCGTATCAAATACCAACTTCCCTCCCCCGTATGCGACGTCCGCACCCTACGAATCATCCCCAGGGAGCACGGTCGTCAGACCGAATATACACTCTCATAGTTTTTTGAGTACTAAGTGCCACTGGGATGTGGATGAAGAGACGTATTAGGCAACTCCGAGTCCATGTTCGTTCCCCCATTAGTTGGACCCGGGCCACTCCCAATAGTGCGAGCTTCCAACATTCTTGCTATCTTCATACAAACCTGTAGTATAAAAAGCTTTACACGTGGTAGAGCTGCTTCTGGTTGATGTGTCATCCGAGTAAACCCTCGAAACAGGAGACGCTGAATGATAGGCTCCATTCAGCAAAAGAGTGCGAATGCCTTCCAGTCGTGATTCAAAGGTCTGATTATGCCTATTATATGAGATGTATCACTCTCTCATATCGCCATTCCCTGCCGGCCTTTGTCAGCAGCCCTTGTCAGCCTGAGTTGATACCAACGGCGTACATAGGACAGTGTTTTCGGGCCATCAACATACTCTCCGCTGCCAGACACGTCCTACCCAGCACAGGTATCAACATATTCATTGTCTCACTTCCTCTGGACATTGCAGGCAGACTTGTGGAAAAAAAACTCGCATCATGTTTCACTTCAAGCTACAAATAGGAATGTTATTCAAAGGAACGCCTAAGAACACCGTATAGTGAGTCTGGGCAAAAATGGATCATACCAGGTCCACCATTTTCCTGTTGCTATTTAGTATCTACAGGGCTCGCAATGCTTTTCATACAATTCCCGTCATGTCCCATCTATCTCCAGTGACCCAGTGGGGTGCCCCGACAGCTGCAAAGCGTGCCTTGTGTATACACGGACTGTGCTCCAGCTCGCAGGTCTGGCATTACGTCGCGGATTCTCTCGTCGCTCAAGGTCAGATAATTTCTATCTTCGTAGTTCACAGATCGACACTCATTAGTTCTGACTATAGGATACTGGCATGTCATGGCCCCCGATTTGATAGGTCACGGGATGGCACCGGCGTCAAAAGACTATTCAATCAAGGCTATTGCAAATGCCCTGTTTCCCCTCCTTTCATCCAGTCCCCCTTTCGATCTCGTTGTCGGGCACTCCCTAGGCGCAATCATACTTCTCACTCTCTTACCCAATGTTCGATTCTCAGGGCAAGGCCGCATTGTACTCATTGATCCGCCACTTGAACTTGGAGTGGAGCCTCTCGAGGTGATCAGAAAATCATGCATAGATCAGGTTTCGAATATCAAGAGCGTGCAGGAATATATGACTCGGATGAATTGGACGGAGGCTGATGCAGTGTGGGAGATATTGGGATTACAATTGTGCAAACCGGAAGTGATTAATACTTTCTTTAAGGTAAGCCCTTCCCTTGAATCTGAGACTGCCATTCACGGTATTTTATTGTCACGAATAGCAAAATATGCGTGAACCTTGGTCTTTCACGCCCCTTCTTCCAAATTCTTCGACTGTCGAAATGGTGATACTAGGCGCCGACCCGTCCCTTAGAGGCCTTTTCACGCCCGATGAGGCTGAGGCCCTCGGCCGTACTCACCCTCATATTAAGACGAAGATCGTCAAGGGTGCTTCGCATCTTATGTTCCAGGATATCCCCGCGAAGGACTTAGTTGTTGGGGAGATTTTAAGGCTCGCAAGGGAGGAAGTCAGTCACTGATTATCGAAATTTGATCACATTACCTGAGAAATGGACAATAATTGTGCATGGTTGAGTGCCTCATCGATGTCCCTCTTGTTGTTCTTGTTTTAGGCACACTTACCTTTCAACCACCAATTACGGAATCCTTAGGTTATGTGACACATAAACCAACGGGTACTGACTGGTCCGTCGACGAATAAATTGGTGATATTCGGATTAAATGTATATGTCATTACCGGTCGGAAATTCGAATGAGGGGGGTAGACAACTTGAAGAGACACTACTAGATCCCATACATTCCTTGCCATTAGCGGCGTGGGTGTAAAGCCGAATTCCGATCGGCGACCGATGACTGGAGTGTCACAACCTGTCACAACACAACTAACATTCTGCTCTCGTGTTCACCACAATGGCAACGTTTGGTAAAGCAACATTTGACACGATTGTCTACGCATCTTCCAGGCCGACGTACCCAAAGCAACTTTTTGACTTCATATTCAAATACCACGAACGTCAGCCAGGATCCCGATGGGACACTGCCGTTGACCTGGGATGCGGAACAGGTACATATTTTGTGGATCTGCCATTTTGAGCCCAGCCTCCCTAATGATCTTTTCTAAAGGGCAGGCAACCACAGAACTGATTCCGTTCAAACGAGTCGTCGGTGTTGATCCTAGTGCCAAAATGGTCGATGCAGCTCGCGAGCTTGCTGTATCCAACGCACAATCGACAAACTCGGAGACTGAGACCAAGTTTTCATATGTCCAAGGAAATGCTGAGAATCTTTCTTTTCTCGAAGACGGGAGTGTCGACCTAATAATCGCAGGTCCGCACATATCATGAAATATAAGGTGTATCGCCTGCAGCGTTATTCTTCTGTAGCCCAAGCTGCGCATTGGTTTGACTGGTCCAAAATGTGGCCTGAGGCAGCCCGTATCTTACGCAAGCACGGTAGCGCTGCTTTTTGGGTGTGCTATACGCTGTTGCATTATTGTTATCATTCTCATCTTGGCTGCTGATAGATTTATTCTGAATTTCGCGTGGCGAATCACCCTTCTCTGACACCGCTGATCACGGAGTATGCACAAGGATCTGACCCTGAGAGTTCTTTGGGGCCTCATTGGCAACAACCTGGTCGCTCGATTCTGGAAAATCACCTGGTTCAAGTTCCCTCGGCGACTGAAGTACTTCCCAACAAGTTCACAGATTTTGAACGGGTCTTCTTTACAGGTACGAGTTCACATGTTTCATATCATCTGCACTCTGTGCCTGCTTCAACTGACTCAACCAGGGGATTACTACCCCTCGCTTCCCTCCACTCGACCCGTCATTTTGCGCAAGAAAATGACCTGGACTGATCTCCAGCAATATCTGCGCACCTGGAGCTCGCTGCATACTTACCACGAACGCTACCCGGACGATCTCAAGCGCCCGGATGGTGATATTGCGGTAAGGCTATGGGAGTCTCTGAAAAACGAGGCCGGGGCGAAGGATCAGGATACTGTAGATATTGAGTGGCCTGTGGCTTTGATACTAGTTCGAAGAGCTTAGTATGCGCAGCATGGTCCTTAAAACTTACCGGCCTACATAGAAGTATTTGAACGTGAGTTTATTTTATTAATGTATTTCCATACCCATCTAACATGCATCTAACGATATTTTGCACAGAACAACAGCCCTTCCGAGACTTCGTAGTTTTCCTAGATTGAGAGATGTATTCCCAAAAATTAATCCGATGATCTAACGAAAATAACTGAGTTATCGTCCATTCTAACAGATCGCAGACCGCGCTGACTTGAGCGCTTGACCATACCAAGTCGTATTTTACAGTCATCCCACCCGATACAATTTATTTGCTGATGATGCTCTTCTACAACCCGAGGCCCTCCTTGATACCTTTCCAGTGGTGCCCGGGCCACAGAACATTGCTCGCGCCCGCCGCGTCACTGCCAGTTAATTCCTTCCCAGATGCGAAATC
>KN833005.1:200863-214973 GCA_000827315.1 Piloderma croceum F 1598 | reverse complement strand
GACATCAGTAAAGATTAAACATAAATCAAGGCTACCCAACTCACAAAAATACGGGCAAATGGCAAGCCAATCTCTTTCAGATACTCTCCGAACTGGGATTTCAACCCGACTTTCCCTTCTGTCTGCCCAATTGTCGAGAATCCAAACTCGGAGGGGAGGAACAGTTTCACGCCAGCCTGTTTGGCAGCGTCTCCCAACAACCTTTGATTAGCCAAAGCTGCACTTCCAATGGTGGATATCACGACTTCGGTTTTGTTCTCTTTAAAAGCGGCGGCGAGAGCGGGCACGTCCGTGAAAGTGACTGAGATCACTTTGATGCCTGCCGCAAAATATTTGGCTGATGATGATTCAGGACGTGTTACAACAACTACATTTGCTCCCTCAGACAGAAGCGCCTGAAATTTCGTGTCAGCGCTGATAAGCTGTTGACTGAGGGTTAAGCTACTTACCTCCGCAATCGGTCCTCCAATTCCTCCAGCACCAACAACGGCAATATTTTTGTAAGGCATGTCTTATGGCTATGAGCGGTTGATGGGGAATTTGCGTGACTTTTGGTCGCCGAGGATCCCCCTTATGTGAGTTGCGGTCGAAGACTGAGGCTCGATGCGTTGTCATTGGTAATCTGGTGACTGATCAATCCGTCAGCAACTGTCCGAAGGCGCTCTCTAATATGTACCTTGCGCCATCGACCCCAAGTATCGATTACGACGTCAAGTATCGATTATGACGTCATTTGGGGCACCAATCCAGTTCGCGGGCTTTGTAAATCCGAATTACTGGCAACAAGCGAGCAGACTTGAAGGTCAGGAGACGACCTACATAGTATTATTTGTATAATGCTGTATAGCCATGCTCATGGGATGGTTCTATTGATCAGTCGATCAGAATGCCCCTGAATGTTCAACGTTCCCGTCGAATTGGGAACTCGTGCATCTTTACACTTTTGAATCCTGCGATTTCAGGGACCTGCTCAGCATTAGCCAGCCTTGTTTGCACCCTTCCGCTTTATTGCCTTCAAATGTCCAGACATGCAGACGTCGGAAACTGCCGTAGATATGAGCGGGTGAAGACGTGCATGTGATGTATCGACCGGATGCCATGGAACATATTGGATGCTCATTGCGTCAGCGACCCGGCGTGAGGGCTTGGTGCCCAAATTTCGAACCAAGCTCAGAAGAGCCTCTTTCTCTGATGATGGCGCCTGCTGCTACGGTGAAAGAGTGGTATATAGGCGAACCCACATTACCAATATGTTTTTTAAATGTTGTATATACAACTGCATCAGAAGTCACAGCTTGAACCAAACGACGTGTATACAAAGCGGTCGACGTATGACCACCAATTGTAGTAGCGTCAGGTCAACTTTCACTTAAACCGTTGATGAACTCAAGGGCAAGTTTGGGGCTGCAGAGCATGCATATATCAGGTGCAGTTCAACTCGTAAGTGGTAACCGCGTACCTGTCCGCTGGTTTGACCGGCATTGTTTTGTTCAGAAGCTTGCCCCCCTTACTGAAGACGAAATGGCTTCGCTTGGTTTTGGCACCGTCAGCCGCACCCAAAGCCCCAATGAGCGTACGTTTTGGATCTGAAAGAAGAGGATATGGGAGTTCCTTCTATAAAATAAGTAGAGGTTGTTAGTTAGTTCCAGCAATGGATCATCAGGCAACTCGCTTTGCTTTGCCATTTACTTTGAACGGTTGGGGTATCCGCACTCAGGCAATACACTTCATAGTTTACAGATGTGAAGTCCGGGTAGACATCCCTGAACCCGCACGCTTGTGTAGTGCACCCGGCTATATAAGTGGGTCGTCAGGTTTAGGCGCTTATTTATTATGACTATGTTCAGCTCACGCGTATCGGCCTTTGGTACAAGGAAGAAGACGACGCCCTTCTCCGCAGCAAGAGTCGAAACATCGACATCCTCATCTTTCTCGTTTTTAAGTGTCAAGGACGGCAAGGAATCACCGATATCAATGTGGGCGATTTCTGGGAGACCGTCGTCATCATCGCGCTTGGGCTATTCGTAGGAAACATCAGCGTTCGCAATTTGTTGCAAATAAACAGGACAACATAAAATAAAATAAAACAATTGCGTACCTTCTTACTGGACGCCTTTGCGTCGTCTTCGGCGCTTCGTTTCGTAGCTGTTTTCGTGACTGCCTTTGATTTTTTCATCTTTGGTTGTTCTGTAACCGGCTGTGACGAGATTCGTGTGGAACGTCTCGGAGCAGACTCCTGCCCTTCAGTAGCAACAGCTTTACGAGGAGGCATTGCTGTACTATGTGATGGTAGTGGATTTGAAATTAAGGTTTATACTGTAATTGTCGCGGCTCGAGATCGGCATGTAAATTTATAAAATCCTGAGCGTAATTGAACGTGAGGTATCAACAAGATGTGTGCTAGCTATGTGGACTACATCAAATGCGCAGTTCAATGAAAGATGAATGTATTGTCCCTAGATCGAGATGGTATGATAGCGAGAGTGAACGGAACTAAGAATGCCTGATCACACGGGCCCATAGATGAGAGCGTCGCAGGCCATGACAACTGGACTGATATGTGTCAGAAAAGGCCAATTAATTAGGGTCAAACTTGAACTCACCATAATATCACTGGGTCTCCGTCACGTCACCTGAGCTTGATGATCGGCTTCTGACTTGGTAAGGCCTCCCTGCCACAATTGGCGACATGGGCGACACAGGACTCGATATGATAGGACTTGAACTCGGTAGTGGTGGGGTCCGTGGGTGCCCTGCCGTCGGAGAAACGGCCTCAGAGGAACGCGCGCGAGATACATATGGACGCGGACCAGGTTTCTTGGTTTCGTCAGGCAATTCTGGAGACAATAATGGTGACAGCTCTTCTCGGGGAATCAGGTCTAGTTCCATCCCAAATTCGTCAATGAGCGGGCGCGGTGGTGGACGCTCAACCATGGCCTCAAGAAGCTGCAATAGTAATTTAGTTTTGAACCCGATCATGGACAACCTTGGTGAGAGCACCAACCTCTATGCGGAGATCCTCCCCGGCATATTCCCCCTCCATTTCATTGGGGCCTAATAAAACATTGCCCTTGCGGAACACTTCACCTTCCTCTTCGACCCAACTCCTTGACCTGGAAAGCCACGATGCAAACCGAAATCATTGAACAACTTTGAGATGCAAAGGCATGGTCACCCTGGGACTCACCGATCTGTTGGCGAAGTTACTGAGTCGTCACCTTCTTCAGCGTCCAGGAACCTCTGGCCATCTTCATCCTCATCTTCCGATTCTCCGACAAGGAAATGTTTAGGTGACAGAACTGGTTCATGTTCTTCAGGTTCAGGTTCTGCCCTTCCCTTGCCCTTGTCGATCTTAGGTGTTGTCGGCGATGGTACGTCGTCATCGTCATCATCGTCATCACCTTGAACCGGGCTCTCCGAAAGTGTTGCATGGCCATTCCCGTTGGCAAATAAGCCATTGACACCCATACCATTCCCGTTGGAACCTGAGACCTTTAGGCCTAAGCCCTGAAGTTGCAACTTCGAAGGTCGAATCGATGGCACTCTGGCCAGCAAGGAATTCAAGCGATCACAGAGGCCAAGTAGTTCCTCCATGCGTTTCGGAGACACCTCTGCCTGAATCAGTCGGCCTAGCTCCAAGACAACAGTTTTGCCATTGTTAATAAATGTTTCTCCAGACGGATCCTTTGCGTTAGATGTAGACATTGGCGAAGATAAAGACCAGTTTGGTGTAGATGGCGGTGAAAGTAGGTTTTCGAGTTGGGATATACACGTTCGTGCACGGACGACGATATCTACGTCACCCTAATAAAATCAAAATGCTCAGATCGCAAGAAACATCCCAGAAAATTTTAAGGCCAACCTTCTTTCCTTCGCCTTCCCGAATCGTCTTGGCCAGCTCACTCTCTTCAATCATCCCCCACACACCCTTCCCACCACCACGGCTGCTGCCACTGCCACTTGCACTTTCCAGGCTGCGTGAATGCTTCTCCGCCTCTTCCGTATTCCTTACACAAGAATTCAGAATATCACGGCACATCCTACAATAGACCGGCTGTCAATCACATTATTCGTTCGGGCTGATGAGACGGACCTAGCAAATTCATCGTCGCCTGGAGGGATATTCAAATCCAGACACCGCATGGTATGGTTAGCTTTGAGTCCCGAGCTAAGTGCCATGACGCCTGCAATATCCAAATTATTGACAGTGAGATCGAGATGAAGTAGAGACGTTGATTCAGGAAGAAATTCGGCGAGAGCGATAGCGCCTGCTGATGTCAGGTGAGTAGATGAAAGGAATAATCGCTTGAGAGCAGTGTTGAGGGTAAACGCAGTCCTTAACGATTGAATCTGCAGAGAATATCAGCAGAGCTGGTAAGATTCCTTTGCCTGGCAACATACTCCTTCAAGGTCAGGACCGGAACAAGGGTTCTTGCTCAAGTCCAAAGTTTCGAGGGTGGAGTTGTATTTCTGCAAAACGCCATTTAAAATCTAGCCTGATTTACGAGTTGCCAAAACAGGCTTACCAGAGCCTCCGCGATGGCAACGAGAGCTTGTACGTCGAGCTTGTTCTCACTCAGATTGAGCACCTTAAGAGTCCGATTTCTCTTCAGCACTTGCGCTACATATGTGATTCCGCCCTATTGCATCCATAAGTTGATTGATTGTTTAAAAGCAGCCCATGGGAAAGCTTACACGAAGATCGTTCCCCTTCAAATCCAGCGTCCGCAGTGCACCTAGCCTCGGTAGCGCATCCAGTGCTCTCACTTTGTCCAGCAATGCTGCGCTCGGCCCCTGCACATGCCGAGGTTGATTCGCACTAGGGTCCTGTCCATGCGACAGCGAAGAATGTGAAACAGGATGTCGTGTCGTGATGCCGCCTTGAGCTGAAGACGTGATGATAGGTATAGGATGACCAGAGGGTGAGAGCGGATTTGGAGTAGCAGACACGGGTGCGCCACGGCGTGAACGGGGTATGTAGGGTGTGTAGGTGGTTTGTGGTGGAGCAGCTGCAGGGTGACGCGGAGGAGGGGGCACGGGTCCTGCGCGGTTTGATGCAGGTGGTGGCAATGCAGCAAGAATGGATCTTGAGGAGTCTGTGGTTGGAGTTGAAGGTGGTGAAGTCATATGACTCAAAGACGAAGGCGTGGGTGAGGAAGGAGTAGAAGGAGGAGGCGCGTTGGTCCCGGGGACAACGTCAGGGTAGTCTCTGATCATGACGGCAAGTGCAATAGCGCCTGTTGCGTTGATGCGGTTGTGCCGTAAAGAAATATTACGCAAAGAGGACGTTCGGACACTCCGAGCTGCACGATGGTACACCTTAGTTAAATTCAAAGGCTGTGGTGGTGGTGGTGGTACTTACACAGGGCTTCTAAGGCTGGCGGCCTTAATGAGCAATCATCCAATCGCAGCGATACAAGCCCTGGCTCCGGAGCCGTAGTTAACGCAGCCACGATGTACTCTACCGACCTTTTATCTAACGGGTTCTGCGACAAATCAAGAAATTGGAGAGTAGTGGCCTATCGCGAAGATGTCATGACCCTAGTCTCAGAGATTGGATCCGTAGGGACTTACTTTGGAAACATAGGCGCCTATAACTCTGTACGCCGGTGCCTTGAGCCGCCGGTTAGAAGCCACGGAAAGAAAAGACAGAGTCCCTGGTATGAGAAGAGCGTGAAGCATAGACTTCAGCATCTGCAAAACCACAATGAGAAAGTGACTGGGAGAAATTATCTAAAGCGCACTTGATCATCCAAATTACATTCACGAAAGACAAGTTTACGAAGTCCCCATTCAATGGTAAAGACATCGGATAAAATGGCTGCTGATGCGACGGTCAGCTGGGCGCCAGAGAAATCCACAGAGCGAGGAGTTGAGTTAGAGGCATGCTATGGATTTCTGCCCATTAGAATGCGAACCAGAATCGACACTACTGCATACCTTGAAGGCGGCTGTTATTGCGGGGTCTGGCTGTTCCTCTCTACTCGCACAACACTCCCGGTAAAACGATTCCACTTTATCCAAATTCCACCATTCTTCCGTCTCACTGTTGGCACCAGGGCCAGTTGAATTTCCTCTGACCACACGTCTTCTTCTCTCAGCCTCTCGATCTTCAATGGCTTTCTTCTCCTCTTTCAAACTTGGTGTAGACGGAGGATTGATCGAGGATATTGGGTAGACCGTGGCAATCTGGGGCAAAATGAAATGGGCTCTTTTCAAAGGCTTGGTTTCACTGCTCGCGCTGCCCGACTGGGTTGGCAGAAAACCTTTGATTCTCGTGAAGAATGTTTGCTGTGACTGTTGAGGCCGCTTTAAGATGGATTTTCCAGCAATCGGAATCGTGTTGGCTGAGCTGGATGGCACAGGTGAAGGTGCTGGCGTGGCCATGACTGTTCAAGAGGAAGACAAAAGGGCCTGAAAATCAATGCGTTGTACTAGAAAGCCAACCGAGGACAACGAGAGCAGAGGAACCGGTCAGCAACGGAGCACGCACAACAAGTGAGAGACAATGATCGCCTTTAGGCGCCACTGTCAGGCTCTGACCACAACCACGACCAACTCATTCTTTCTCCTGCTTTCAGCCTGCCTGCCAATAACCAGCAGTGCTCGTGGCTGCTACGCACCAGTACTAACTCCAAAGTACATAGTGTCACCGAAGTTGCTGTCGGTGCAGGCTTAGCTATCACTGACCAGCTCTGTTTAAACAGCAATCATGAAAGAATACCTGCCCGATTTACGTCCGGACACCATTATGGTTTACGAGGATACTAGGACTGAGTATACTAGGACAAAGCGAAAGTTTCGCTTTTTCCTGGTGGTCATCCTGTCTGTCCTACTGTACTTTACCCTCTTACGTACCATTGGCCAACCACTTAAGCTCCCGGCTGCTGTAATTGCGCAAAGAACACATATACTGGAGCAATGCAAGTATATTAATACACCTGCTGGCCCTCCTCCCAACTTTCGCTCCCGTACCCATTCGGACCGTTATGTCCCTGGTACGAAACCCCTTTGGTTGAAGAACGCAAAATTATGGACAGGTGCTAGGAATGGAACAGAGGTCATCTATGGTGATATTTTGCTCGATAAGGGTCTGATCCAGGCCGTTGGGTATATTCCGCCTCGGCTTCTGAGTCATCCCGATCTTAGGGTCGAGGATGCCAAGGGTGCATGGGTCACTCCTGGTCTGGTCGACTTGCATTCGCACATTGGAGTCGGCTCTTCTCCTTCGTTGCGCGGTGGTACGTGTTTATCAGCCACAAATATGCATCGGTGCTGAATTTAATCAATCAGCGGCCGACACGAATTCTCGAAAGGCACCTATATTGCCATGGCTTCGTTCTATCGATGCCCTAAATACACATGATGCCTCGTATGAACTAGCGATAGCTGGAGGCGTTACAACTGCCCAAATTTTACCCGGCAGCGCAAACAATATTGGTGTGTTTTAGTGCGCGTCTCTTTGTTCAGGTAGATCTGAAGTACCACTGGAATGCAGGTGGCCAGTCGTTCGTGATCAAACTGAGGCCAACATCAGAGCGTTCCTCTATATCTAAAGTTATCGAGCCACCGTATACACTTAATGGTAGTCATTTTGACCATTCACTTACCCCGCGGTGGAGGCACATGAAGTAAGCTACATGTATGACCCGACAAATATCGTACTTATTAAAATGGTTTTTAGACATGCTTGTGGTCAGTATAGCTACTCATAAATAGCGAGTGACCAAAGGATTTAAAGTGTCGGAATTAGGAGAGAATCCGTCCAGGGTTTACTCACAAACACGAATGGATTCGGCTTGGGAATTCCGACAGGCCTATAACGAAGGCCGTAAGCTAAAGGAATCCCAGGATCAGTTCTGCGCCAAAGCAAAAGCTGGGTTGTGGGATGATTTAGGGGAATTCCCGGAAGACCTGCAGTGGGAATCTCTTGTGGATGTGCTGAGAGGCAAAGTCAAGGCATGTAGCTCTATCGTGTATGCCTCGGGATCACGAGTATTGATCAGTTCCGTATAGCTTTCAGTGCATTGTTACGAGGTAGGCTTTTCTACAGCCGAGCGGAGCTCTGGTGGTCTGAATGTTGTATTTTAGGCTGTTGACCTTGACGTCATAGTACGGGTGAGCCTCGAACTATCAGGCGCCTTGGCCTTTTCATTAATCAAACTCTGCTTTAGCTGTCCAACGAATTCAAATTTCCTGTTGCTTCCTTCCATCATGCCGGAGAAACATACCTAGTCCCAGATTTATTAAAAAAGACATGGGTCAGTCCTTTACGAAGCGTGCTGCCTAATTTAGACTTTCATACTGTCGTCAACAGGGTGGGGTTCCGTCAATTGCACTATTTGCCACGAACGCCAGGTAATGCATACACTGTGCACTGCTTTCCTGCCTCTCCCACCTGACACGTCTGGCAATGCAGGAAGAAACGAGAAGCCTACCGGAATTCGGAATTTGCAATGCGCGTGCTCGCCGATCACGGCATTCCCGTTGTGATGAAGGTAAATTTCTAATGCACTCCGTTTAGTATCCGTGGCACTCGATACCCCTTTGTACCCAGTCCGACCATCCAGTTGTGAACAGCAGATATCTCTTGAACGAGGCTGCCTTGGCACACTTTTACGGCCTTAATCCTGCTCTTGCCTTAGCATCTGTGACGTCGACACCAGCTGATGCTCTTGGACTCGGTCATCGAGTGGGCACAATTCGTGAAGGTGTGGCACACACTGATCCAATGAAACTCTTCCTCTGACTATTACTAATGCAGGTTACGATGCTGGTGAGAGAACAAAATAAGGTAGATAGTTGGTCGGATCATTGATACTGTGTCTATTCAGACATTGTCATTTGGGACTCACATCCTCTAGCTCTGGGCGCGACTCCCAAACAGGTCTATATTGACGGGATCCCTCAAATCGAGGATCCACAAGTATCACCCAAGCCGGAGTCCTTCCAAGTCCTGCCGAAAACACCAAATTTTGATCATGAGGCTGCTACCGCCGTGAAATACGACGGTCTGCCCCCACTTACCTCTAGAAAGTCCCGTCACGTCATGTTCACAAATGTGAGCAGCATTTATACCAAGAATAATAGTCATATCGAAGTGGTGGATTTTGAAGGTGAAGAGTCAAAATGGTTGACGGTAGCTGTGAGGGACGGGATCATTACATGTGTCGATAAAGGAGACTCGTGTCGCTATTTCTTAGATGATGACGTGGATGTCATTGACCTTCGAGGGGGTTCACTCGCACCGGGATTGACGACTTTCGGCTCACCGATCGGTCTAGTCGAGATACGCTTGGAGCCATCCACCAACGACGGTAAGGTGTACGATCCACTTCACAAAGATCCGCCGTCTCTTGTCGGCGGTGGCGAGCAAGCAATAATCCGCGCCGTCGATGGGTTGCAATTCGGCGGAAGAAACACATTGTAAGCCATAGTTCTGATTCGTACTCATGTAACTGCTCTCATACAGCTTCTCGTCAAGGCTTGCCTACCGTGGTGGCGTGACTACCGCAGTGACCGCGCCATCTGGAGAGTTTCTTCTAGGGCTTTCAACCGCTTTTGCCGTGGGAGCCAGTAATGCCTTGGAGAAAAATGCGATTATACAGGATGAGGCGTCTTTGCATATAGCTGTGTCAATGCAATTTACCGCCAGTGTCAGCACGCAGATAGCGGCTTTGCGTCGCATTTTGTACGATGCACACGTAGTTTCTGTCACCACAGTTCACAGTCAAGATGCACTCGATCGTGTACGCAAGGTAACTGGGTCTGCAGATGAGTCTGAGTTACACATAACATGCTTACATCATCGTAGGGCGATATTCCACTCGTCATCCATGTCGAGAACGTTGATATAATGGCCTCTCTTCTGCATCTCAAAGCCGAATATGACCGCAAGACTAGCCGGACCCTTCGCCTTACATTCGCTGGAGCAGCCGAAGCCCACCTTCTTGCGCAAGAGATTAGCGACGCCGGTGTGAGTGTTATACTCACCCCGTCCAGGCCCTTCCCTTATACATGGGACCAACGACGAATGTGGGCGTTTATATAATGTTGAATCTTGCTAATCTCAAAGTGAATTCCCCATAGCCTACCGGGTCCACCACTGTCATATGACAGCGCCGTGACAACATTACTGGCAAAAGACGTAAATGTTGCCATTGGCGTTGTCGATGAATACACTGCTCGGAACACTCGGTTTGACCTCGCTTGGGTAAAATTCATTAATTGGAGTTGCTTCTGCAACGAAATTGCTTACATTCCCTTCGGTCGTATAGGCTGCCCTTGAGTCTGACGGAAAAATTAGCAAAGCACAAGCTATTGCTCTTGCCACGACCAATGTCGAAAAGGCGCTAGGACTACCATCTGGTCCATGGCACGATATCGTGGCTTATAGTGGAGGTAACATCTTCGACTTCAAAAGCACGGTGGTCGGAGTTGTCTCGGCACAACGCAGAGTCGTGGACATATTCAATTGAACGAACCGTTTACTCTACAATATGATTTAGGCAAATTGATGAATGAACGCCGTAAGGAAAAACGCACGCTTAGAAGCGAAAATTCGACCAACCTCAAATTTAATGTCCGCCAGCATACTCAACATTTATCCCAAAGAGTTCGCGTGTGCCCTTCATCTGCGTCAAACGGAACTGAGGTTTGCCATCTTCGAGGTTGATCGGAGCAAAACGGCGGTTTGGGAGGAATACGCAGCTTTCTGCCGGAACCTGGGGACTGGTGATCACTCCAGGCGCAATGGGGATGTCGGGCAATTTAAAATTGGAAGGCGGAGTCGCGACATATGTAGCATCTACAGTGGGATTGAGCTTTGCAGGTGTGGGTTTATGAATCATGGCAGTGACGACCACATAGTAGGACCCTCGAGGCAGCATCCATACGATGCCAGTCGATGTGTCAGGTGGCGCCGAATTGGGCATGCTAGGAATTTCTTTGCCGCTAAACCCTTCGGTGAGGAAGTCGATTTCAAATATCTCATCATACTTGTCGTAGACGGCAACGGAGAGACTAGCCTGATCCCTGCCTTTGTTCCATGCGACAATGAGATACGGAGCGTCGCGCTGGATATCAAGTGGGAAAACCTGGTGCGTAAGTTTGCCTTCGATCGAGGGTAGATACATTACTACAGGTGTCACGCTGTTCACACCAAGTTGCGTACTCGTGTCGTATGAATAGCCCAATCTCCTGCGCCAGCAGTGTTTTCTCCGAAGTCAAAATCCATCAGGGAGTACAAGTATACCTGTAGTCAAGGAGGTCGCGAGGCGTAATAGTATATGGAAACTGGGGGAGCATGAACTGGAGCTCTTCTTGAGTTGATTACATTATTGTCCCAAGGCCATAAAAGACTGCGTGAGTGCATATCAGGCCGATATTTATTAATTGACTTACGAGCCGGCTTACTCATCCAGATTATGACCTGTCTGGTAGGTGTAAGCCTTAATCAGTTTCCCACTCGTAGCATCTTCGACGTTCGCATAGATTTGAACCACACTTAAGAAAAAGCTAGAAGATACAAGTAAGATGAGATATGACTATAATAGCATCGGTAGCCTACATAGATCCATAGTGCCCAGCGTCTTGCTATTCTGTCCGGAGCCTGTCTATGTTGCAATGATGCATGAAGAATATCTGTATTCGGGTGAGTGGTGAATATTTAAAAAGAGAGACTTGTGGGATCTGCGGTGGAGCATGCTACATTCGGCACGGAAGCGGCACTGTTGAGTTCATCATCCTGAAGAATGGTGGTATGATCTATCATTGTGAGGAACATGGGATATAAGAGCTCGATAATGAAAAGTGATACTTACATCCATACTGTACCAGTCATAGGTTTCTGGAAAAATCAAAATGTTTTTAGTGGGAGGAACAAGAGCTAAGATCTCACTCACGATTGTGCATATGCGACAAACCCTTCCACTCCCTAGCGAAAGCCCAGTACATCTTCACCTGGGCGATAGAGAGGATGATATCAATAAAGTGACGATGTAAAATGTAAAATGTAAAATGTAGTCTACGGAAGGCATGGGCATTATTACCAGCTGATCCTATCACTGGGATATCATCGGAGGCCATCCTGGTGGCTGTGATTTGCTCTGAGGCCTGATTTAACGGCCATGGTAGATGCATAGAGTGCCTCTCGGCAGAGGCGAATTTGAGCCATCGTTGGTAGGTGGCTTTGGCGTGCCCATTGATATCGTAGGAGACGAAGGCGGTAAAGGGGGATTGATTGGTATCAAATCTTCCCGCAAAACAAGCTGCTCGGGTCCAAAGGCTGATTTGCGCTTCGTAAATCAGCAGGAGTAGCATCTCCCATATATCGAACAGCGACCGTTGAATCCCCCACGTATGAGTGTTGGGGTCAATTACCGTGGTACTAACATCGCCAGTGACGAACCAGTGTTTGACGACCCACCTCGATCGAGCGTGAAAGGGCCATTGACGACGGCTCCACCTTACCACCGTGACCACCATTTGCACCGATATAAGCTGGGCTGAACAATTTCTTGTTGAATTCACGGTCAGTCCAATCCCAGCTGTTTTACATAATAGTCATTGTTATAAATCCCAAGAACTAATTCGGGGACCGTAATATGGGAGTGGCCGTAGGATCAACAGCTTGAAGCGCACTCTCAAACTCCAACAAAATTGGCGGTGCCAGGGAAGGAACCTGACAGAATATGAACAAGCTCTATATTAGTCACAATGAAATTTACGATGCAGCTCACCCAGGATTATCATGAGCTGGGCCCGAATTTCCTAGGTCAATACGGTTGACGTTGGGGTGTGCTCTCCTCCATGTACTATGCATCTCGACGGCGCCCATGTCAAGGGTAGAAAATTCGTCGAATATGGAGATGACACCGCCGGGCCGGCTACGTCCTTTGATGACCTTGAGGGCTTTTACGAAGCGGGCCCATCCGTCAGGTGTGATGTTTTTGGCGTTTTGCGGATGCGAGTGGTTATAGTTCCTGGACGACGGGAGTTAGACATTTTGGTCAGTAGGATTGATTACCTGCTAAGAACAATTCAAAGGCAAGGTTCTTATAGTGTTAGAGAAGAAGGCGTTTGTTTCGATAGGCACTCTTTGTCTCCACATACACCCGGGATCCTATTATTGTGCGTGCAAGAGAGATTGCCTGTCGCCGCGCCAGGTCTCAGTTATCAATGGGTATAAGAATGAGTGCATGGGATGATGGTCCAGGCTTAAGAACCACAGTTCAGACAATGCTCTTAGGACCTATAGAGCCGTACAAGCTCCTCTCCGCATATCTACCAAGTGACCATACATTTCGCCAGATTTGGACGCCGGTATGCAGAGACTTCATGACCCCAGGATGATATGTAGGGTTTTGGCCATAGTCAATGTACCGACAAGTTCAATATTATGCCCTAAGCTGTGTGATCGAACGAGAGTGAGATACTCCTTTCATCCCCTTCAATTACGACTACGTAACGCATTGCCCCTTTATCAGAACATAACAATAATCAGAAGGTTGCCCGCGTATGCATGGAACAAAACGTACCTATTTAGCATAGCAAACCGATGTGCCTCCTCCTTTTTCTTTAACGCTTCGCTATTTCCCTGCACAACAGCGATAATTTCCTTCGCCAGCCTGACCTCCACCGCCTTGCCAGGTTTCTTCTCGCTCGCTTGCAATATCCATTCCACCCCAAACCGTGTCCGCTGCTTCTCATTCAGTGGCATGGGCGTCGCAATGCTCTTCGTCCCCCTTTTGTGCATGGCGACTCGTACAGCTGGTGACACCGAAAATATGGCTTGGCGCAGGATGGGGAGGGGGTGTGCACCTGTGTAGCCGTGTATATGCATGAGCATACGAGAGACTCTACGAGCGGCTCGGTGACGCCTGCCGCAATGTGTGAGCTTCGATGCTAAGTAATGTAATAGAGGATCCTGGGCGGGTGGGAATATCTGAATGTCGGTGTTGACTATCGGCTCGGACAAAGCTACGTCCATTGCGTCTGGCTGGCTTGGTAGTGGCGATTCGGATGATGATGTATTTTCTGCCAAAGCATCAGATCCAGCCAATTTTGAGAAAACATCATAGGGATCTGGCTCTATGTCTGGGCCAGATGG
>KN833005.1:179530-191355 GCA_000827315.1 Piloderma croceum F 1598 | reverse complement strand
TGGGGACACCTGGCTCACACTATCAAGTTGCCAATACGAATTCAGATTCATGACTCGCAAAGCAGGACGGCTATCGGAGCATTGGGACGTCTTCTTAAGATGTCCGGCGAGGTCCCAACAACAACTTGTGGACAACTCCAGTAGTACTCGGAGCGGCCGGTTCGGTGACGTCCGATCTGATTCACTTGAAGTGACGACACGCACGGTCTTATTCTAGGTCTGTTCCTTTTTAAACTCCATATTCTATTTGATTTACAGAACCACAGCCATCACCGGAGAAGTGTCACCTAACATCTTGTAGCGAACGCGTTTCAATCAGAGGAAGGGACATTTTGCCGAATTCGATGTCATCTCCAGCAGCCGTACTACCTAAGGTCGTTGATATGGCCACGATCAACGCAGAGGCGACTCGTTTAGCTACTATTTTACAAAACGATCTCGATGCTCTGGCCCACGATCGTCCGATCTCCGCATGTGCCCTCACTGCTCCCCGTCGCAGGAGCACTAAAACGTCAGCTCTTGCCTCAGCGGTTGCCGCCCACCTCTTCCCAGACGACATTACTGAGCCCCTCCGTGCATTGATCCAGTATGAAAAGGTTATCATCCAACTGCGTGCGGCATTTCTAGCACAAGAACATGCTGAGAATGAGAGCGTTAGAAAAGAAAACCGAACGAATACGTGGTCAGGGCGAATTGAAGCGCAAGGTCCTTGGGACGAGATTAACGACCCTGTGTCATTAGAGGGTGTGGAGGCATTACCATCGCCTGTCAAAATTAGCTCAGAGGAGACGCTGGCATCGTTCTTTAGATACTTGGCACAAGGTGGAGATTTTGATGGTAGGGGCGATCGGGTAGTTCAATTAGAACCACATTCTGGGGAGCCGTACATCGAATTCGAGAAGGGAGTTTTGTACAAGGACTCTCGGATGGACCTCTGCAAAGTGTTAGTTGCATTCTATTATGTAAAAGATTGTATACTAACCCATAATCCAGGGCGGTGGGTCCCCAGCATATCGAGACCCTCCTTACTGCGTTGCGGACAAACTCGTTCGTCAGGCACTTTCTGTTCGGAAATAACCTCATCGGTCGATGTGGTGCTCACGCTGTCGCGGATTTTATCAGGGACTACCCCGACAAATTCGAGACTTGGTATCTCGCGAGCTGTTGCCTCGATGCAGCATCATTGAAGCTCCTCGTTGACCAGATTGTCAAGTCATCAATCTGCCATTCCATCTGGCTTAAACGGAATGCTCTCACGTCTTCCGCTGCTGGCGATGTCGCCCGCATGATAATACTGATGAAAGGACTAAAGACACTGGATCTAGACCAGACAAACCTAGGAGATACGGGTGTTGCTCAATTGTTCGAACAGCTTGGAGAGCATGTAGCCTCGAATGATCGCCCACTTTCATTGGAAACAGTGTATCTAAATGCTGACGGTATTGGTCACAAAGGATGTGTATCTATGGCCAGGTACCTTGGGTCACCAAACTGTGCACTGAATAACCTCTCCGTCGCATGTAACCCAATAGGTGACAAGGGTGCATATGCTTTGGCTCAAGGTCTTGCCACCAATAGAAGCCTTCTTCGTCTCTGTTTGAAATCATGCGGGCTCAAAACTGCTGGAGCCATAGCTCTATTCACTGCACTCCGAAATCACCCCAAGCTATGCGTCCTAGACGTATCACATGCGTACACCACAAAGGACCTCGATGCACGCTATAACTACATCGAGGATGGCGCCACTCAGTCCATCATCGACATGCTCACCCATCTCCGCACACTGCGGTCATTTTCCCTGGGCATCACAGCCATGTCCCGTGATTGTCTCGACAGCATAAAACTGGCTCTATATTCATCCAATCTCTTTTTTTATATGGGCACTTCTATTCACATATCGCCAAATTCTATACCAGCCATCGTCAAACCTGACGGGGTGCACAACCACCTCTTAGCCAATGTGCAAGCTCATTATGGGAAGGATATGCGCTACCCACAATTTCTCGACGGACCAATGCGCTTGCTGATTAATGGCGAACACGTGCGGTATATCCACAGCGTGTATCGAAGTAGAGATAAAAGAAAGGCGAGACGGGGCGAAATGGTGTTGCAGAAAAAGTGGGACGAGGGAGACAATACTCTGATGGAAGTTCAGCGGATGTCTGATTAAGTCTTTAGCAATCGTCCTGCCGTCTTCTCGGTATTTTGTCTACAAAGTTATAGCCTGCATTGATGCCATTGTAAGGCGCTGTTTATTGTCGCAATGTGATAACCATTGACAGCTCCTCTTATCTGACATGGGCTATGTTACACAGCCTCAGCATTTATATTTCTCCTCTGAAAACTAACCAAGAGAATTTCAGCAGTGTTAATCCAAGGTCAAGCAAAGCCATTTCATGGTCAGAAAATTGGCGATGACTGGAAGAAGGTGGGCCACAACTTTTGCCGATTTTTAATATTTCGACCCGAACGAGTCTATTGCATCAATTCAACTTGTGTTCAACTCGGCTGCTGAATTTACGAAACCCCTCTGATTAGATCCAAATAATGCGCAGTCTTTATAATCTGTGATACTCTCACCTTGTTCAATTGTCACAATTTTACAACGCCCGCAGTGATGCAGAGAAAGCTGTTAAGGTATGCCGCATTCACTTTCGACGGCATCACGTGACGCAAAGCGTGACAATGCTGCAATGAGCTCGTATTGTATATTACTCTTGTATCTTAAATATAATCAAAATTCTGCTTGCACAGAATTATGTATTTCAAGATTTTAAACATTTCTGTGGAAGCCGTTTCTTATATTAAGGTGATTGAGATCAGAAATATACATTTTATCAGTCTAAATTGGTAAAAAATGTCATAATTTCAGCTGTAACTCCATCCCTCAGCCGAATATCATGGGCAAACAAATTTTCAAGAACATTACCAACCTTAGCATATGATTGAATTATAAGAAACTCCCCACCTGCTGGAAATTAAAGAAGGAGAACAAGGAAAATGTATGAGCCAGACCTGTTCTGAAAGCCAGTCAAGTTAATAATGAGGGATGACATTATTTCAAAGGGCAACATCACTTGTCTGACTGATTTGAAGGTTCCTGGATTGTTTGCATCAGTTTATTGAAGCTTATGAGAAGGGGGTGGATGGGAAGTTGCTATAAGTTGAGCATCAAAGAAATATAAGGCATCACATGCCTGCCAGAGAGGATATTTTGGAGGATTACAATAAGGTAAATGATAATTAGAATCTATTTACATATTTACATAGCATATTATCATTGCGAAACAAGGCAAACAAACGGTGGAGGAGATTGTGGCGGGATTGTTGCGATAGCTGTCACAGTGGCTGTCACCTCATGTGATGCCGTCGAAAGTGAATGCGGCATACCTTACTGTAAATTGTATTGGAATCCCGATTCACAGATCGGTTACATAGGTCAAGCTAGCACATGCCTTGTGAATAATGCTGGTGCAAAAGCAGCATTCGAACATGCATTGGAGCTGCAGGGCAACAGTTTGGGAGCATGAGAGATTATGAGAGAGATTTTGCAGAAGTCTAATAGATCTAGATGTGCAGCAAGGACCTTTCCTCTCCTTCCACGTTCCACCATGCCTCCCCTCACATGTACCCGCTCCATACAAAACTCATATGGTCAAACCACAGCCATGTAAGGCCTGGATTAAGATTATGATAGATGGAGGTGTTATTGACCAGGCCTCTTGGCAGTGCGCTCCCTTTCCTCTATCCTCCCTTCCCCCGAATTTTGAACGCTTTCCCCGCCCAAATTTGTATAATAAATTAACCATCCCCTCTCTCTGAGACCCCTCAAAATCTACATACCCATTCACACTCCACTTCAACAAATCTATCTGTGCCTCATAGGTTTTCAGGTTTGGTATTTGGGGTTTGTTGGTAAGACGGAGGGACTCGGATTTGGGTGCATTGTTGCAGTTCTCTTTCAAGCCTCCAACATTGCCTGCTCCTTCCTCCTCACTCACTCCTTTCCCTCCAACATCCAAGCCAAAACCTAATGAGCCATGGTTTTGCATGCAAAAACACTCAGTTCTCAAGCGCACAGACACGTGGAATTGAACCCGAGTGCGATAAACTTGCTTCTAGCTTCACTGAGAAAAGAAAGCCCTGGTATTCATCAGTGGATGGGCTTCAAGGAGAGGGGTTTAGACCTGATGGAGGAGATAATGATCGCACATATACATGCCCTGCTTCATTGGTTACCAAACGTCAGCACAAAATCATACAATGGCTGCTGGCATTCAACCTGTTGATGTATGAAATATCTTGACGAATTGACATCAGTTCGGATACGCTACAACTGCAGATTAAGTGAGTTCTCGTCCCTGCTCATCTGTATGCTTCTCATGTCAAACCTCAGAGGCAAATTTGTCATCCCACCAGTCCAGTGGTACTTTACAGGTATTCATCATACAAGGTTCTGCTTTAAGCAATTGGGATCTAATTCAAGATTATTCAGTGCGTACACTTCCTCCCATAATTCGTTTGGCATTCAGTCGTTTGTAGTCAGCATTCAGCAGAGTTCTGGAATAGATATTTCGGACGCCAATGGCTCTCATTGTCTTCAGTCACAGGAAGGAAATCACAGCCTATACTTTCTCCAATATACTCTTATATGTTCATTGCTTTTTTGTTGCTTGTTCTCGTCCCACGTAAGCCACTAGGTACAAGGGAAGACGTCTTCTTGAATTTTATTTGCAGTTAGTTGGTCAGTTGGTAGGTTGATGGCACCGTTGGCATGCAGTCAGTGTGTATATTGTTGACAAGGGCGAGCTGGTCCTCAAACTTGAATGCCCCACAAGAGCGACATGTATGATTTTAACAGAATGGTCTCGAATGTGGAAGTAGCGCTAGTGCAATATGAAAAGATTCACCTGCGATGTCACCATTGTCAGAGTGAAAGTACTGTTGATCTGGTTCCAGCCTACCACGATACATATATATATACTCAGTGAGTGCACAACCGAGCAGGCGATGAGGAGTATTTTAGATCCAGGGGTTTGTGTTAGTCCATTGAAAATTAGAATCAGGTTCAAGTTGAATGTTGTTATAGTATCTACTCAGGGAAATTAATTATTACGAGCTTGTGGTGCACAGTTGACCCAACATAACAAGACCTCTTTATCTGCGAACAATAATGGGAAACACCAACAGGAAGTGTACCCAAACGATGGCCTGTCATTGAATCTGTAAACCACCCTTGGCCAAAGGAAATAAGTCAATCATCGGGCGAAGACATGACAGACACTTCATGATCTGCTTTTGGTGTAGACTCTGATGGTTCTGGGAGGATCTCGACGCCGGTGCTTGCATCCCAAACTCAAATGGTCTCGTCATCAGACCCCAAGACGATTTTCGACCCATCGGGCGAGAATGCAACTGAATAAATCCAACCATTGTGGCCTTGCAGCGGTGGGAGCATCGCGACACCAGTGCTTGCATCCCAAACTTGAATGGTCTCGTCATCAGACCCCAAGACGATTTTTGACCCATCGGGCGAGAATGCAGCTGAATAAATCCAACCGTTGTGGCCTTGCAGCGGTGGGAGCATCGCGATGCCAGTGCTTGCATCCCAAACTCGAATGGTCTCATCATCAGACCCCGAGACAATTTTCGACCCATCGGGCAAGAATGCAACCGAATTAATTGAACCATTGTGGCCTTGCAGTGGTGGGAGCATCGCGACACCAGTGCTTGCATCCCAAACTCAAATGGTCTCGTCATCAGACCCCGAGATGATTTTTGATCCATCGGGCGAGAATGCAACTGAATTAATTGAACCGTTGTGGCCTTGCAGCGGTGGGAGCATCTCGACACCAGTGCTTGCATCCCAAACTCAAATGGTCTTGTCATCAGACCCTGAGACGATTTTTGACCCATCGGGCAAGAATGCAACTGAATAAATCCAACCGTTGTGGCCTTGCAGTGGTGGGAGCATTGCGATACCAGTGCTTGCATCCCAGACTCAAATGGTCTCGTCATCAGACCCCGAGATGATTTTCGACCCATCGGGCAAGAATGCAACCGAATAAATCCAACCATTGTGGCCTTGCAGTGGTGGGAGCATTGCGATACCAGTGCTTGCATCCCAAACTCGAATGGTCTTGTCATGAGACCCTGAGACGATTTTCAATCCATCGGGCGAGAATGCAACCGAATAAATCCAACTGTTGTGGCCTTGCAGCGGTGGGAGCATTGCGACACCAGTGCTTGCATCCCAAACTCGAATAGTCTCATCATGAGACCCTGAGATGATTTTTGACCCATCGGGCGAGAATGCAACCGAATAAATCCAACTGTTGTGGCCTTGCAGTGGTGGGAGCATTGCGATACCAGTGCTTGCATCCCAAACTCGAATGGTCTTGTCATGAGACCCTGAGACGATTTTTGACCCATCGGGCAAGAATGCAACTGAATAAATCCAACCGTTGTGGCCTTGCAGCGGTGGGAGCATCGCGATGCCAGTGCTTGCATCCCAAACTCGAATGGTCTCGTCATCAGACCCCGAGATGATTTTCGATCCATTGGGCAAGAATGCAACTGAATAAATCCAACCATTGTGGCCTTGCAGCGGTGGGAGCATCTCGACACCCATGCTTGCACCCCAAACTCGAATGGTCTTGTCACGAGACCCTGAGACGATTTTTGACCCATCGGGCGAGAATGCAACCGAACGAATCAAACCGTTGTGGCCTTGCAGTGGTGGGAGCATCTCGACACTGGTGCTTGCATCCCAAACTTGAATGGTCTCGTGAGACCCCGAGACAATTTTCAATCCATCGGGTGAGAATGCAACCGAATAAATTGAACCATTGTGGCCTTGCAACTGCTGCAACTCCCGTGGCCATGATTTCTCCACACCACCAACAACCTTAGGCAGTCCATTGTGATAAAATCTCCTGTAGATACTTGTGTTGGCTGGAGTGAACGCCAACGCCGTCACATAAAGCAATAGTGGGTGCTTCTCAATGGTATTAGCAAAGTACTGCGCAAAGCGGTGACCATCATACACCAATTCGTGGAGCTCAGCATGCTTTGGTGATGAATTCTTGATGAAACAATGTCAATCATGACCATTTACTCAGAAGGTTGGATGACAAACCTTGAGCCACTCAAGAAGGTTTTGCAGTGATTGAATCGTATTGCTATGGCTCTTCAGGACTGCCAATGCTTCCATCCAATGCAGGAGGTGCCGGTCCAAAAAGCTGTATATCCGATCTATGACATGGTCTGTAGTGTGCGAAATCAGACAGATATGTTCTACCCAGAATTTGCATGCATAGGCCACAGCATCGGGTAGGGTTTCATTCCGGATAGGATGTGGGAGTGTCAGCCTACAAATATTTTCCTGTAGTGTGTTGTTCAGAAGTTCGATGCACTGAAGAGTGAGGCTTTTGTTATGTAAATCGAGATTGATAGCCCAAGACTCGGTGTGGCATCGTTTAGAAAGATATTCATGGAATGAAGGGTGGAGGATACGGATACCTTCCGTTTCGCTGATGTGAAGGACACATCCGAGGCGAGAGATTGCTTGGAGGCATGGTCGACTCGGAGGTAATTCCAGGAGGGCGTTAATCGTAGAGCAAGACAGTGGGATTCGTGCACATAGGATTGCACCCAGGATATTGCAACAGTCCGAGCGGAATGAAGGGATGTTCCACAAACCAGCAAATTGTAGCCCAGTCTTGTACAACCTGTCCAATTGTGTGAATGGCTCCGATGGATTAATATCCAACTGCTGTGTAATGAGCTCCTCAAGCCATTGATCAGGATCATAGCTGTCTATGTATAAGCAGGCAGTCGATGCCCATACAAATAGGCCCCCTGCACTGTCAGTCAGAGCACTGGTTTTCTCATCGCTGGGCCAATCAGGACATAAGTATTTGTTTTTTAAACGTATCTGATCTAAGCTCCATTGAATGAACTCAGAAATATCCGCCTTATTAGTTGCAGAATCAATACTCAGAGGATATTGGTACACGACGGAATGGGACGGACGCGAGTACGCACTGAATGTCAGGTTCTTCCCAGCTGGCTACCATGACCCGAATGAAAGGAGGGAGATCCGAAAATCCCTTCGACAGGGTCTCCATTAAGATGTTGCGACCCATTTCGTTCTCGCACTCATCCAAGGCATTGATCATTAAGATAATCGGACCTCCGGACCACTCTACCGATTGTAGGGCCTCAGATGATAGAAGGCTTGCCCATTGAGGGTTCAGAGGCCTTTCTGCGATTCCTGGGACGCTCTCTATGATCCATGACACTTCAGCCCCGATGCGAGCATCAAACTGCACGAGTCGATATGCCAACATCGTTATCAGCATTGTTGCGTTCCTCTCTGGAATATCACGGTCAAAGAAGAAAAATGCGCCCAGACGATGAAGGTCACGCATAATCCACGCAATCGTCGTCGAAAGCGTGCTCTTCCCTGACCCGGCCAAGCCATAGAGCCACATGACTTTCTTCTGATTGCTTGATTCGTCTGCGACCCAGTCGATAATGACCTTGATGACATCTAATTGTGTTTTTGGAAGGCAGTCCTTGCAATTGTACTCGTTCATTTCCACAGGTTTGAGTGTCGATAACAGTTGATCCTGTCCTGCGCACAGATGGTAAGCAAGAGGCTGGTAGTTTGAAAGTGTATGCACATACTAATCGCATCAATAGTAACGGTGGTTCTAGACAGGACCAGGGCCGTACTAAGGATGAGTCTCGAATCAAGAGCCTTCTGAAGATCGGTGAATGCAGTACAGAATGCAACTATCTGATCACTCGTTCCGATGAAAGGTTGCGTAATGGCTTTCTCTAATCCCCATTCAATAAATCTGCTGCAAATATAAACCGCCACATACCTCCAAAATTGTGTCGCATATACTCCTGAATGAAATAACCGCATTTGATCGTTTGCTTCAAGATCTGTTCGACGATATCTTGAAGAACACGATTCTTCCTCAGTTCATCCATCGAATCCACAAACGAGTACGTGTCCTCCATCTTCGTGACAAGATCTAGAATCTTCTGATCTCGATCTTGTTGCGCTCGGACCATCTATTCAACATTATATATCTGTGAACATAAGTACATGAGTGAATGGTTCTGACGTACCTTGAGTCCTACAGAGAGCACTTGCCACGCAAAATTCGCGTAAGGATGTATCTTCGAACATTTTAGAATGATGAAATGAATTTTAATACAGCGATAACCAAACCTTTGCAATTTCGTCTCCGACTGTGAGCAATATTCTGACTTTGTCTACGAGACAACCGAAAGATGTCACGAGGTTCTGTTGATTCGAAGCGGTATTGGTAAGATCGGTAACGGCGTTAGCCATAGTATTGACAAGTAGTGGCTGTGACAATTTTTCCCCAGCAAGCTGAGCTTGCTCTACGGCAGTGCCAGCGACAGCGGACATGGACTGTTGCGCTATTCGCACAGTTAATCGACCAGTACTGGGATTTCCTCTCTTGTCAGTCAACGACAGAATAACATCTATATTACTTTGCGTCAGCCACAATAAAACCCTTTAACAAAAAAATAAGGCACTCGCCGTCGTTGGGCTGCTGACGCTGACGTCCAAGTAGCTCATCCACATCGATGTCAACCCTGCCAAGACACTTGTCATTCAAAACGCGTTCATGTAATACACTGAAGGTAAGTTTTGAAGGACCTCCTAGGATTGGGCTATCACAGTCGCGTGAGTTAGACAACTACGCGGGGTGCATGGATGCATACAAGGCAAATTCGGCGTCATGCCACGTCCCGGCGTTTTCTTTCCGTTTGATGCTCTTGGTACGACGACGTAGGTCTCCCACTGCAATTTCAACGAAAACCTTGGGCATGATGGTGGGTGGGAGGTTGTTGACTTGAACAACTGCGTACACAGCAGTCAGCGTCAGAATGTACAGAGATGTACAAGTCTGCTTCACCTGTCACTACTATGGGTCCTTGTGGGCTGATCGAGGACATAATGAGCGCGTCTTTGAATACAGCTTAACCAGAAAACCTACGAGGACGCCATTTGAAGTTGATGTACTTGCCAGGGGAGAAACAAAAGTGACGATTCGATGCAGATCTCGTAGGCAGTTGTAAGAGAGAAGACAGCTGTTCTATGACATGCAAGCACAAAGAGTTCTGCGGGCGGATATCAAGTCAATTATAGAGGAAATTTGTAACCGTAGGCAGCTGGTGGGGGATACAGTCGTTCTGCGCTATCGATGGCACGCAAGCGCGATAAATCCTGCAGGCAGCACTGAGTGTCAAAACCAGCCCGTGGGGTCAGACATGCCATCTGGAGACATGGAGAATTGATCGACTACTACATCAATAGCGTGATACGATATCCTGAGGTATGAGGTTTGAAATCCCAATTATATAACC
Organism: Piloderma croceum F 1598; assembly: GCA_000827315.1. Lineage (NCBI taxonomy): Eukaryota > Fungi > Basidiomycota > Agaricomycetes > Atheliales > Atheliaceae > Piloderma > Piloderma croceum. The sequence continues at coordinate 180,939 of KN833005.1, read as the reverse complement.
CTGGGTATAGCGCTGGATATAAACCAACTACTGACCTTCATCTCAACCTACCAGCGGTCTTGGCAGATCTTGGTTGTTGTCCAAATTCAGTGCTCCGGGCTTCGATCCTACCCCTAACTTACTAAGCTCCTTACTGACATACAAAAAGAGACTTTGCAGATACGACACGATGTTCAGATGCGCATCAAGGGGCCAAGGGCATCTGGACGACATTTCCACGTTCTACATCCATCAGCCCCGCTTCTCCGCGGCCGGCTGACTCACCACTATTCTCAATCTTATCACCTGGCAGTCGCAACAACTCAACCCACCATTGTCTATTCCTGCCGCTGCCACTGCTCAAACCTCTCCACAATCAAACTCTGCTACTGTTCAAGCCGTCCTCCCTTCATCTCCACGGCCAGCTCCTGGGTCTCGAGGCCCATTAGCCTCGAGCACGCGCGCGCAATCTGCGGCATTTCCACCTGTTATGCCAACTCCTTATATCGGCAGTTATTTCTCCTGAAGCAGCAATGACCGGACTGACGCTCGTAAATTTGAAAGTTTAACAATCAGTTCGAGTAAGGTTTGAGTCCGACTGAGGCTCGAGTTGGGGACTAAGTATGCCAATGTGGGCAAAATATGGGTGTGCTCGATATCTGTTAGGTGGAACAGGGATGAAGGAACAGACCTTCTCGATTTAACACTTCTTTGCTGCTAAAACAGCTTATCAGCAGTGTCTGAAAGTGTCTGCAAACAAAGATTACTTGCTACATATAATGTTTTCGAGGCGACCGATTACTGTGTAGTTTCGCGTGTGAGTCAATTAAGAAGGCATTAATTTAATGAAGTTTGAAATGCAATCCTGGGCCCGGAACCGAGTCAGGCAAATTGCAAGAGATCAAAAAAGAAGTAGTACTTGAATAGTACAATAACAGAGAACGAAGAGCAAACTCATGATGGTTCAAAACAACGGGAGGTGTGCAAGAAGTATTGGAGCGGAATACAAGAGAAAGCATGAAAGCAAGACATATAAGAAGTGCATATCAAGACAAAAAGCAGGATTATGGCCAGAGATATCAAACAAGCCGCCAAGGAAATCAACATTCACGCGGACAGTGGTACCATCAGCCTCTTGTCGACTTCACCCGTTCATAACTTTCCATAATCTGTCTCAGGCGTAATATGATACGGAGAGGGGCAATGAAGGCTTCCATATCCTTATCGCCCGGTCCAAACTGAGACTGGAACATCCATGTCATGGCGTCCAGGACTTCTTCCAGTTCTTCAATGGTCGAAAATTCAGCCATCTCTTCCATCCAATCATTTACATTATCTACACTCGCCCAGGCACTTCCTCGCATCCGGCTCCAGGTTGTATCTGATATGATGGGATTTGAATACTATGTAAATGGCGGAGAAGAAAGGGA
>KN833005.1:121225-173230 GCA_000827315.1 Piloderma croceum F 1598 | reverse complement strand
AGGAAATCCACGACCCTCTGAGCCCCAACCTCCCATTGCAGATCATTCTGAACATGATGACCTGCTCCCTTGACGACCACCATTCGTACACCATCTCCTCGATCTTCCGTGTATGCTTCCTCTCCACCTGCCTCATATTCCACGTCTGAACTCACATGACCCTCCACATTCTCACCCAGCACATGCCTCACCGCATCTCGGTAGCGCTTCGCTAGCCGACGCATCATTCGAACATCCATCATCACGTCTAGTTCTCCCGCCAGAATTAAGATCCTTTCCCTATCAGGTGCGCCACCTTTCAACCCAATAATACTCCGTTGTACTACGATTCGAAAATCAGTAAATTCAAGTATCGACCCTAATAGCCAAGTAATTGCCTCCGATTCGGGGAGATATCGAGCGAAATCCTCCAGCTTGTCGTCGGGATATTCGGGGCTGAAAAGTTGACGATGCACGTGGACTGTGGTAGGGAGCATAGCGCGTGGATGCAAACCATATAAGAGGAAGCGGGGCACGAATAGCGGGTCCGTACGTATGAAATTAACGAAGACATCGAGCCTGGCCACGTAAATCATTAGGTGCGTGCATCGAGTGTTGATAACCGGAATAATGACACTCACACCCCAGACCCAGGCGCTGGCGCACATAGTATTAACCCGGTCACCGTGACCAATTCTTCTGATAGGGCATACTGCACGAGACCGCCACCCATACTGTGACCAACCAGTACGATGTTGGCAGTATTACAATCTCGCTTCCTCATTTCCTCTACTCTTGTCCACTCCATTCCAGCAACCATGTCTTGGACAAGAATGGCTTTGGTCGTGCACCACAACTCCGCCATTCCAGGGACCCAGCTAGCACCGTGTCCGCGAAGAGACAGCGCATAGCATGGGTATCCAAGCCGCGACAGGTAGGAGGTATATGGTAGCCATACTGATGCGCACCCAAAGGCACCATGCTGAAAAAAGAGAGCTTGTTCTCGTCGTTGATGTGTAGCGGGTGGATCCACAACCAGCAGTTCCAAATGACCTTGGGGAGTCTGTACAAAATGCCGCGTTGTGTTTGATGGAAGGTCCCAGTCGGGGATGTAGTTATTAGACTGGGCAGACCATTTGAGGGCATGTCTTGATGCGACTGGCATGATACACCTCAGTGACAATTAACAAGACGTAACTCGTTCTTTTGTGACTTGGTCAAATAATACGGAGATAGCACTCAATCATAACCTAACTCGTCAGCGAGGCGATCGGCTGTTAAATTTTCAAAGCTTGGGACGAGATGTACCTGAGTTTTTCTAAGAAGAGTTTAGTCTTCCGCTGGCGGAACCAAATTTAATATGTGAAACACAAGCTAAGCAGAATGTTCAGCGTGCGCCCTCAATCAAACATCTAAATGACAAAAACAGACAAGCCCTATCTCCGATCGATAGACTTCTAGACGTTCTCACAGCCACTGGAATATTACATCCCGAATCTGGTTAAATGAGTAGAATATGCGGGGATGCACAGGGATGGACAAGCGCAGATATAACAGCTGAAGAATGAAAGTAAGGACAAAACTCCGTCGACGTCAAAAAAGAACATCCAAGGAAATTTTGAATCTCGAGTCATGTTACGCCTTTGATGAAATATCGCCGTAGCTAAGAGGCAAAATTCGAGCAGCCGTTGTCTGTCCTTCTGGGTGCATGACAAGGGATAGCATTGTGCATGTGGAAATGCATGGCATACAGAAAGTGGAATCGGATGTTAGATGCAAGATATTTATCGGCCACCCTTGCCACCCTTCATCTGCTGTTTCGAAACCTTGGGTGCTGCAGAGGCAGGTGCGCGAGCAGGCTGCGTGAAGCAAGTCAGTCTCGACAAGTATAACAGAATTAAACCACAATAACGCACCTTAGCCTTCTTCACCTCCTTCTCTTTCTTTTCTGTCTTCGCCTTGGTGATAGCGTTCAGTCGTGCCTGACTTCTCACAGCAGCGGTCTGGTTCCTCTTCGCGGCAATGGCAGCCAAATCGGCACCAACAATCCCCCGCTGGTGCTTCACCGTACGCCTCGAGCGTTTCTTCGCAACTTCTTCGGTGATACCCTTCTTGTGCAAGCGGCGGTAGACCTGGGTCCAGGCGATCTTACGCGGGTTTTTGCGTTGCAGAAAGAGGGATGTGTTTTTGGAGGATGCGAAACGGAAGACCTGGCCAACCAATTCGAGTTAGATATTTAGTCGTGTACTTCTGTGAGCTGCGAATCGCACTTTGGAGTCCCCGCGGACAAAGAGTCTGCCCTTGCTAGGGTAGATACGGTAGCCCGAGAACGAGTCGATCTCGACCTTCTGCGCTCGCGGGTCAAACGTTAGTGGTAGGCCTGTTTGAATATTGACTTATAACGTACCATCTGTATGAACGTGATGCGAGACAAGAAGATCAGCTAGAGTTCGTTGAAGCACGAGAAGAAGGGGTAAAACAACAGCTGCAAGTCAGGATCCGTCATCCAGCTTCGTATCAGCCATCCATCACAATTGACCCGCAAAACCGACAACTTCTTGGTCTCCATCGGATCTCTGGACACGTCGATATGTTCCTGCTGTGGTATTATGGAACTCACCTTGAGGAATTTGCCTGGGCGTGAGTTGGGTTGGCGGTGAGGTGGTTTCGAAGCGGAAATCGAGCACTTCAGGGGCTTACTCCTTTGGGTCGATTGTGGCGCAACATGAAAATCTGCCTTGACCGCTGGCGGTTGACTTTCATAGCAGATTTGTAGCCTTATGATTCTCAGAGACCACGGAATGGTGAAAAGGGAGCTCAAAATTGTCCTTCAGGAGATCACAAAATGACCCTCTGCTGTTGGATACTGTCATTCTATTTGCGCCACCTTCTTAATGCAATACTACGTAGTTGCTCAGCTTGCCTGTACTTCCACAAAGTACGTTTCAAAAACACAGACAGTACCACGTTCATGATCCCCGGAACTACGCGGGAAATCTGGAATTCTCAATCCAATTGCACGGCGCGGAACAACCTTGCAGGTTGTTCACTGGTTAGCAAGGTGGGCACTATCGTCGTGAGGAGTGATCTATTCGCACGGTAAATGAATACCTATTATAAATTATATTTTGGCGGTGCTGTTCGCTGTATTAGACAGACCGAATGTTTTGCAACTAGTCATACAGTTCAAGGCGCCAAATTTGCGCCCATAAAATCTACATCCAAGGCAAATCAAGTTAGCTCTGGAGTGAAAGGTAGCAAGACATATATCTCATATGCCATTATCGCCGCACTGGAATTTTTTGCGACAGGCGAACTATCGTAATAGAACACGAGATGCGATGAAACAGAGACTCAGAGCCACATTAGGCACTGCCGCACGCAGTTTCGGAACAGCCACAGGGTCTCATTCCCACGCATTACACACTCGTCAGTTCCTCTGCCGCGACCACAACTGCAACCAACGTTCCTCTATTTCGTTTGATACGGTGAGCCCAATCAGCCAATAGTCTGTACTGCACAGAGCTCTTACCACCCGCAATTGCTCTCATTCTTTTCGCCCAGAAACCTGTTTCTACGTCAGTATCATGTACGTTTCCCACCAAAGCCCGCACGACCCGCCGCCATCTCTTACACTCTGACACCAACGCCCTTACCCTTATTCATGCAGGTCTGAACCTTATGACCCATACCTTCCTCGCGGTGGCTCGTCCTCCAACCCCCCAGGTCAAACGGGTGGGGGTAGCGGCAATGCGAAGACGGCTGCTATCCAAGCACAAATTGACGACACAGTTGGTATCATGAGGGAGAACATAACAAAAGTTGCGGAACGAGGGGAGAGATTGGACTCACTGCAAGATAAAACTGGTGAGCTGGCTTCCATTTTGCATTGGTGTAGATGTTGCGGGGCTTTTGAGAAGGCTGTGTATTCTATGCAGGAGGGATGAACTGCTTTTTGTTGAGATACTGACATTTCTCATCGAACACAGATAACCTCGCTGTGTCTGCCCAAGGATTCCGTCGTGGTGCCAACCGTGTCCGAAAGGTCAGTGTTGTCCTCGTACTCCATCTATGCCGAATGTCTCACATTTTAATTCCACCGTGCAGAATATGTGGTAAGTTTAGAGCAAAATACCTCTTTCAAGCTTCCATTCATTAATCATAAATTTCCCTGTCCAAAAGGTGGAAAGACATGAAGGTGTGTTACTCTTCTTGTCCTATCCCGCCCAGCCCACTAAAAGCCACCCTCTGAATAGATGCGCCTCATAATCGGTGTAGCGGTCACCATCATTATCATCATCATTGTCGTGTCCATCGTCAAGGCAACAAAACATTAAGCCCCACATGCGTTCACTTACCCATCCCTCCGAACCTGCGCCATCCATCTCTCTTCCACCTTCGCGTGCTCACTCCAGTCGTTGTATCTATGCACCTATATTTTAATTTCTGCTCCTTGCGCTTTACCTGTAGTTTGTGGATGAGGCGGTGATGGTGGTCCGTGGGATGTTGGACATTTCTTCGGTGGTACATGGATTGTCTTCTTGCGTTTTCCATTCGTGTATGTCTGTTTTTGCAAAATTTGAGCTGGGTGACTGGCTGTCATGTGTTGGCGTGATCTGCACATCCTCGTTCTAATTCGCAATTTTGGACGCGGCGCTCGAGCAGTTAAGGCGTCCAGAACGTCCTCGAGTTCACATGAAATTTGAGCGGGAACTTAAAATATTGCATCTGCCGGTGGAGAGCACGAGGATTCCATTCAAAACGATATGAAAAATTAATTATGTAAACAAAAGCTAATCTGTACGAGAAACAAGAAGAGACGTGGTTGGAAGTTCCAAAAATCGACAAATTGAGCTTGCTTGGAGAGAAAGACACGTGACGATTCCTCGTTGCTGCAACCATTTTCATGTGCTGCCCCGCTCCGCCCACCGATCATCGATCATGCATCATGCATCATGGCTGGGCGAGATTGTTCCAACAACGCGCATATGGATCTACGGCTGTAATTCACCTTAGCGAAGATCCTCTAGAGCTACGTTGTTTGTGCTTCCTGGACCTCTGTACACACGGGAGTTGGCGTCAGTGTGGCGAAGGTGGTCTTTGTTGGCCATAGCCTGGGCGGTATTTTGATCAAGTCGGTAGGCGAGCCTCAAACCCTCGAAGACACTGGATTTACTGATTTGGAAACCCGTTCTCAGAGCTTGATCTACTCCGAAGGCATCTACACGGGCTGCTGTGACAGATCTTACTGTTAGCGCGGTATTCCTGGACACGCCACACCGGATCCGGATGGTCGAACCGACTTTACTTTGCCCTACTTGGACCAAGCATGTTCTGGAGTTTTGTCGCACTTCTGCGCAAGGGAAATTCAGAACCTGTTGGCTACAATTGCGGAGAAGTTCAATATCCTTACGTTCAGAGAGACAAATTGGTCTCATCGACCTGGTAAGGATTATAAACGAAACTTTGCGAAGGCACGGAATATTGACAGTATCACAGATCGTTAAACCCCAAGACGCGAGAACGAATTGTGTATGAGAGGTTCTTGTAGATGGCTCGTTCGACCATCGTACTCTCGCCAGACTGCTCTTCAGAAATGACATCGTTCCGCGGCCTATTGCCAAGCATCTCAACAAATTTCTGTCAGCGAGCAAAGAGGCAACGTCAGGTTTGTCATTGAAAATGTGTTATCTCGCGGGTATAAATGTTGCCAAATTGAACTTTAAACAGAACGGTTGGTCCCATCTCTCCCACCAAGAGCAGATTTTACCCCTGGTACATTCCCGAAGATATGGGAAAGGAGGCATACCAGATGTTTTTATAGGGAAATGCAGCGGAATATCAAAGGCCGCGGTCGCCTATGGGAAGTGCTTGACGAGCAATTTGACAATGGACTCTCCCCAGACGCGAATGACGATCAAAAGGCATCGAATCGACGGTTGTGATCCTGAAGGTTTCAAGTGCAATGAAAGAAATGGCGACAGAATGACAATTATCTCGCCTAATTCTCGTTATCATCCCGGTCGTCACGAGGGACGCCTTGTGCTTCATGCAAACTACCCATTTAGATGTCTACAAATCGTCTAGGATTCGACCATCTTGTCGCCTTTCGTCTGTGATGGCCATCTCTCCGTTGGATATGGAATTACAGATGGATGGTCACCAACTATGGCGAGCTTCTATACTGTTCTACACAGCCTAGCCGCCATAGTGATGTTTGGCCCGGAACTGGAGATTACCAATGACCCGGCTACTCCGCAGCCGTATTACGGATGTCACGCATTTGGAAACGTGATTTTCTTGGAGGAGAGGGACAACACAGACAATGATTGGATAGTCCGCGTCACAAACTTCTTTTCCCGTGTCTACAACCGCGTTGATGATGGCGGCAACATCGGCGATTTCGCAGACGGCATTGAAGGGTCGTATGTTTTTAGGGGAATCACTAATTCGACCATGTGAGCTTCTATTATTCGGCAGTAGATGACCAGATAAGTACGCGTATAACTCGGTGTAAATTTATTCTACACCTTGACTACACCATTCTCTTGATAATCTGCGACTGCGTAGCGGATGGCGTTTATTTAATGCCAAGCTTACAAGTAAAAAATGTAAATAGTACAGATTCTGATTATGTAATGACTTGTTTCCTCCGAAAATAATCAATGGAAACGCGAAGTCGCCATCCCAATTTTGCTCAGACTAAAATTCTTGGTACCTAGCATTGTAGGCCTTTGTCTCGCCTATCGATCCATCATAGCACCAAGAGGGTCGGATTCCAATTGAGGGAGATATCTAGAATCGCGTTTTTATTGATTATTTTCGGAAAAAATAAGTCATGAGGACGGGGACGGTGATACGATATGCACACATGCGGCATACGCACGTACGTACGACAGACGTGAGGGACGGCGATCAAGGATGACGAGCCTCAATACGGGATATACGGAGTACGGCGAAAGGCGGTGCATGATAAGCAATCAAGCGTTTTGCCTCACACTTCATAGCTGAGGCATCTGGAAAATTCTTCCCACCGGGCATGGCTATAGAGCTATTGGTGACATCCGCCTCCGTCGCATCACTGTCAGATATCCCCCGACACCTTTTTTTGACACATTAGCGCTCTGTGGATGGGCGTTTTTTGCCTTTCGTTTACGTTGCCGGTTCTCCCGGGCCCAAACCTGTAGTTCACTAATAGAGCCAGGAACCAGTTCTGTACGCGGAGGGCCTGTGATACAAGGGCGATGAGGTTGCTTGACAAGTTTTGGAACGTGACCAGAGCCATCAGGAGGCTAATGCTTCACACGTGGCTTGGCTTCGTGAAAACTAGGTTTGATCAAAGCCAAAAAGTCAATCCATCCTAAGGCCGGGTGTAATAGAAATAGGTACTTATAGGCTAGATCTTCTCGACCACATGACAGGGCTCCAACAGGAAGTCAAATGCCAACTCTATGGCTCCAGTGGAAATGGAATAACTAGGCTGACCCATTTTGCGTACTGTATGCCATCAGCTTTGCACAAATCCAGTCGAAGATTCTAAAAACGTGTTTGCGATATAGCACAGGCTGAATGTTACGGCCGCCCATGCAAACATGTCATCTTCCCCCCTCCTGGATTTGACCGGTAAGGTTAGGAAGACCCAAACATATTACTTTGCCAACGGTGCGCTCGCTGATATCTGGAGGGGAGAATGGTTTCGAGGAAGCATGAGACAAATTGTCCGATGATTTTTCATTTCTTCCTCGGTTCAACACTAACTGGCATCTGTAGGTAGCGGTGAAGGTCATCAGAGATGTCCGCGACAATATCGACTATTTCGAGGTGCTTAAGATGGTCAGTCTCGCCGCTACAAGCATCCTCATAGTGTGCTCACTCCTCTCCAGAAGTTGCTACGGGAGGGAAAAGTCTGGAGCCGGCTGGATCATCCCAACATCACGCCCTTTTATGGCGTCTGTTTTGATTTGGGTCCACCCTCTGCTCCCTGTCTTGTCTGCCCATATTACAAGAACGGAAATATGACAAAATACCTTCAGCAGAATCCCAATGCCGACAGGATGAGACTGGTCAGTTCCTTCTACACATAATGTACCGCGCCTAATATCGTCTTATAGGTGTGCCAGGTAGCAGCCGGGCTATGTTATTTGCACCGTCAAAACATCATACACGGTGACATGAAAGCGGTGAGTGCTTACATGTAATGTGATTCCACAGCTTATGTAGTATATGCTAGTCAAACATCCTCGTGGACGACCGACATGAGGCGCGCATTGCCGACTTCGGTCTTGCACGAATTTTGGGAGAATCGGGCTTTACTACCAAGACAGTTAGCGGGACCTATCGATGGATGGCGCCTGAATTATTGGCGCCTGAAGGTGTGCGCGTGCCACAAGTCACTATGGCATCCGATGTCTGGGCATTCGGAATAACGGCTCTCGAAGTAAGGCTATCAGTATTTTAATATTCGTGCCGCGGCTTCATGACTTGTCTCTGATTCAGATACTCACCGGCAGAGTGCCGTTCTTCCAATTCGGGTACGGCCTTGCAGTTATTCATGCCATCACTAAAGGTTGTCGGCCACAACGCGAGGAATATCCAGAGATTAACGGCAACACTTGGTCGGTATTGGAGCCCTGCTGGCACACTGATCGAGAACGGCGGCCTTCGATGGAATTTTGCTCTGCGTATCTGGGGTAGCTTGGGTTGTAAAAATTTATATGTGTTCACTGGCGGCCCGGCTTCAAATGCAGTACCAAGTGTCTGTAATCGACGTGTCGGCTTATGTAACTATATGCTTAAAGTGAAACATCACGTGCAGGCATTTCCAGATTTGATGAATGTGACTTACGCGAGTCGTCACGTCACCATCGCACAACGACAATGGCAAGAGGCCGTGGAACTTTTGGACTTACATCTGCGCGGGGAGGACGAGGTTCGTTCCGGGGATACAGAGGAAATTCTTCATTCAGAGGAGGGAGGGGAAGGGGAAGAGGTGGAGGACCAGGTGATTCAGCACCACAGAGAGACGACGAAGGAACGCAGCTTGAAGAGAGATTCGAGAAAGTGAGGATCAATGACGAGGTAGATGAGAGGCTTGGGTTTGAGAGGATACAAGAGGGGGCTAAGAAGGAAGCGTGGTTGGTCAATATGCACCCTGTGAGTGGGAGCTGTTTTTGAGGACAACATACACTTATGGCGCGTAGACTTTGGTGAAAGACGCAGACTGGCCATCTGGTAAGGCAGCCGTTGACTTCTACTTTATTCAAGATGACGGGGGGATGTTTAAATGTACACTGCTATACGAACCGTACTTTTACATCGCGTGCAAGGTGAGTTACATTGTGCTTCGTAACTGTGGCTATTATAATGCGTTTACAGACGGGAATGGAATCGATAATCGAAGAATGGTTAACCAAGAAATATGAGGGCATCATATGCCGTATCGTCCGCGAGAGAAAAGAAGACCTCAAGCTACCTAACCATTTGATGGGTCACCGCCGGATTTACCTGCAACTGTGCTTCAGGAACGTATCAGATCTCCTAACTGTCCGCCGAGATATCATGCCCCTCGCACTAGCCAACAGTGCGAAGCGTGATGCAGTTGACGCCTACGCCGAAGTCGTCAGCGCGACAGCCGGCGCCGGCGCCTCCATGGACATTGAGCTGGACGGCTCCAGCACCTCTACCATGCGGAACCAAGACCCGCGCGAAGGCATAATCGACATTCGCGAATTTGATGTCCCGTATTATCTTCGAGTAGCGATCGACAATGACATCCGCGTCGGGCTATGGTACGCCGTGACATTTACCGCTGGCCAACCTTCTTTTGCGCCCATCCCACAGCGGGTAAAGCGTGCGGACCCGGTGGTGATGGCGTATGATATCGAAACAACCAAGGCGCCGCTTAAGTTTCCTGATCAGGCTATTGATCAGGTCATGATGATTTCGTATATGGTTGATGGGCAGGGGTACTTAATTACGAACCGGGATATTGTCAGTGAAGATATCGAGGACTTCGAGTATACACCTAAGGAGGGATATGAGGGTCCTTTCATTATTTTCAACGAGGCTGATGAGGTATATCCCCCCCTCTTCTCTCTATATCAGAATTATAGTGCTGAGTCTGTTTGTATGTGCAGGCGGCCACCATCACCCGCTTCTTCGAACACATCCGCGACGTAAAACCAACAGTGATAGCATCCTTCAACGGCGACTTCTTCGATTTCCCTTTCCTTGACGCGCGTGCTAGGATCAATGGGATCGATATGTTCCTCGAGACCGGCTTCGCGAAGGACGCAGAGGACGAGTACAAGAGCCGGACATGTGTCCATATGGACTGCTTTCGATGGGTCAAGCGTGATTCGTATCTGCCCCAGGGCAGTCAGGGCCTGAAGGCGGTCACCACTGCGAAGTTAGGGTATAATCCTATTGAGTTGGATCCTGAGTTGATGACGCCGTGGGTTCTATCTTTTAATATATCTAGTAGGATCCTAATAGGCTCATTGTGCTACAGATATGCGATGGAGCAGCCCCAAATTCTAGCTCAGTACTCCGTCTCCGATGCCGTTGCGACGTACTACCTTTACATGAAATATGTCCACCCATTTATTTTCTCGCTGTGCAACATCATTCCGCTCAACCCGGATGAAGTTCTGCGTAAAGGAAGCGGAACGCTTTGCGAAACTTTGCTCATGGTAAGCTAGTGTTCTTCCCATTGTACAAATATCTGACGTGTCTGCGCCATCTGTGTGATATACAGGTCGAAGCCTACCGTGGCCAGATTATCATGCCGAATCGACATGAAGAAGCGCATGGAAGCATGTACGATGGCCATTTGCTTGCTTCGGAGACTTATGTCGGTGGCCATGTTGAAGCTTTGGAAGCTGGCGTGTTCCGCAGTGATATCCCCATTGATTTTAAGATCGAGCCGTCAGCCGTCCAGCAGGTGAGTCTTCCGCCCTAAGCATCTCTTATGCATTATTGACTAATTTATTCCGTGCATCAGCTCATTGATGACCTTGACGCAGCCCTGACATTCTGCATAGTCGAAGAATCCAAATCATCTCTCGAGAACGTAACCAATTATGACGAAGTCAAACGCGAGATCACAGCGGCCCTAGAACTAATGCGTGATAATCCCAAACGCACCGACAAACCGCTTATATATCACTTGGACGTCGCTGCCATGTACCCAAATATCATGTTATCCAACCGACTCCAACCCGACTCGATGGTCGACGAGTCCATTTGTGCGGTATGTGATTACAACCGCCCTGGCAAAACGTGCGATCGACGACTTGATTGGGCTTGGCGAGGGGAGTACTTCCCTGCCCATCGTGACGAGTTCAACATGATCAAACATGCGCTGAACCAAGAGTCGTTCCCGCCAAAGCGTCCTGGAGGCGGTCAACGCCGCTTTCCTGATCTCACAGAGACAGAGCAGACGGCGTTGTTGCATAAACGACTGGGGGACTACTCGCGGAAAGTATACAAGAAAACGAAGGAAACGAAAATCGAGACTCGCCAGGCGATCGTATGCCAGAGGGAGAATCCGTTCTACGTTGACACGGTGCGGAGATTCCGAGATCGCCGATACGAATACAAGGGGCTGCTTAAAACGTGGAAAAAGAATCTTGATAATATTTCTGGCGAGGGTGGCTCCATTGCAGAGATCGATGAGGCCAAGAAACTTATTGTCGTCTATGATTCGCTTCAACTGGCACACAAGTGCATTCTCAACTCTTTCTATGGGTACGTTATGCGCAAGGGTGCACGCTGGCATTCCATGGAGATGGCGGGGATCACCTGCTTGACTGGCGCGACGATCATCCAGATGGCACGGGCTCTCGTCGAGCAAATTGGCCGACCGCTGGAGTTGGACACAGACGGAATTTGGTGTATGCTTCCTGGCGTCTTCCCCGAAAATTTCAAATTCAAACTCGACAACAGCAAATCAATCGCCTTCTCGTATCCATGCACCATGCTCAACCATCTTGTCCATGCCCAATTCACGAACCACGAGTACCACGAACTCAACCCTGAAACTGGGGAATACGTCGTCCATAGCGAGAATTCGATTTTTTTCGAGCTCGACGGGCCTTATCGAGCTATGATACTTCCTTCGTCGAAGGAAGAAGATAAACTGCTGAAGAAGCGGTATGCTGTTTTCAATGATGATGGATCACTGGCGGAGCTGAAAGGATTCGAGGTAAAGCGTCGGGGCGAGCTTCAGCTCATCAAGATCTTCCAAACCTCCATCTTCGAGAAATTTCTCCTTGGTGCTACCACGGAGGAATGCTATGCTGCTGTTGCCGAGGTGGCGGACCAATGGTTGGATGTGCTGTTCAGTAAAGCCGACACCCTCGGCGACGACGAACTGGTGGAGCTGATTGCCGAGAACAGAAGCATGTCGAGAACTCTCGCCGAATACGGTGGGCAAAAGTCCACGTCAATCAGCACTGCGAAACGTCTTGCAGAATTCTTGGGAGACCAGATGGTTAAAGACAAGGGTCTCGCCTGCAAATTCATTATCTCCGCTCGTCCTATGGGGGCTCCTGTTACAGAGCGAGCCGTCCCCGTAGCCATCTTCTCTGCAGAAGAGAGCGTGAAACGAGTGTATCTTCGGAAGTGGCTCAAAGACAATAGTCTCACCAATTTTGATCTGAGATCTATCCTCGATTGGGACTACTATATTGAACGCCTGGGGTCCGTTATCCAGAAACTCATCACTATCCCAGCAGCGATGCAGAAGGTCTCCAACCCAGTTCCCAGGATTCGCCACCCTGATTGGCTCCATCGACGTGTCGCTGGGGCAGTCGACAAGTTCAAACAGAACAAAGTCACTGATTTTTTCACCCGTGTCACCGCTGAAGAGCGCGCATCCATGGATATGGAAGACTTCGGTAAAGCAGACAATCTCGATGATCACCCCCGCATAGCAGTGGTAACTCGAAGACCGAATCGCAACAAAGATTCTCCCGAGCCATCTGACAGCGAAGATACAATAGAGGATCCATTGCCATCTCCATCAGCACAATACCCCAAATGGTTCTCAATGCTGATGACTCGTCTGCGGAAAAAGCGAAAGGCCCATTTGGAGATTTCGTCTTCTGTACCAACCATTTTCAGAGGCACTCGTGTGCGGACGCGCAGCAAACGGTGGGATATAGTTCAAATTCGGCCCACGAAAATCTCCGGACGTTTTACCCTTTGGCTATCTGTGGACTCGGAGCTCGTCTCCGTTACCCTTCGCGTCCCTCGAATCTTCTATCTAAACCTCAAGACCCCTCCGCGAGACGGTCTCTTCCAGACTGATTTCTACTCTTGCGAAAAGGTTATTAGAAATCTTCCTCGGGACTTAAATGGTGCCAATTTGTACAAAGTGGTCGTTCGCGAAGAAACCTATCAAGAAATCGAGGAGCATTTTGTCGATCTTATCAACGACCCTAATGTCGATGGAGTCTTCGAACAACAGGTAAGTATCTTACTTGATATAATTTCATCGGATCATTTACTTTTCTGGCGATAGGTTCCACTCGTTGTACGAGCACTTCTCAAATTAGGCAAGACCTGCGTCGCTGAAGAGTCGGGCGCAACATTAAATCGAGCAGAGAGAACTGGGTTCGACCTAAGCCAATTAGATCGGGCTGGCTCCTCGCTGTCTCGTCAACAATACCTCGACGGTGGCAGAAACCAGAAATTCGTCTTCTTCTACCATGCGTGTTCTGGGAATGGTGCTGTTCATGTCTTTGCCCTTTTCCTTCCTGCCGGCCCTGTGACGTTGCATATTGTTGACCCTGCCACTCGTCGGCAGCCCATCACTCGCCTCCAGGAACTCTATGCCGACTTAATGCAAAAGCGTCAAGATACATATGGATCGAGCATCGCCGTTGAATACCCATCATCGCGTGAGTTTACAACAACATATCATAGCAAAGACGCGACAGCTTTGAGAGCCATATCGCGCGAGCTGGGCCTACTGGAGAACATGTCGCATACAGTGGTCATTTCATCGTCCAAAGATCAAACGTACTTCGACTCGTCTATGCCCAAGCTGTCAAATTTCCCGGTTTTGGCCATGTCCAAAGCAAAGGGACACCACTCATTGGACGTATTTCCCTGGCACTCGCACGTTGCTCAGAAAATGTTGAACCGTTATTTGAACTTTGGCCCTTGGCTTGATCGCATGATTCAGCTGGCGGATTACTATGATGTACCAATTGGGCATATAGACGGAGATCAACCGCTCCTTCTGGCTGACATCAGCTTCGCTCGTCGCTTGAGTCAGCAAGATATGGTCTTGTGGTGGTCGCCAGGAGATCGCCCGGACCTCGGTGGCGTAGAGAATGACAAGAGACCGACTGAGGAGCTGCCGAATACAGAGTTCGTTTCGCCAGGTTGTTACTCCAACGTATCACTGGAAGTAACAGTGCGTAACCTGGCGGTAAACTCAGTCTTGCATTCTGTAATGGTCAACGAATTAGAAGGGAGCGGAGGGGCTACAGCGTTCGATTCGGTGTCGCGTACTTTGGACGAATATACGACCGGAGAAACCCAACGGGACCTGACTTTAGGCGAATCCAGCGTGTCGGCACAGACCTTTGCCATCTTAAAGAGTATGATCAAAACCTGGTTACTTGATAAAATTCAAGGCAACTCCAATAGTCCTGCGACTCTCGCTGTCGACCATTTTTGGCGGTGGATCAGCTCCAGCGCATCTCACATGTTCGATCCAAGTATCCACCGATTCATCCATAGCCTCATGCGCAAAACCTTTATCCAAATGCTCGCCGAATTCAAACGGTTAGGCTCGCATATCGTTTACGCAGACTTCAGTCGTATTCTCCTGGCTACTTCCAAGCCGCCAGGTACGGCACACGCCTACGCGAACTACATCACATCTGCAGTGACGTCGAATGAACTTTTCCAACATATCTATCTCAACACTGAGCGCTTCTACGATTTCTTACTCTTCATGGACCAAGCAAACATGGGAGGTGTTGTGTGCGAAAATCCTCTTGCCGTCGCCCCACCAGAGGAGTTAGCAATCGAAATGCGATGGAACATCGAGAGTTTCCTTCCCCCAGCTATTCAGGGGGACTTCAGCGCCGTCGTCCAATACTTCCTTGTGGAACTTTTCCGGATCAGGCAAAAGACCAATGAAGCTTCGCGTGCACCTCTACGAATCCTTCAGAATGGCGCCCCAGACGCTACTCAAAGGGAAGTTGGCAAAGCGAACGAAATGGATGACTCGCGGGAATTCATTGCTCGTCGGCTTACTCGCAAATTGCTGAAGGTCGTCGGCAATGCCCAAAGCAGGGCGAAAGAAGCCATGATGCATGAAGAATTGTTGCTTGATTTTGAATTCCCTACACACCCTGGTGCCCACCTACAACTCGTCAATCCTGTCATGGAGCTCGTGAAGTTCATGTGCGCGATCTTCGGTCTGGTGAAGGATTACAGTGTCGAGATTGGCCTTCTTAAACGAAACCTCCTCGAACTCATCGGCATCAAGGAGTTCGCCACTGAAGCGATTTTCCGCAATCCTTGCGAGCCCCTAAAATTGTCGAATGTTCCTTGCCGTCATTGCGATGCGTTGCGGGACTTCGACTTTTGCCGGGATATCGAGCTAATCCCCGATAACCTGGATGCTGCTCCCCGATGGTTTTGCCAGCATTGCGGTGGGGAGTACGATCGTATCGCCATCGAGCTGATGTTGATGGAGGTTGTCCAAACATTGGAACGCACGTTCGCCCAGCAGGACCTGAAATGCTCCAAGTGCAAGCAGATTCAGTCCGATAATGTGTCGCGCTATTGTCAGTGTTCTGGTACCTATCAGTTCACAATCAGCAAGGCCGACGTGCGGCGAAAGCTTCGTACCATTGTGAATGTTGCGCTTGTGCACAACCTGAGCAGACTCAAGGTGAGAGTCAATATTAATTTAGTCTCCTCTTTTTCTGAAAGTGATTGTGTGGATAGGAGTGTGCTCAAACAGAGCTTGACGCTTGGTAAATACCGTTATGTTGTAGTTCATTGTACTTTGTCTTGATACCGCATTGTCAATTGTATCCATAGTATAAGCGCCTACATGTCAAATGGTTTGGCCCAGATCATGCGTTGTTCTAGTCTCTCCTAGACAGGCTTCAACACTCGTTGCAGGATTACATAACGTTGATGTGATGCCTGTTCCGGCGGCGTTGCTACCCAAAATGGTACCCGAACTTCAATCGTTCGACTATTAGTATTATGTATAAGCTATGTCCGGATGAATTTTATGAAAGCATTTTTTATGAAAGCATTTTTCACTGAAAAATCTTAATTTATGCCATTTTTGTTAGTTTGTGCAATAATAGATGTTTTAGTCATTACTTTTGTGACAAATCAAACTTTTACTCACAACTTCACAACTTGTAAGTTGTAAGTTGTAAGTTTTGGTTTGTGGTGGAACATGCTATTCCTAAAAGAGAAATTTTGGCCATGTACTTGCCTTGCAGGAACTACTTGGTGTTGCCTTGGTTTGCCTTTGGTTCACAGCATTACCATTTTTGGAAGCATATTCCATTTCAGGATCAGTGAGTATCTCAGTGAATTCAGCAATTTACCATAATATCCCTTTTGCCAACTACCTGCGGCCCTTATATGGAATTAAAATATATTAAACGAAATTTGACAAATAGCTATGTGACTCAATACAGGAAGTGTCCTATGCAGTGGTATATCAGGGTGCTGGGTGGCCATGGGTTCTCAGTTTCCCAATCGGGTATATATTTTCCAAAAATAATCTTAACCAGACCAAGTCCATTTGCCTGAGAAACCAATTATGTGAGAATGAACTAAATTCTGCACCGATTTACGTTGTGAGACTTCAGTGTTAAACTAATGTGTTCATAGCGGAACTTCCAAATTCGGACAAACTTGTAAGTTCCGACTTCCACGCATAAGCTCGTTTTTTTGGTGAAGAATACCGTCATAGAATTTGCCTTATTTTTGACTTATTTGTGCTTATTCAGCAATAAGTGTGTCAAGTACTTTTCGGGATTTCCTGATACTACAACTGCCTATGAGATAGTCTGCATTGAATCGTCACTTTTGTTTCTCCCCAAAGTACATCAACTTCAAATGACGTCCTCGTAGGTTTTCTGGTTAAGCTGTAGTCAAAGATGTGCTCATTATGTTCTCGATCAGCCCACAAGGACCTATAGTAGTGACAGGTGAAGCAGATTTGTACATCTCTGTACATTCTGATGCTGACTGCTGTACACGCAGTTGTTCAAGTCAACAACCTCCCATCCACCATCATGCCCAAGATTTTTGTGGAAATCGCCGTCAGAGACCTACATCATCGTACCGAGAGCATCAAACGGAAAGAAAATGCCAGCATGTGGTGTGACACCGAATTTGCCTTGTATGCACCCATTCACCCCACATAGCTGTCTAACTCATGCAACTATGATAGCCCAATCCTAGGAGGTCCTTCAAAACTTACCTTCAGCGTATTACATGAACACGTTTTGAATGACAGGTGTCTTGGCAGGGTTGACATTGATGTGAATGAGCTACTTGGACATCAACGTCAGCAGCCTGACAACGGCAAGTGCCTTATTTTTTGTTAAAGGTTTTTATTGTGGCTGATGCATAAGTATATAGATGTTATTCTGTCGTTGACTGACAAGAGAGGAAATCCCAGTACTGGTTGATTAACTGTGGGAATAGTGCAACAGTCCATGTCTGTTGGCACTGCCATAGAGCAAGCCCAGCTTGCTGAGGAAAAATTGTCACAGCCACTACTTGTTAATACTATGGCCAATGCTGTTACCGATCTTACCAATACCGCTTTGAATCAACAGAACCTCATGACATCTTTCAGTTGTCTCCTGGACAAAGTCAGAATATTGCTCACAGTCAGAGATGAAGTCGCAAAGGTTTGGTTATCGCTGCATTAAATTTCATTTCATCACTCTAAAATGTCCAAAGATACATCCTTACGCAAACTTTGCATGACAAGTGCTTTCTGTAGGACTCAAGGTACGTCAGAATTATTCACTCATGTACCTATGTTCACAGATATATAATGTTGAATAGATGGTCCAAGTGCAACAAAATCAAGATCAGAAGATTCTAGATCTTGTCATGACAATGGAGGACATGTACTCATTTGTGGATTCAATGGACGAACTGAGGAAGAACCATGTTCTTCAAGATATTGTTGAACAGATCTTGAAGCAAACAATTGAATGCGGTTATTTCATTCATGAGTATATGCTACACAATTTTGGAGGTATGTGGTGGTTTCTATTTGCAGCAGATTTATTGAATGGGGATTAGAGAAAGCCATTACGCAGCCTTTCATCTGATTGAGTGATCAGATAGTTGCATTCTGTACCGCATTCACTGATCTTCAGAAGGCTCTTGATTTGAGACTCATCCTTAGTACGGCCCTGGTCCTATCTAGAACCACTGTTACTATTGATGCAATTAGTATGTGCATACACTTTCAAACTACCAGCCTCTTGTTTACCATCTGTGTGCAGGACAGGATCAATTATTATTGACACTCAAACCGGTGGAAATGAACAAATACAATCACAAGGACTGCCTTCCTAAGATACAATTAGACGTCATCAAGGTCATTATCGACTGGGTTGCAGACGAATCGAGCAATCAGAAGAAAGTCATGTGGCTCTATGGCTTGGCTGGGTCAGGGAAGAGCACACTTTCAACGATGATCGTGTGGATTATGCAGGACCTTCATCGTCTAGGCGCATTTTTTTTCTTTGACCATGATATTCTGGAGAGGAACACAATGACACTGATAATAATGCTGGCATATTGACTCACGCAGTTTGATGCTCGCATCGGGGCTGAAGTGTCACAGATCATAGAGAGCGTCCCAGGAATCGCAGAAAGGCCTCTGAACCTTCAATGGGCAAGCCTTCTATCATCTGAGGCCCTACAATCAGTGGAGTGGTCCGGAGGTCCTATTATCTTAGTGATCGATGCCTTGGATGAGTGCGAGAACGAAACGGGTCACAAGGTCTTAATGGAGACCCTGTCAAAAGGATTTTCAGATCTCCCTCCTTTCATTTGGGTCATGGTAGTCAACTGGGAAGAACCTGACATCCAGCGCATACTTGGGTCCCATTCCACTGTGTACCAATATCCTCTGAGCATTGATTCTGCAACTAATAAGGCAGATATTTTGGAATTCATTCAATGGAGCTTAGATCAGATATGTATTAAAAACAAATACTTACGTCCTGATTGGCCCGGCAATGAGAAAACCAGTGCTCTGACCGACAGTGCGGGGGGCCTATTTGTATGGGCATTGACTGCCTGCTTATACATAGACAGCTATGATCCTGATCAACGGCTTGGGGAGCTCATTACACAGCAGTCAGATATTAATCCATCAGAGCCATTTGCACAACTGGACAGGTTGTACAAGACTGGGCTACAATCTGCCGGTTTGTGGAACGTCCCTTCATTCTGCCTGGAGTGTTGCAATATCCTGGGTGCAATCCTATGTGCACAAATCCCACTGTCTTGCTCTACGATTGATGCCCTCCTGGCATTACCTCTGAGTTGACCATGCCTCCAAGCAATCTCTCACCTTGGATGTGTCCTTCACATCAGCGAAACAGAAGGTATTTGTATCCTCCACCCTTCATTCCATGAATATCTTTCTAAACGATGCCACACTGAGTCTTGGTCTATCAATCTCAATTTACATAACAAAGGCCTCGCTCTTCAGTGCATTGAACTTCTGAACAACACACTACAGGAAAATATTTGTAGGCTGACACTCCCACATCCTGTCCGGAATGGAACCCTACCCGATGCTGTGGCCTATGCGTGCAAATTCTGGGTAGAACATATCTGTCTGATTTCGCACACTACAGACCATGTCGTAGATCAGATATACAGCTTTTTGGACCGGCACCTACATTGGATGGAAGCATTAGCAGTCCTGAAGAGCCATAGCAATACGATTCAATCACTGCAAAACTTTCTTGAGTGGCTCAAGGTTTGTTATCCATCCTTCTGAGTAAATGGTCATGATTAACATTGTTTCATCCAGAATTCATCATCAAAGCATACTGACCTCCACCAATTGGTGTATGATGGTCACCGCTTTGTGCAGTACTTTGCTAATACCATTGAGAAGCACCCACTATTGCTTTATGTGAGGGTGTTGCTGTTCACTCCAGCCAACACAGGTATCTACAGGAGATTTTATCACAATGGACTGCCTAAGGTTGTTGGTGGTGTGGAGGAATCATGGCCACGGGAGTTGCAGCAGTTGCAAGGCCACAATTGTTCAATTTATTTGGTTGCATTCTCACCCGATGGATAGAAAATCGTCTCGGGGTCTGATGACGAGACCATTTGAGTTTGGGATGCAAGCACCAGTGTTGAGATGCTCCCACCATTGCAAGACCACAATGGTTTGATTCGTTCAGTTGCATTCTTGCCCGATGGATTGAAAATCATCTTGGGGTCTTATGACAAGACCATTCAAGTTTGGGATGCAAGCACCGGTGTTGTGATGCTCCCATCACTGCAAGGCCACAATGATTGGATTAATTCAGTTGCATTCTCACCCGATGGTTTGAAAATCATCTCAGGGTCTTATGACAAGACTATTTGAGTTTGGGATGCAAGCACTGGTGTTGAGATGCTCCCACCGCTGCAAGGCCACAATGGTTCAATTTATTCAGTTGGATTCTCACCCGATGAGTTGAAAATTGTCTCAGGGTCTCATGACAAGACCATTCAGGTTTGGGATGCAAGCACTGGTGTTGAGATGCTCCAACCCCTGCAAGGCCACAGCAATTTCATTAATTCAGTTGCATTCTCCCCTGATGGATCAAAAATTGTCTCGGGGTCTTCTGACAAGACCATACAAGTTTGGGATGCAAGCACCAGCATTGCGATGCTCGCACCGCTGCAAGCCACAATGGTTCAATTTATTTGGTTGGATTCTCACCCAATGGATCGAAAATTGTCTCGGGGTCTCATGACGAGACCATTTGAGTTTAAGATGCAAGCACCAGTGTCGTGATGCTCCCACCGCTGCAAGGCCACAACGGTTCGATTTATTCAGTTGCATTCTCACATGATTGATCGAAAATTGTCTCAGGGTCTTATGACAAGACCATTCGAGCTTGGGATGCAAGCACCAGTGTTGTGATGCTCCCACCGCTGCATGGCTACAGCAATTTCATTAATTCAGTTGCATTCTCGCCTGATGGGTCAAAAATTATCTCTGGGTCTGATGACAAGACCATTCAAGTTTGAGATGCAAGCACTGGCATTGTGATCCTCCCACTGCTGTATGGCCACAGTAATTTCATTAATTCAGTTGCATTCTTGCCTGATGGGTCGAAAATTATCTCGGGGTCTCATGATGAGACCATTCGAGTTTGGGATGCAAGCATCAGTGTCGCAATGCTCCCACCACTGCAAGGCCACAACGGTTCAATTCATTCGATTGCATTCTCACTGGATGGGTTGAAAATCATCTTGGGGTCTCATGATGGGACCATACGAGTTTGGGATGCAAGCACTGGTGTCAATATGCTCCCACCGCTGCTAGGCCACAACAATTGGATTGATTTGG
Organism: Piloderma croceum F 1598; assembly: GCA_000827315.1. Taxonomy (NCBI): domain Eukaryota; kingdom Fungi; phylum Basidiomycota; class Agaricomycetes; order Atheliales; family Atheliaceae; genus Piloderma; species Piloderma croceum. Next base: position 151,635 of record KN833005.1, on the reverse strand, counting down.
TTGCATTCTCACCCGATGGATCAAAAATCATCTCGGGGTCTTATGACAGGACCATTCGAGTTTGGGATAAAAGCACGGGCGTTGAGATGCTCCCACCACTGCAAGGCCACAATGGTTCAATTCATTCGGTTGGATTCTCGCCTGATGGATCGAAAATTGTCTCAGGGTCTGATGACAAGACCATTTGAGTTTGGGATGCAAGCACCAACGTGGAGATCCTCCCAGAACCATCAGAGTCTACACCAAAAGCAGATCATGAAGTGTCTATCATGTCTCCGCCCGATGATTGACTTATTTCCTTTAGCCAAGGGTGGTTTATGAATTCAACGACAGGCCATCGTTTGGGTACACTTCCTGTTGGCGTTTCCCATCATCGTTCACAGATAAAGAGGTCTTGTTATGTTGGGTTGACTGTGCACCACAAGCCCGTAATAATTCATTTCCCTGAGTAGATACTATAACAACATTCAACTTGAACCCAATTCTAATTTTCAATGGACTAACACAACCCCCTGGATCTAAAATACTCCTCATCACCTGCTCGGTCACGCACTCGCTGAGTATATATATGTATCGTGGTAGGCTGGAACCAGATCAACTACTTTCACTCTGACAATGGTGACATCACAGGTGAATCTTTTCATATTGCACTAGCACTACTTCCACATTTGAGACCATTCTGTTAAAATCATACATGCCGCTCTCGTGGGGCATTCAAGTTTGAGGACCAGCTTGTCCTTGTCAACAATATACACACTGACTGCATGCTGATGGTGCCATTGACCTACCGACTGACCACCTAACTGCAAATAAAATTCAAGAAGACGTCTTCCCTTGTACCTAGTGGCTTACGTGGGACGAGAACGGGCAACAAAAAAGCAATGAATGTATAAGAGTATATCAGAGAAAGTATAGGCTGTGATTTCCTTCCTGTGACTGAAGACAATGAAAGCCATTGGTGTCCGAAATATCCATTCCAGAACTCTGTCGAATGCTGACTACAAACGACTGAATGCCAAATGAATTACGGGAGGAAGTGTATGTGCTGAATAATCTTGAATTACTGTAGATCCTAATCAGTTAAACCAGAACCTCCAAGTAAGACGAATTCCTGTAAGGTACCATTGGACTGGAATGGGATGCCGAAGTTGCCTCTGAGGAGTGACATGAGAAGCATACAGAGAGACGAGAACTCACTTGATCCGCAGTTGTAGCCTATCACTCGATTTTCCAGGACATTTTATTATTATTCTTGTTCACATTTAGTAAACAATGAAGCAGGGCATGCGTGATCATCTTCTCCATTGGGTACAAACCCCTCCTTCGGATGCACGTCTACTGATGAATACCCAGGGCTTTGCTCAGCGAAGCTAGGAGTAAGTTTATTGCACTCCCGTTCAATTCCACGTGGTTGTGCGCTTGAGAATGGGAATGAGCATTTTTGTACCCAAAACCGTGGCTCGCTAGGAAGCAGGCAGTACTGGAATCTTAAATGGGTTGAGGTGGTGCATTTCGTAGGTCAGGGGCGAGCTTATGACCCATTAAACAAAGGAGAAAGTTGCAACGACATATCCAAACCCAAGTCCCTCCATCTTATCAACAAACCCCAAATATCAAACCCGAAAACTTTACATCCAATGGGAATGGAAGTGCGAATGGGTCCTTATGTAGATTCGAGGGGTCTAAGAGAAAGGGTTAATTTCTTATATAAATTTTGGGAAAGCAGTCAAAATTTGGGGAAGTTCGGGAATGGCATTGCACGTGACATAAATGTTATTGTGCAAACTTTTTTGAATCTTTCGCCATTTGTTCCACATCCCTTGGTATGCAGTCCTCCCTGCATTCTCCAGAGTCTTACATTCAACATCAGCACACTCTAAACTTAGATGTGATGCTATATTGGTTTTCAATTATTCACAAAAATATGATATACCACCAAGCAGTCAATGAGCCACGGAACGGTGTTCTGAGTCGTCAACCTCATCTTCTGCCTTCCTCTTCTTCCCTCCCTCTGCGTCCTTGGGTGATTCACCCTGGCTTATAACCAGAGTATTAGCTTTAGATTGTGCATGATCCACACACTCTCTGTCGCACGGAAGCTCCCAGGCAACTCGCCTGCAGTGCCGTCCTTCATCAAATGGTCTGCCTTGTTGCGTGTCAAACCAAACCAGCACTTGTCGTGCTTCTGTTTCTTCCCTATCGCCCCTATTATTAAGTCGCCGTGGCCATCCGCTTTGTGAGGCTCTGTAAAAACGCAAATTCGAGTAAAAGTCAGTCTTAGTCAGGTACTCGTAGGAATTTTGGTATTTTAGTCAAGTTTAGTCAGGGAAGCTTAGATTTCGTGTGTTAAAGAAGCTTCTTTTTGCTTCTTTAGGGTTGAGAGAGCAACGAGACAGTCAAAAGACAGTCTGCTGGAAGTCAACTGAATGTTGACCATTTGACTAAATACCAAAATTCATACAAGTACATGACGGTTAGTTGAATTTCCGTTTTTACAGAGCGTGAGGGCCGACATTATAGATCAATTCAATAAAAGGGTATCCTTGGTCTTATGATATGTGGACTGACAGTCATTCCGGACGGCGTCAAGGTACCGTCAACAGGCTTATGTCTATTGTCTAATTACATAATTCTGGGAAAAGGAAGAACCCGAAGCCCTGACGAGCGGCAGAGTTGAGCTCCCTTGATGGTAGATACAAAATACGAATTAAATGAACTGACAATGGAACAGTACATGACTTTGACACGGCGGGAATCACGTTATATAGAGACTTTTTATATGGGAATTTGTATGTGATAGCCATACATGATGTATGGGATCGCATATAAAGTGTATTTATAATTAATGTAGAAAGCTATACAAAATAGAATTGAAATATGTCAGATATGGCAGACCATATAGGGGAAGTTCCTATTTCATGTACACAAATTATTTATACGCTATTGTGTACAACAAATATAGGCATTGCATATAAATGTCATTTATATGCCGAAACGTGGCGTATAAAGAGTCTCTATACGCTATTGTATACACTACATATGGACATTGCTATAAGTGCCGTTTATACGCCGTATTTCGACGTATAAATGCCATCTCTATGCAATACCTATATTTGTCGTATACAATAGTGTATAAGTAATTTTTGTACATAAAATAGGAACTTCCCCTATATGGTCTGCCATATTTGACGTATTTTGATCCTATTTTGTACGGCTTTCTACATTAATTATAAATACTCTTTATACGCCATCCCATACTTCATGTATGGCTATCACATATAAATTCCCGTATAAACAGTCTCTATATAACGTGATTCCCGCCGTGTGAACCTCAGCCAATCAAAGATACATCTGTGTTCACGATCTTTCATGATTAGCCCGATGCATGGCAAGCCCGGACGATTTCGACCCAACTTCGTGACGCTGCTCGACCGTCCAAAGCTTGTGCTATGCGACTTCTTGGTACCTTATGCCACCTCCAGTAATGACGAATTTTCGGACATTCCGGGTTCGGCGATGACTCCTGCCCCTTACTCACTCTTACCGAATGCAGGGAATATCCTCAATCATGTAATTGCTGTCATGACATTATTGACTTCGTCATAGCGGCTGATATGACTGCTTTTTAGATAATTGATGATGGTTTTCGGTAACTCTCAAGAGTCAAGAACACATAATTAGGTAGTTTGTAAACCTCATGATCAATCGGCCGCAGTCCCGGGAATTCTATGGTTCTGCTTACTTTAAAGCCTGTGGCAGTTTGACGTGCGTCGCATATCGCAGTATTCACATACCGCCCAAGATGTACCCGCATTGTCAATTTGTCAATGGTCTGGAGACGCAATAGTTATTTGGGTACCCAACGACTGAATAGCTATATGTATCCCTCACGAGTAACAAGTACAGACAACCTATTGTCCTTCGATGTTGCACGAATGGCAGCGTAAATAGCCTTGGCCCCTACGGAGTGTCGGCACAAAGACACTGTCAATAAATGGAAAATATTTTGCAATATAATCATCAACCAAAAGCGACTGGAGACAGCAGACGATGATGGCGATATTTGATTTTCCTCTAATCGGGGGGGGTGGCGTTTGCGGCCGAGATGGAGTGTGTATTACCGAACCAGCGGAAACATCTGGGATGATAATGATACAACCGCGAAGTTGCAAAGCAAAGCACCATGGATAGAAGGAATGCATCCATAAGAATATCTAGATGAGCATATGAGCGACGACGCGAGTATGTAACTAATCTGTCCATGCAGGCGATGTGGAAATAGTAAGAAGACAAGATAACGCAGACAGAAAGGAGCAACAGAAGTAGAGTATGGGGGTATTTAAAGCTCCAGTCCACGATGAAGTAGAATATAAATGTAGTGACAGCTCGGCTTCGTCAATGTTCATGAATATAGTAAAGGCGAAAATAAGCATCGGCCGCAGCTGACGGATAACATATGTAACAGGCTCAAAGAAGGGAAAAGATAGTAATAAAAGACCTGTCGCCATTTACTCTTCTTCTCCCTCGTCTTCCTCGACAATGGCATGGCCGCGAAAAGCGGGACCCGAGCGACCAGTAGGGAGCTGTCGCCTCCCCGCCCCACCGGAGTCGTAAGGCGCCTCCGGCTGTACTGGGGAAGTGCGTCCTACAGGCGAGTGCCCTGCTTTTTGTCTGCCAGCGTTGCTGGGGGCATTGGCTGAATTTAAGCTAGGATTTCTATTCGTCCGTTTGGTATTTGAACGGTTTGAGTGTCCTCGGGGTGGAGGCGATAGTGTCATGGGTGAGTCTAGAATAGGATGTCCGAATGTAGATGAAGATGACGACGAAATCGGCATTTGACCCAAACCGCCCGCAAAGGCAGGAATATCTTCATCTTCATCCACCCAGTCATCCTCATCGCCAAGACTGAGTGAAGCCCTACCAGAAAACACGTCGCGGATGTTGCCAGGTGAATCGGCTGCTGGTGAAATTGCCAGCACTTCGACCGGTAGGTGTGTTGCTCGGGATTGCCAGCCAGGAGGCTCGAGTCCCCAAGACTTCTTCCAGCTTGACCGTCCAACAGAATTCGTATTGCCAGGGCTCGTAAAGGGTGTCTGCCTCTTCTGAGCAACGAAAGTCGTGCTGCCATAGGTCGTCCGGCGAGGTGTAGTGTCGTCTTGCGGTCGTTTGTAGGGCGAAGCGGTTCGGTTTCCTTCGTTCTCGGAAGGTTCGTAGAAGGATGTAGGACGTGACGAAGCTAGTGAATGGACGGAAGAAGTTGCCGAATTAGATCGGACATGAGACTGTTTCGAAGATTGTATCTGTCGCACAACGCGAGTTGATGAACCTGACCCTGCTCTCCTGTGATATTTCTGTATAGGTGATGATGTACGGAAATGTGCAGATCCCGCAGAACTCGCCGAAGGCGACTTCCTATGCCGGTTCATTGAAAAGCTGCGCACAGACGAAGGTCGCGATGGATAGTCTCCACGTTCAGAGTTCGGTGTGTGGGTCCCGAATGACCGTCGGGTAGGTACTTGGTCCAGGACCACGTGGGACGAATCTATAACTAGACCAGATGCACCTGATGATCTCTTTGAGTTGACACTACTCGACCGACGAGACGAGACAGACTGTCTCTTTCCCCGACGGCTGCCCTTCTGGACTGTACCACCACCACTCGGACGCCTTTTGACGGATCCTTTGTTCCCTGGACTCATGGTGTTGTTTCCCGCTGCGTTTCTATACACCGCTCCTCTCGAGTTCCCAGATGATCCTCGGGCAGAAGGCTCCTTCTGCTTGCCTTTGCGATCTTCGTGGAACCACAACCGGAATGCACTTAGTAAGCTCGCCCGATTGCGGTTGGGGACCTTGCCATTGTTTTCGGAAAAGTTCGGCAGAGACGTCAGCGTGTCCCCTGGAGAGTTTGCAGGTGTCGGGGCATATGACTGGGGAGGTGAGTTCCTCAATCCTGTCACAACCCAAGGAGAACCCACCAAGGGCTGAGGATGATGCAAGTCAACTGAAGGCGGTGTAGTTGGTAAACCAGCATCCCTCAGAGCTCTCATGGGGGGAGACTTCGTTAATTTGGAAGAACTGCTCCCATGCGAGCTCCGAGGTTCTTCGCCACTAACGGCCTTCTTGTCAAACTCCTTCGACTTCTCCCTGTCCCGGTCCTTCTCATGATGATCCTTCACACCTTCGTTTGACTTCTTTCTCACAAGCCCAGCAGCCTCCAACGCAGTAGTCGCCCGCTGCATAATACTGACGCTCCCCGACCTGTTTTTCCCATCTCTACGACCTTTCAGTTCCCTTTCTTTCAGGTTTCCTACCGGAGACGAGGGATGAGATCTAGCAAGATCAGCACCTGAAGGTGATGGAGACATCGAAGGAGACAGTCGTCCTATTCCCATGGGTGACGATGTCCGGGGCGGCGTATTCGAGTCAGTTGTCGAAGGGACAGTGGGAGTCGGCGGAACGAACGCAAGTTCGGGTGCGGACTGTGCGATGCTTAGGAAAGGCATCGAGGAGACTACATCTGTTTGAACCGAAACTCCTCGTTTTGTGCTCGACATTTGGGGTGCCTTTTCCTTCACTCTGTCCTTCTCTTTGTTCCGCTCTCTCTCTCGTTCCCGCTCGTGTTCCCTATCAGCGCCCACCTGAGGCTCCAAGGTAGCGTTCGCAATTAACTTCGCATGATCATCTTCCAACACTTTCTTCTCAGATTTCCTCTTCAACATCCACCAAACAGCCCCAGCTGCATCACACGCATTGCTTAACACAGAGTGTACAATCTGCCCCGTATCGAACCCAATCAGGCTCAAATTGTTGAGGAGCTGGCGTTCGACCGAAGTGGAAAATATCATTGGAGCAGGAGTATTCAAGAGGGTGGAGAAATCTTGTGGGGGGAGGGGCGTCAGTGGTTTGTCGGAAGTTGGAGAAGAGGGGTCGGAAAGCGTGGAAGATACCGAACGGCGCTTCGTACGGACGGGCGTACGACCAGGGAGGGCTGGTGGTCCTTTAGAGGAACCGCTGGAATGGACTTGGAAAGTGGGACGTATGGGCGTCGCCACAGGTTCTGCGCCATCTGCGGGAGAGTGTATAGTCTCTTCCTCAAAAACAGTACTAGTCTCGGGCTGTTGGGACGGCTTGTTGTGAGATCGACCACCAGTCTTTCGGATAGTGCTCTCGCTAGGGCTACGATGAATGACGAAAAGTTCGTCATCGCCATCGCCACCATCGTCCCTTTTGCCTTTAATATAGTCAAAAGGGTCCTGATCGTGCGACGGGTGGTCATCTGGGGTGGTAGGTGCCGATGTATCAAATTGGGACGATGCGCTAAGAAAGGTGGAGTCGGACGCAAGTGATGAGGAGGTATCGACGGAGCTGGGCATGAGCAGAGGAGATGTCGTGAGTAAAGGTGGGGGTGACGAAGGTCGTGAGGCATCGGAAAGCACAAGACTATTCGTTGACGCATTGAACCGGGTAAACCATGGATGAGCAAGGATTTGAGGGATCGTGAGACGTTTAGTCGGGTCTTTAATGAGAATGTTTTGGATTAGGTAGCGAGCATCTACAAAGGTGGTGAAACAACATTCCAGTATATTCGCGAGTACTCCACGTACCTATAGAAAGCCATTCTGGGTCCTCGAAATCGCCTTGGATGATCATATCTCGCATGACGGACTCGTCGTCATGGTCAAATGGCAATGTACCCGTCAGAAGGCAATACAAAATGATTCCGAGAGACCAAACATCGACCTCGGGGCCCAGATATTTCTTGCCCAATAACATCTCCGGCGAGGCATACCCAGTGGTCCCACAGAACGTCTCCATGTAGGTACCCCTGTCATACTCCCTGGTGAACCCAAAGTCGCCGAGTTTAACCCGGCACCTCTCGTCCAACAGAACATTCTCCAACTTCAGATCCCGGTGCACAATGCCTTTCTCATGCAAATAATACACCGCGAGACAAAGTTGACCGAACAAGACCCGGGCTTCGGCTTCCGCCAGACGGCTCTTCTCTGCCAGGTAATCAAACAACTCTCCTCCGCTGCAGAGTTCTGTCACGATCCAGATAGACGATTCCGTCGCTATGACCTCGTACATCTGCGTGACATGAGGATGGTGTAGTTGGCGGTGGTGGTGGATCTCGCGGGTGAGGGAAGCCGACATGGCTTTTGGTATCTGTTTGATAGCTACGCGGGTAGATGTCAGACGGTGTGTACCCAACCGTACCTTCCCGTACGCCCCTGCATCGTGATCAGCATCACCGACACCTTTAGATCGACTTTGGAATTCACCTTCTCCTATGACCTTCCCCAGAGTATAATTTCCAACAACTCTGATCTTGTTGGAAGACAATTCTTTCCCAAGTTCGTTATAGGCATTAGCAAGCTGAGCTTTGTGGTTCTGGGACACGGAACCCGTGTGTTTGTGCCCTTGTGCAGCAGCAGCGGAAGACATAGCGGTTGTTCATGTACAGTTATCGGTTTAAAACGGTGCAAAAAAGGAGAGGCGCAGGCGCAGGGGCCTCGAATAGAATCACAGGGTGTAAGATGAAATTGAAAGGGAAGCAATATCAAACTGAGAGTGCAGGTCAAATTTAAAGCAGGAGCCAACCGCTTTCTAGGTGTCCGAGTCAGTGGCGCGGGAATGATCCAGCCAATGGAGGCGCGCCTATTAATTGTAAGCTTTGCTCAACCCGTTCAGTTATTACGAGGACTGATTCTCTGGCTACCAGATCTTGTATCTTGACGAACGTTTGTCTGTGTAGATCCATGAGCTGCAAGTATGTGCCACAGTGATACTAGTGCCTCTGATCATTGCGGTTGTGCCATCTGAGCTTCTATTGGTCTAGTGTGCTCTTTAGAGCAGAGTTAATTTGTCATAATTCTTGCGCGAGAATTGTGATTTGGTACCAAATACCTTCCAAACAGCAGATTCATCCTACATGATTTTGCCTTGCTGGCACTGTCTTGAAGGATCCGAAAAAGTTACGCGTTTCAGTATATGTATATCTTGCTTTGCCTCCGCTATTTATCAACTTAAAAACAATTTCGCAAACCTCATTATGTAATATTTAGCATCGTATACCAGAATAAGAATACAGCTAGGGTCGTAATTCAGCAGATACAAATCATCAACAATGTCAAAGTTATCATGCAAATCAGTGTCAAGGTTCGTGAAATCAATAAGTGAAAAATCCTGTCCGCTGCTCACCACCCCGGCAGTCCAGGTCGTAAATTTACCAGGCCGAGATTGAGGTGCCAAGTGTTGGAGAAGTCATCGAATGTGATCCATAGTCCCCAGAAACCCCTCTGGTCCCCAAGTATATCAATTCGTTTTAATCCCTGTAAGCGCTCGAAACCAGGCAGAGCTGGAGTGACATTGCAACGTGCACGACAGGCCTCCACGAGACTGTCGTAGTTATTTTCATCAAGAGTTTGCATGTAATCCACCTCCATTTGCGTAAGCGGTGTTTGAAAGAACATATAGATACCGCTGAATAAATTGCCCGGTTGTGATCAATTTCTGATGCGGGAAACCACAGAAAGAAAGAGCCACACACAACAAAATATCCCAGACGGTGAGCGCAGTTTTGCTGGTCACCTTGATTGGACCCCAAAAATGTTCGACAAACGCCGACTGAACGGCAATGTGTACCTCTTCAGCTGCAGGCACGGTGGCTTGCTGATGAAACTGGGAACCAAGGGAAATGATCGCATGGGCCCCCGTGATGCGTTGAGCTCTCACAGGATTCTGCGATATGTCCCAAATCATCTGCGGCATATTCGGGTTCGCAGGGTTTGGAATTAAACACGGGGCTAGTTGAACGGGGACTGAGGCTCCCCATGCAACAGGAGGCCAAGTTCCTGGTGTCCATTCTGGATCAGCACCTGGAAGAGGCCAGCCACCAGTTAACTGAGCGGTCTGTTGCGGATTGAGTGGCGTGCGGGGATACCATCTGGGAGTGTTCTGAGGTAAGCCTTGTAGGACAGAGTTACCACCCCAGAATGCCGTGGCTGGTACGTTAGGATGAGGAGCTGGGTGCGGACTCCATGCCAAAGACCCCGTCGGGAAATTCCATTGCATCAAAGTAGGCATCTCCTGCGGCAACTCCGGCATCGACTGCTGGGCCGTATTATTGACTCCGAAAGTCGACTGTGCAGGTGTAGGCGGTGGAGGGAAAAAAGCTGCTTGGAGCGGAGTGGGTTGTTCTGGTGTACGTATTTCCAAGCGATAGCGCTGGAAAGGGCTATCGTGCTGCCCACGATGCCCGCCCGTAAAGGGCGACGAGGTTCGCCGACGGAAAGGTGAAGCGTTGTTCCGATTACAAGGGAATCCTGACACGACTACAACAATGGAATAATGAGAAACCAAGAGAGGATGATACTGCCAAGCTCACAAGATCTTCCTCTCAAGCCTGAGTTTGGAGATGCTAGAGGTTGGTGTTGTGAAGGTTGTGGCGTCGGTCTGAGAATACCACGTGGAGGTTGCATGGATCGATGGCGCGGCGAGGCCCGGGCAAAATTGCGATATGCGTGTGGCGAGAAAGAGTACAGTGGAACAAATGGTTCGACAGGTACCTGAAGTGGACTTCCATCGGGCGCTAGAGGCTGGGTCTCAACAGGGTTGTTCCATGATATATGATCGGCGAGCGAACTATTACGGCGTCGAGGTCCATAGACACGATCGGCCCATGAACGGTCATTTCGCTGATTATTCCGCCCAAATATGTTCAGCACCATGGTGACTCAAAGGCAGTGCAGATACGGGATTGCAAGCAGTTTGTTGACTTATCGAAGGTCTTGGGAAGTATTTACAGCTGGGGAGGTAGGGCGCTGCTGAAAGGACAGCTTAGTTAAACTCGTCTTTATAGTGCTGCGATGTCGTAGAAGCGATGCATCACCACTAGAAGCATAGTACAATACGTCGCCAAGAGAGACAATGCAGACTCGAGAGGGTGTTGCTAAGAAACTTGTATCCAACCCACGAAGACAAGAGTGAGAGGAAGGATCGTAGACAATACGAAAAGCATACCGGTTAATAGTTAATCTGGACTCGACAAGACAACAGAACAAGGCAGTTATCAGTCTCAGCACCAAGACAATATGATCTAATTTGGGAACAAATCACATCACGTGATTTCATATCATCGGTACCTCGCCACTGTTCTGTTGTGCAGGCTGATTGGGCATTAGTTATTTGCGACCTGTTGAAGACAAAACCACAAGAAATCCGGCCGTATCGGGTCGAGTGTATACCCTGTCATGCGCGTATTGACGGATGTTTGTCTATGAATGTTTGACTCTGAACGATACACCAAAACGTTTTATGCCAGCTTGATGAGCCACGAGGACGACTCGAGAGACTTCAAATGAAGAATCAAACGGCATAGATTTACGAATGTGGTTGGTGTTAGAAGCAGCGATTGGGTTGTCCTCAGTAGGCGTCCCGCGACATGTAGACTCTAAAACAAGTCATCCAGAGATATAATGGCCAAAAATTCCCAAATAGCGGCGATTATCAGTCACTTTTGGGTCCCAATATCTGATCACTTGATAAGGCCAGCACGGTCCAAACCCAAGTCGGGAGGAGGGGCTAGCATAAACTCATGCCAGGGACGCCAGCATGCGTCAAAACCTGCAGAATATCAAGCAGCCCGCGTTTTCGTGCTCTGTCGTGGTCCAGCATGGTCTGTGAGGATAGCCGGAGTGAAATGGAGACGTGCAGAAGAAAGGACGGGGCGTGTGGTGAACGTGTTCATATTTTCGAACTCCGCGGGTATCTCCCGCGGAATATGCACGTGACCTTCCAAAGAGCACGTGCTGTTGAAAAGACGCGTTTTGGCCGAGTTCGAACATCGAGCTCACCGTGACTAGCATCGAGCTCACCGTGACTAGCATCGAGCTCACCGTGACTAGCATCGAGCTCACCGTGACTAGCATCGAGCTCACCGTGACTAGCATCGAGCTCACCGTGACTAGCATCGAGCTCACCGTGACTAGCATCGAGCTCACCGTGACTAGCATCGAGCTCGCTGTACAACAGCGTCGAGCACTCTGGCGACGACGAGCATAGTTACGCACAAGATGTCGTTGACCCTTACGTCGTTACTTGACTCACTCCACACCCACTTGCAATCCCAAACACAATTACTCCCAACCCTACACGCCCAGCTTGGCTTACCATCCACAGCCCTTGAAGATGAGCTCCAGTCACTTCAGCAGCATCTTATGCAGAGTGTCGAATCTCAAATTGACATCCGGAGGAAACAAGTGGAAGAGTGGTTACAGAAGTGCAGCGGTGTAGAAGATGCATGTGTACGATATGGAAAGGCTCTGGGAGGGAATGTCAAGGTCGCTGGTGCGAGTTTGGGCGAGCTGAGGAAGGAGCAGGTGTTGCCTAAGAGGTATCAACTGGTCACTGCGTACCAGGAGAAGTTGAGACAGGTTCGTGGCAATTAATGTTGTGATATTTCTTCAATACGGCTCACACCAGCACCCAGACTTATCACACAAAACTCGAACAACTCACGACTCTTACGAATAAGCTCAGGGGGTTAACACGTACGCTGGGCTCTGATTTCTTTCTACAGGACATCATCGAGACAGAATTCGCGTCGGGCGAGAATCCAAGCGACCCAGATGCGAACCGCGACGTGACTCCAGAGCGATTTTCGAAGCTCGAGAAAGAGCTAGTTCGTGGTAAAGGCGAAGTTGTGAGTGTATATATATATTATATTTACTTGCAGTTTACTCATGTTGTTGGCAGAGCAAACGGCTAACACAGTTATCCGAGACGATGGTACAAATCGACTTTTTGTATGCGGAGCTGGGAATAGCACCTCCGTCACTTGATGATCTTCCCGCCGCTTCGGCATCTTCATTGGCTATGCATCGCAGCGGTTCCACTTCAAGCATGAACGACGATCCATTCCTGTCTTCCTCCGTCTCCACGCCAACCCCATCTTCCGGCTCCGGAAAATCCTCGAGGTCCCTCTTCCTCACCACCGAATCCCCATCTCAATCTCCCGCTGAGCTGGAAATCTCCTACCAACGTATCTTTGCCCGTTTTGTAGCCCAGGCCGAAGAAGCTGAATCTGAGAATTTAAATCTTGCTGAAGGGGCCCTAACGGGTGTTGATCCGACGCCGGGTCTTCTTTCCTGGGCAGCCTCGTTGTCCGCTTCGCTCGGTGCGCTCAAAGCGCGACGGGAGGCGCACATTCAGGCTATGTATGACCAGCTCGAGGCTCTCTGGCGGCGCCTTGGGGTCAGCGAGGAAGATATGGACGGATTCGTGGAGGCACACCGAGGAAGCACGGAGGAAGTTGTGCAGGAGTATGAAGACGAGTTGGAGAGGATGATGGAGTTGAAGAGAGAGAGGATGGGCGTGTTCGTTGAGAATGCAAGAATGGAAATCGAGAAATTGTGGGATGATATGATGGTTGGGGAGGATGAAAGGAGAGATTTTGCGCCGTTCGTGGATGGTAAGCTTTTCACAGTCGAAATTTATGTACAACTTGCTAATTAATATCTTGCTTGCAGACGAACATACCGAGGAACTACTTGCTATTCATGAGAAAGAGATCAAGAATCTGAAAGAAGAACGACGGATGAAGGCGCCGCTATTGGTTGGTATCAAGAAATACTTCGAGATATGCGAAGAGGAGAAGGAGCTTGCGGCCGCTGCTAGCGACCAGAGTCGTTTACTCGGCAGGGGAAAGCGTGATCCAGGCCGACTACTGAGAGAGGAGAAGATGAGGAAACGCGTTAATAAGGAGAAGCCGAGAGTGAGGAGAAATTATTGGTTTTTAATCAGAACACCATGGCTAACCCATCTAATGTATTGCGACAGCTCGAACAAGATCTCCTAGCGTCCATTCCCGCTTGGGAAGAGGAATGTGGCCGGCCGTTCCTGATTCATGGAGAGAGAGTGTTGCGTATCTTGATGGAGACAGCCAGTGCCTCCGACCAGGAGAACCAACGAAAGAACGCGCCGCGACCAGGATCGGTGCCTCCAAGATCTACCACCCCCGTCAACTCGTCAAACCATTATGTCCCAGGGTCAAATTCATACGGAGTCTCAGGCAGGGGCGTGGTTACCCCTGCTGTCCGACCCGGGTCGGCCATGGGAGGTACAAGTAACAAGCGACAGCGAGTCGCTGATGGACAAGGAGGTCAAGGTCGGAATGTGCTGGGTTCACATCGCGGCGGGAATGGTCACCGGGTGGTATCTCCTACCAAGGCATCCAACAAGACTCCGGGGAGATCGGTATCGAGAACTGCATCCAAGTCAGTGTCGACGCACATGCCTATACCTAAACCGGGCACACAACATCATGCCTTGGGACACGGGAGAGTGCCGTCTGGTATACCGTTAGGGATGTCCGCGCGCAATTTATCGTCTAGCACGACCTCAAGAGGATATGGCGGGAGAGCGCCTGTGGATAGTAAGAAGGCGGCAAAGATGAGGAGGGAGAGTTTCAAACCTCGGCCGAGTGTAGACGATTGGCAACATGGGCATGGGGGACGTTGGGGTGGGTATGCAGGACCCAGTGTCAAGGAGGAAGATGAACGATACTGAACCTAGTGGCAGAATTTTAATCAGCGAATTTGCACTTCTATGTTCTCTCTTTCTCTCTCCCCTCTGATGGCTATTTAGTGGATTGTGGCCACTTGTGTATTTGATTGTACCGTTTACCTATCTTATCGCATTTGATTACCGGGTACGATTATCTCCTATGCGCGTAGTATCTAAGCCCTACTATGAGCGTGACCGCATACAGAGAAGTTAGAGCACGCCGTAAGTATGTATCTCGCAGAATCAAATACTCTTCAAAAATCCCAACCCCACCCAGCAAATTGACCTGTTATATCATACACTCACTTGCAACGAATGAGTAGCCCAAGGCCTCAAGTCGTTCTTCTTTGTGTGGCGAAAAAGTCTGAAAGACTGGCCATTCCACGACTTCTACTCTGTTCCCTTCACGATTTACGACTGAATAGATCTCGTGCCACACCCTGCTGCAGCACTCTGAGGGACGGTATATTCGTCGTGATGGCCTTAGCCGCCTGATTGCGAGCAGCAGTGTGCACTGAAAAGTAAAGAATGTGAAGAAACCGCAGTGTTTTAGCCATTAGGCCAAAGAGCTTTTGAATGCATTATCTACGATAAAATATCAGCCGACCGGACGGAAAGATGGAACAGACCCACCCTAAACGTAGCTTCCTCCACAAAATCTGTATGACCTTGTGACGCCAGTGTCAACCTAGTGTCAACATCTGAACGTTCTCTGAAGGACTGTTCAACTTGAATTACATAATATTGTCTGCCGTTCTTGTGAAGTTACATAGGGGACTTGAACATTCCACTCATGGCCTCTTGCCATGGAAACACTCCATGAAATTGTGCTTTACCTTCCTCGTCACGTACTGAAACGTCTCTTACTCTTCCAGCCTTATCCACTTGGCCAAGTTGCATCATACGTTTACTTTTCCATGCTGTCTCTTCACTTGGGTGTTAGTAACCTTCATCTGCGGTACATAGGCATCGGCAGTGAACTTCTGCGAGATAATGAGTTGATTGAATGGCACAAGAGGAGGTCTCAGCAGATTTTACAGACTATTATCGAGAATGACCAATTTGCAAGAAGAGTACAGACACTGAAAATCTATGCACCTCGTTCGGCAGAGGACTCGGATACGTTGACGTTTCTAATGGGTGCTCGATGACATACTTGATTGCGCGTTGCTTGCTCATTTCTGTTTGCAGGACTCCTGGCATGTGCCATCCCCAAACTAATCAGCCTTAGAACACTGGAGTGCAATGGTTTTTTCTCCTCACGTGCAATCATTGTTGATCTACCAACGACACTCCCTCGCCTGAAAGCATTACGACTAACGTGCGTAATGCTTTGAATTTTCTACCTAAACATATACAATTGAGGCTGATACCCTAGTGAATGCATCGATACATGTGGGGCAATGATGCCCGTCAATCAACACATTGATCTACCGCCTCATATTGACCAGCTGACACTATGCGAAGGCTGGTATCGACATCTTCCATTGATCCGTTTTCCACATTCATCGGTGACCAAACTTCACATCACTTCCCCTTGTGTGGACATCCTCACTCGCTGCATTACCCCGAGCGCCATGCGGATCCTCACCCACCTTTCATTGGCTGATTTCATGGAATCCACTATCGATTCCATGTCCGTGTTTGAAATTGCTTTACGGGATGGTGTAAATCTTCAGTGTCTTCGCATCAGAGGGCGTCTCGAAGCTTCGCACTCCCAATATTTTAGACAATATCCCCACGCTCTTCCTTGCCTCACAGAACTTGGAATCTTTGTGTCAGTTGCGCATTTTCATGCCGACCCCGACTTTTTTCCAGCTGTGTGTGATTTTGTGCTACAAAAATCCGAGCAGCTGGTTCATCTGGAGCTCGGGGCACCGAGAGACAAATTTACTCAAGATAAACTTGGTTTTGATGGTGGTAGAGGGTGCTGGGCTATGTTTAAAAACACCAGTCACCGCAACAAAGTAGTCCAGCCGTTGTTCCCCAAGCTGGAGAGTCTATCGATGCCTCTTCCGGCCGGAAAGAAAAATATCTCACTGCATTACTCCAGGCTCATCCCGAGAGCTGTGACGAGATTAACTCTATCAAGGGATGAACTCGGTGATAATTGCATGAATGCAATGTTTAAAGTTGTGCGTTTGCATGTTATCCTCGCCATTTGGAACTGACTCATTTATATTCAATCTAGCCCCGAACGAAGAAGCGCCGCCCTAGTTGGCCTTCAAACCTCCGTCTCGTTTGCATCAATATCAACCCATCCCTGTACCATAGCTCATCAGACTGGTATCGCATGTTGGTACGGTTGGTCGCGGAGTGCATATCAACTGTACATGTGGTGAAGATTGTGAGTCCTAACCGTAGGATTTATGGTTTCTGGTCCGTATCTCGACGCGATGCATATGAGGATGGAAACGTTGCAGCCAATCTCACGGATCGGCCACAGCACGTGAGGTGCAATTGGTGGAATATCCGTCAAGCGACCTACTTGAGTGACGAGGTGCTCGATTGTTTTGAGTGTGACGACACTTGGTTTGAGGATTACTAGATGAGGTGTGCCCAATTCAACGTTAGCATAAATGATCTTCATCTGTTGCAGATTTCCTGCTGGCGAGGTTGACAATGATATACTTTGGAGGTAGAAAGTGGTATTCACCTCCCAGCTTTCATTTCCAATTTGACGTTGTTTGAAAATAGTTCAAAATTCTATGTGCGCCTTTGTCATGATAGTAGACTGATTTGCGTCCACATTTCTTCAGATCTAGTATCCCGCATGATGGCGGCCCGGGAAATAGTACTGGCACTTCCACTTTGAGTTATCAGTCATATATGACTATGACGTGACGCTAGCCCAATAGAGCCCAGGATTTTTCTTCTCACATTGACCGTATTCTGGACATGCACAGAACGAGGTGGCGATCAGTTTGTTTTTTGGGACGCATGGATAAAGCAAACCAATGAGCCACGAGCACACGACAATAATATTCAAGACGAAACACGGTGCGGATGAAGGCAACGTCGATATATCCGCCCAAGGATATTGAGTACAGAAAATACATGCCAACTCTCTCGATACCCCGAGAATGCCGTGGAACTCCGCATCTCCACATCACTCTGCGCTAGTAGTGTCGAGCGAAAACTTGGACGGTATGAGATTTGCCGAATGACATGATTGGTATCCATAACTTACGATCGTTCTGAATCCAAATGATCTTGTTAAACGCCTTCAGCACCTTAGTCTTGGTAGCAATGTCAAGGTCAGCACCTAGTACGGCTGACAGCAGGATATCGACCACATATCCTAGAAACATGTCAATCTTAGAGACGACAATAAATTATTGATCCGCCGCGAACGTACCCAACAACAGCCCTACATGAATATACTCCACCCGAAACCCTGACCCTTTCTCCGTATGCGTACGATCCGGGAGACCGGTGTGCATGATCCCAACGCGATCCATATACTCCCAGGTCTTCTCGGACTCGTAATCAGCTGTTACCAGCTCGACAAGATAGTTCTCTAAGAAGTTCTTCCTAAAAACAATCTGCGGAGATTCCGGCGTAAGCTCCTGAATCGACTTCGCTGTTTCGTCCTCGTAGCTCGTATTGCGAGGTACGAAGGAGCTTGCCGTTATATCAAACGATAGGAGTTTGGCGTAGACGGCGTCGAGAACTGTAGGGACCAAGGGAGCAACAACTGACTTCGCGGAGTGCAGCGCTGCAGCGTCTTCCAAAGTAAAGTCGAGGAAGGCTTTGAGATAGGCAACGCGCCCTGGAAGAGAGCTGAGAGATGATGCATCAATATGCTGCATGATGTGGCGAATTGAGTTTTCGTGAGGAGACAGATGTGACCGAAATGATTTTGTTCGTTTCGATATAACGGAATCAGGGTGCCAGAGCCCGCTTCTCTGTTATCGATGTTATCAGAGACCAACTTTATCGTGAAGCGCAACAGCAGTTTCTCCATTCTAGAAGGTAAGGGAGAGAGGTACCGGTCTGGTCCCGACTCCCGAGTGCATCAAACAACCCCAGACAATGATACCAATACTTAGTCCGGATTTTCAAGTATCCAAAGACAGAGTATTGTATAGAGGGACTGTCGTAGCGGCAATAAGCCTATCTTCTACGAGTAGGGTCGAGCATTCTACCGACGGTCCGACTATGGAGATCACAGAGCCCCCTACAAGTTGCTTACCGCGCGCGGGGGAATTAAATCGGATGCGGGATAAATACGTTGGAAATTCTAGAGGTCCACGGTCGAAATGGCGTATCACAGTCCCAGGCGGACAGGACGGACAGGCGCCGAAAACATCCACGTTGAAGAAAACGACCTCTGTGGTTGCCCTGTGGGATTTCCCATGGCTCGTTGACCTTCTCGCAGGCACAAACTAGTCTCCCGTAGTCAGCCCAATAGAATGAAGATAGTCGTTCCTTCTTTATGGCACAAACGGGTTAGAGAACCAGTACCATGTGACTCCACGTGGTCACGAAAATAACTCTGACTCGATTACGTAAGGCCCGCTGGCAACTAAGCTCAACCAAGAGTTCAACGTTCAACTGGCAGTTCAACTCGGTGATGACTACAAGTTATTAGAACCTGAGGACCGAGTATGATTGAACCGGTGAAGAGACGCGTACAAATCGGGATGGTATATAAACAAACGTCACGTGGCTAGGTGGCGAGACTCAATTCCCAATACAAGTCACTTTCAAGATACACTGTTCCTGTCCTATATCATATCCGTCGTCTTCACTAAGTCCCTTGTGTTAGCTGCCACTTTCATTCGTATTGGTACACTCCTGCCATCTAGACGCTCTTCCCACATGCTGTTCCACAGACTTGACGATTTTTCGTATCTCCGCGAATGCTTGAGATCGGTCCCCTTTGGTCTGAGGGTTTTCCCAGACAAGAGATAGAGTAGTTTGGATCTGACAATGTTTGCACGTCAATTTTGGAACGTCGGACTCTGCACACTATTTGACACTCACTTCTACTGCAGCGGCGGATAGCGACTCTCTGAGTTCCCTGCGCGCCTCACAGATTGCAGTATCAACTCTGTCCTTCATCACATCGGTAGTATTGGAGAAGAGCTCGGTTTTGCAGTTTTCAACTCCATCGCAAATAATTTTCTAATGATCATGCAGGCATTATATCTGGAATCTGGATTTGTCAAGGAAACATACCTTCTGCCTCGACGGACTGCCCTCTCCCCTTTCCTGCAGTGCGCGTTCACAATAGCTTCCGAGTTGATTTGCTATAGATGGTGTCAACTTGCGCGAAGCTTCTCTTTGTGCCACGTCCATAACTGATCTCGCGTCATTGGGTATTGTCTTAGCTGTAGCCGCAAACTCGTCGCGACAAGCTTCGACCTGCATTTCAGCCCGAGATTTCAACGAAGGCGGTACAGATTCCAGGAACTCATCCAGCAATTGATTGACTTGATCAGTCAAACTCTTCTCCAGCCCAGGGAAGAGGTCATAATCGAATATTTTGCACCACGTAGACTTGATATGACTCGTAAATGGTTCGACGATTGCTGTGTTGAGGTCATTGGGAGGATTCCATGACCCATTGCGGCGCATCACTGTTGGTGCATATTTGATAAACCATAGATCGATCATTAAATATTGCGACACCAACTTGCGTGTAACTTCTGCCACCCAAGCGGCTTCAGAAATTTCCCAGCATTTCGCGATGCCTTCTTGGCGGCCTGTGATGATTATAGCAATAGCGTAATACAGACCTGAAAAATCCCTTACATAGCTAGCCGCCTGTTTGCACTTCTCATGAAGTTCATTGTTAATGCGGTATTGAAGCTTGTTGACGGTAGAATCAATGGTGCCCGAAAATTTCTGTGAAAGTATGCTAAGAATTAGTGTTTCGATCGTGCTAGACAATCCATACTTCGCGCAGGAGAGCTGCAAAACCGAATGTCACGGCCGCCAGTTCGATTGTCCCTTGCCTATTCTTTCTTGTCCTAGATTCCCATTTGATCCGCACAGCTTCTTGTTCGTGTTCAGCATCCTTCGTGATATCTGTGAGCATTGTTGAAACTGATTTTGCCAGTGATTTGAGGCTCGTCAGCGATGCAAGAGTCGCCCTACGATTCGCTGGAGCGGTCATTGCGAGATCGTGGCAGTATTGCCGCAGGCTTGGGATGCCTGTTTCCTTGATATCGAAGAAACAAGCTGGTTGACCATCAATTTCATTATTGCCGTTATCGGATTTCTCCATCTCCAATCGAAAAAATTCCCTGGAGGAGCAAAATTTTACGGGCACATGAATGTTGTGGTAACCTCCAAATTCAAATAATTATTGACGATTCAAGCTGATGAAATGCTAAAGGGGTTAAATACCTTCGATTTTCCTATCAATTAAGGAATCGGGATCACCATCATCGTTTACCACCGGTGCTTGGGCGTAAATTTCAGGATTCTGCCAAAGATGCAATGTAGCATTAACGAAGGTCACATACCGTCGATCTGCCGGAGACCGTCCCGAAAGTCGCTTTGTATCACCTTCTCGAAGTACTGACAACAAAGAAACTCAGTTCATTTGAAACCTAGGTCAGATGAGTGATAATCACTTCGGATCGCTTCCGCGAAACATACGCGCGTGCCCGTTGTTGGGCACCAGCCCTATCATTTTCGTGTCCGGTAAGTTTCCGTTCCAAGGTATAGATATTATAACGGTTGGAGGTAGCTGGTTTGAAATATTAATGATCAGAATGTTGAATCACTGGGGCACCTACCGCCTCGCGCTCGCTCTAATTCCAGTTCGCGTCGTGTCTCTTTGACAGATTTGCTGTATTGATGCAAGTTTGTTTCGATATTTTTAAATGCCTGTAATTGATTAAGCTCAAGATTTTTGGCAAGTTCGGTAGGCTTGACATCGTCGGTTTTCGTTGCTGAGCAGAGTACAAGTCATATTCAAGGGATCGTCGTACAAGTGATACATCCCATAAGCTCACCGATGAAGGTTATGAAGTCCGCGTTGTATCTTTCCCGCCATTGCATGTCAATTATAGTGAATCTAACAAATATTGACACACACTCACCGTCCATCTGAATTTTGGACAAGATACCAATTAGACAAATGCCAATAGCGCCCTTTGTACATAGCGTTAACACTCACCCACTGCAGAACCAATAATTAGTCTTTTTTAATAGTGAATGACTAGCACTACGAATCAAACTTACTTCGCAACTGTCGCCTCCAAGCCTCTCCTAGCAATGCTTCAGACCAAGCCAGGCACCGTTAGTCATATTCATCTTCATCTAAAGCCGAGAATGAACCACTTACTCCTTGCAACAGCTTGACTGCCACCTCGTACAACATCCGCACATATGAAAAGTCGGTCACACACTTCCACGTATTTAGCAGCTACAGCACTCCTCGCAGCATTCGCGTCTCCACCGCCCGGGAGATCCACGAGAATTACGTATTTCAGAATGTCGCAGCAACAGCGGATGTTGATATGTTTAACCAACGGCCAGAATGTGAGACTAGACTTTGAACCATGGCTCCCGTGGAGAGAGCCTACAAATTTGGATATATTGTTTGAGAATTTGTCGCAATTTTCAGAAGAAATAGAGATCTTGTTGCCAAGATAATCAAATATTTCTGCAAGTACTTCAGTGCGGTAATAGAGTCCATTGGAATTCATTTACCCGGGCTGTGCTGTAAGATCTGGTTAACTGTCATTTTGCACATTGTGTCGCGGTTCAAGTTCGGGTATACGGCGTGGACCTGTGTCATGCAACAGAAAGTCCATACATGGTGTCAATATCCGCCACGATATTCAGACAAGATTCTTCGATGTTACCTTATCCCATGCAATATCAGTATCTTGCTTAACCTCGTCATCCTCCGCACCTCCCCGAACATCACGCAAACTCCCCAAAAGTAAGACAAGCTCAGCCTCCCATTCTTCACGGGAAATAAAAACAACATCTGCGTCAACCGTTTTGTCCTCATGATACGAGAACTCCGTTATTGCAGAGGTACAAGCTGTGTATCATGGCTAAACGATCCAGTTTGGAATTGCACAAGCAGTTACAACTTACCAAAACCTGACCCAGCTGTCACCGCATAGCTGTCTGAGATATCATTAAGTATATGTAGACGATGTACAGATAAGAAAGAAAATTACCACCCAACAGTGCATTTACCACGGACGATTTGCCGGCACCGGTTGCTAGAAATAAAAAATGGATTGTGAAATCGAAGGTGGGTTTCTCGTGGAATCATAGGCATACGGCCACTAAATGCTATCCTGAGCTTCTTCGTAGAGCGACCCAGCTCCTCTTCAATGCTGGTGTCAAACAATCCTTCGTCAGTCAAGCGGACTGTTACAGGAAAACCCAATGTTCCCACCGTTCGATATCATTCTTGAAATGATCTATAATGTGTAGACGTTGCAAAATATTTTTCGTAAGTTCAAAATTCAAGATGCAGTCTCTACGGGCTGCATCTACTGTATAGTCAGTCATGGAAGTAGGATGGAGAGCTTGAATGATGTTAAAGGCATCCTTTGTACTTAGATCCTACAAGTTCCGACAGATTGGTTCTCAGAATAGAGGGCCTATCATCGGACTGCTTCCGCACAATAGAATCCACATGGTCCTTGGCTAATGGAAGGCGGCTAAACTTCAAGATGTTAATATCATCCGTTAACTATGCTAAGTACAGCAACTTGTGAAGGAAATCTCGGAAGGTCAGTTCGATTGGAACTGGCATTGCAAATAGGATTAAGGGAATGATGCTAGAAACCCTAATGAGAAAGCACTTTGTTCCGAACTCAGCATAATATCAACAATCACCTTTTATACCATTTACAGGCATTCACCTGATTCTAAAGAATCGGGCAAGGCATTGGGTCATCTCCCACAACCGACCTTGGCGGCGGCTTCAGCATCCGAATCAAGCTCAATGGTTATCTCCCCCCCGCATCATGAAATGCAATCCAACATAAGCTATCGTTTTCCTTCCCATTGATCTTGACACTCGTCACATAGATGCTGCTTCCGTTTTTCGGAGTCGCACTTAAGGTCGCGCTGTCAAAATTGACACCTTTGAAGGTGGTTTAGCTGTCGAAAAGATTGTTCGACAATTTGTATCCACAAACGAAAGGCGGGCCGATCAGAAGTTGCTTCGACGCCGGAACGGGATAGAGACCGAGAAGATGAAAGACGAGAAGTACAGCCATGGCGCCAGAATCGTCGTTCCCTGGTACGTCAAAGATGTAAGATGGGTAGGAACGTCGAGCTTGAGAAACGCATCTCTCCAATGCCCGTTCCAAAATTCTCAAAAAAAATCTCTGATCCTGAGCGCACTTAAATCGGGTCGATTAGCGTAGTGGTACAACCATGGCGCCTCGAATCCAGGTTCATTGCCTGCATAGAAATAGCCTTTCTCAAAATAGTGATCTCTATCAAGAGGTCAGCTAGGACGTAATATTTTCATGCACAGATAACTCACAATCGGCTGATGAAAGTATCATTGCCTCCCATAAGTTTCAAAAGGGTAGGGAGCGAAGAAACTGTATTTACAAGAAGAAGCTATTGGCCATCAACGATGGGAATTAAAGGGTCTCAAAAACTTGGAGCTCACATTCATAAAAGCCGACGTTATTGTCCGTCCCTCTTGCACAAGAGTGAGGGGTTGGGTCTACAGGTGAGCATGCATCAGGCGGACTAAAAGCAAACGTTCCATTCTGAATATTCAAATAAAATGAACTTTTGTAAACGAGATTATGGGTGTAATCAGAATAGGATCATAGCAAACCGTCGTTGAGAAAAGCCCGTAAAGCCGTCGCTCGTGACGTTTGGGTCCCATACATTGACGAATCCCATTGAACGATTGCCATAAAGAGTGACATCATGGAAAGATTTGTTTAATGCCTTCACTGCCTGCCGCACTGCCAAATCGCTGAGAGCATACTGTGATCTTAATTATCAGCATGGTGGGCGGTGCATAATAATGAAGAGAGATAAACCTCAAGTGTTCGCGACGCCTCACGAGTAGGGAGCCCAACGGCGCCAGAAGGATCTTCGTGGGTATGTAGTCGAAGAGTTTCCATGCAGTATTCTGCCTGCCAACTTGAACGGATCGTTTGAGACTTTTGGTTCGTACATCTCTAAAGGATCCAATTATCTCGGTACCAATCCGGCGGCTGCCGTGTCCGAGACTCAGGACATAGGTGAATCTAATAAGGCCTGATCTGCGAGCGGAGGTGATCTCCGAGTCAATTTGATATCGTTGACGAAAGTAGTCGTGAAGTGCCCAGAGGCGGCTGGAAATTTTCAGCAAGGTCATGCAATTAATATTTGAAGTATTTACCATCGGCGCCTGCGGCACGAACTGCTTGACGCGCATCGAGTCCCACTAGACTTAGTACTAGTAGCACACTGGAGAAGCGATGGTACAGACCCTTCATCATGCATCAAAGAAACCGAGAAAAGTTGTCGGTTGGTCGCGTGGACGATCGAAGATACTTACTCAGCCACACCCGCAAGTTGCCGAGTCGGTGCAGTGTTAACGTCTATTCCGGCCTGCAAAGCACTCTGAGTCCAGCTGTTCACAATTTCTCGATCTTCCAGAACAGATACCTTGACCATCGCATGAGGAATGGCTGCTCCAGGAAATCCATTCCCGCCGCCGCCTCCGTTTGCTCCCGATGCAGTAGATTTACGAGGTCCGTTAGAGGTGTGGAATCATTGGCCGCAGAAACGACTTTTGCATTCCAAGTGAAGAGACAAATGAATACCCAGGTTAGGCTCTGCATCTTCGCGTCGACTCGGCGGTTTTTGCGACGTGACTCCGAGTCATTTTATATTGCACGATCTGATTTTGCGCATATCGACAAGGGACTGGGACTGGTGTACTGCTGACAGGATAATTCAGTCGTCATAAACGTGCATATGCCATGATTCAAGGATGTGGAACTGATAAATTTATACAGTCGATCGCCCCAATTGGATCAACCACTTACTATAATGACAATCTGTTACACCCGATGGACCGAGTACGCCGTCACGCACACTAAAGGACGGAAATGGCCTCACTTGCACCGCGGAACAAATGTCATAGTGCGTTGATGTCTGAGCACACATTCCATCAGAATTTATTGACAGGCCAGGGTCAGTTCTGATTGTATTTAATCTTCAATGATACGGTGCATATCGTCAGATAAGCCCACGCTATGACTACCCCCGACAACATCATACCCACAGGCTCCCTTGTGCTCGTAACCGGGGCTAATGGTTTGGCATTCTATGAACGTGTCTGCTAATGTCGTTACTCATTGCTTAATTTTAGGCTTCACAGGCACACATGTCGTCGAAGCCTTCCTCGCTGCCGGATACAGAGTCCGCGGCACCGTACGCGCCGTTTCTAAAATATTGGTACTCCAAGCTATGTGGGAAAAGAAATATGGCGCTGGCACGTTTGAGGTGGCTGTCGTGGAAGACTTTACGAAGGATGGAGCATTTGATGACGCAATGAAAGGTGAATTGCCGATAATTTAAGGATAGCATTTCACGAATGATTAACATTGCATCGTAGGCGTATCGGGCGTCGCACATGTCGCAGGAGACCTGTCATTCTCCCCTGTGCCTTCAAAGGTCATAGATCCGATGGTAAAGGGCGTTGTTTCGATCCTTACGGCCGCCGCGGCGCAACCAACGGTCAAAAATTTTGTCCTAACCTCTTCGTCCTACGCGTGCTTCTGGCCGAAACCAAACGTAGAATTTGACATTGGCGAGGATATGTGGAATGAGGAAAGCGTCGAGAAAGCTTACAGCTTAGCTGAGACCGATCCACTGAAGCCATGGCACATTTATGCCTGCCATAAGGTGCTTGTAGAGAGAGCTGCATGGAAGTTTATGAAGGAAGAAAAGCCTGCATTCTCGATGAACGCTATCATGCCTAATACCACCTTTGGTCCCATCCTTGATCCCGCGCAAGCTACGTCGACGGCTGGAATGCTCAAAGGGCTGTTTGAAGGCAACTGGCCCGCTTTTTCTGGAATACTTCCTCGCAAGTCGAGTTTCACTTTCATTTCCATCGAACGCGTGATTGATTCTATTTTTACAGAATGGGGTGTCGACGTACGCGACGTGGGGCGGTTGCATGTGCTCGCCCTGACCTCGCCTTCTCTCTCGGCTGGTGGAGTCCGAATGTATGCAGCATCCGAGCCGTTCAATACCAATGATATCTTGCAACTATTTCGGAAATTATATCCCAAAAAAACCTTTCTTCCAGACGTTGAGGGCCTTGGGCGGGATTTAACTCATGTTGATAATAAAAGGGCCGGAGCGCTATTGGGAGGCTGGATTAAATTTGAAGAGAGTATCAAGGCGAACACGGAAAATCTTTGAGATGTATTGTGTGCGGCTAGATAATACTAGATACCCTTAACAAATTACTTGCCAGTGCAGAAGAGCAGCTAAATAGTATTTGGAACTTCGAGTTTTCTTTTCTTTACATAAATCGGGTGGACGTTCTGAGACACCTAATTCAATCTTCTATCCTCGCCACTTTCTGCCAACATTTTCTATGTCCGATCACTTGTTCCACCTTCCTGGGCAATACTTACACTCGCAGCCAAAGAATTGAGAACTTTAAGGTTATGTAAACGTCTGAATCTGGCTACGTGAGACTATCCAAATGGGCATCAGTGAACCTAGGCCTTTAGCAAGGCCCGGGAAGCTACACATACTAATCTCATGATGACTCATGACTTACTATATAGCCTTGATGAATAGCACAGTAGCACTCAGGCTGGCCGCTGCACGCAAGCCTCTAGTATGTCTTTCCAATTGCCCACGCTTATCGTCATGAGTAACTGGTCGATCAAAACCTTGCCAGGATTAGTAGGTTATCATGAACTACACTCAGGCTAGTGTGGTCCAGTGATGGATAGAAATCATGCATCACACACATGATCATCCGATACTGACAATCAATTGGAATAAACTATGGACGAGAAGCCACACATGCGCAAACAAACGGCCTCAAGGCTTCGATTGAGTTCAACCACTGGACCCACTCTGATATCTGGACCCACAACCTGTCAGACGAATTGACAGGCCGGTGCCTATGTGTGCGGCAACCGATACGTAGTCATCACATGTGTCTCCACATATTTTAAGTGAGTTTGGATAAAGAGATTGCTGCCATGCCATATTTTTTGCAGCCTGCTCACTACAATTGGGTGGATAGTTTTTAATATAGTACTGGAGGTGGCGGATATTTAAGCGCCTGGCATAAACTCATCCGGAAACGCCGACCCTGGGGCCTGCATAGTTATCTGGCATTTGAATATGCCAAAGCAACTTTGCGGATCATTTACCGCCCTGACTATCTTAGGTAAGTATGTTCGCGATCATCGTACATAATGTAAGTTCACTAGTATATATCGGTGCAATCTGCATCATTTATGATTGAACATAATCTCCAATGATAGAGCCGCAACCCATCTTCTGATAACCTGTACCATTATGTCTACCCCCGACAAGGTCATCCCAAAAGGCTCCCTTGTGCTCGTAACCGGGGCTAATGGTTTGGCACTCCATAAAGCGTGTCTAGGATATCATTAAATCATTTTCGAATTTAGGCTTCATAGGAACACATGTTGTCGAAGCCTTTCTCGTCGCCGGATACAAAGTCCGTGGCACCGTACGCTCCGTCAACAAAATATTAGCCCTCCAAAGTAGGTGGGAGAAAAAATATGGCGTTGGTACATTCGAGGTGGCCGTCGTGGAGGATTATACAAAGGATGGAGCATTTGATGATGCAATGAAAGGTGAATTCGTGTTTATCAAACAATACCATTTTACGGATAATTAATGTTGTTTCGTAGGCGTATCGGGCGTCGCACATGCTGCGGGGGACCTGTCATTCTCCCCTGTGCCTTCCGAGGTCATAGATCCGATGGTCAAGAACGTTATTTTGGTTCTTAAAGCAGCCACGGCGCAGCCCACGATCAAGCATTTTGTCCTAACCTCATCCTCCTACGCTTGCTTCTTCCCAAGACCAAATGTCGAGCTCGACGTTGGTGAGCATATGTGGAACGAGGAAAGCGTCGAGAAAGCCTACAGCTTAGCTGAGACTGATCCGCTCAAGCCATGGCACGTTTACGCTGCCAGTAAGGTTCTGATAGAGAAAGCTGCGTGGAAGTTTATGAAGGAAGAGCAACCTGCATTCTCGATGAACACAATTATGCCCAATGCCACGTTCGGTCCTATTCTTGATCTCGCGCAAGTTACGTCAACGGCTGGAATGCTTAAAGGGTTGTTCGAAGGTAACTGGGCAGCGTTTTCCGGGATACTTCCTCGCAAGTCGAGTTTGACTTCCATATGCAAACATTTACTGATTCTATTTTTACAGAATGGTGTGTCGACGTACGGGACGTGGGGCGGTTGCATGTCCTCGCTATGACATCCCCCTCTTTGTCGGCTGGTGGAGTTCGCATCTATACAGCAGCCGAGCCATTCAACACCAACGATGTCTTGCAACTCTTGCGGAAACTTTATCCTAAGAAAACCTTCCTTCCGGACGTCGAAGGTCTCGGGCGGGATATAACTCGCGTTGATAATAAAAGGGGAGGAGCGCTACTAGGAGGCTGGATTAAATTTGAAGAGAGTATCAAAGCGAATACGGAAAATCTTTAAGATGTACTTAACTTGATGTCCAAGGAGTTACTATTTTTGTATGCAAATATAAATTACATCCTTCCTCATAGACCGTCAGCATTAGCCTTACCTCGTATCTATGTTTCCCGATCAACAGCGATTATGTCGATGCAAATAAAATATTTCAGGGTACCCAATACGGCAAATTACCTAAGATCTCGAAGCTGCGCCACAGTGCGCCCGTCATTCTCACTGCACAGCAAACACACTGAACTTTCGAGCAAACGATTCTTGCAGCATCACCTTTGTCCAGAGCCTCAGAGATGCCCTCCCAGAGCACTCTTAGCAGTGATGAAAAAAACAAGGTCAAATCAGCCGTCCCAGTCTCTTCATTCAAGATCCATACCGCTGCTCTCGCCCGTATCTACTTTGCCTATCCGGAGCCTTCGCGATGGTCATATGGAGGATTACAGGGCGCTTTAGCGTTCGTACATGATAAACAGAAGAACATCTTCAGCATGAAGATGGTCGATCTGGCCGGGACACGAGGCGTCATCTGGGAACATGAGTTGTATGAAGGCTTCGAATATTTCTCAGACAGACCCTACTTCCAATCGTTTGCGGGTGATGTGAGTTGGGTTGTGTATCTGGGAATATTGGACTGACTTAGGTGGGCGCAGGAATGTATGATCGGTGTGGTCTTCGCTGAGGAATCTGAAGCAAAGACGTTTTACAAGAAGGTCACGGGCAGAAAAGCAGAGAAATGTAGGTCTCATTTCTTCTGCCCACGGTCCTTTGGCTGACGATTTCGTTCAGCGAAAGCTGCCTCATCACCCACAAGGAAGTCCGCAAAGAACGGCAAAATTAATAAGTCAATGATCTCAGGACCCGCCTCAGGTTCCTTTAGACATGTAGCCCACATGGGTTACGACGCCGAGAAAGGCTTTACATCCACCAATGTCGATCCATCCTGGACGGCCTTCCTCGGGCAACTTGAAAGTCAGGGTGTGGATAAGAATCTTATCAACGAGAACATGGATTTCATCAAGGATTTCGTGAGAGATGCACAGAAAACTACTCCTGCAGCGAAGAAGAAACCCCCACCACCTCCTGCCCCAAGAAGAGCAGCGCATGGGCAGTCAGATAGTTTCGGTTCTACTCATCGAGACAGTGCGCCCGCAGCCCCACCGCAACCTCCGCCTGCTCGT
>KN833005.1:47977-120817 GCA_000827315.1 Piloderma croceum F 1598 | reverse complement strand
TCCACCTCCACCTGCAGGAGCTCCTCCTCCTCCCCCACCACCACCGCCTCCAGGAGGAAGCGCAGCACCACCACCCATTGCAGCAGTCTTACCTCCATCTCAACCAGGCCGTGGCGATCTTCTCGCGTCTATTCGTGGAAAAAGTGTCAACGATCTGCGTAAAACAGATGCGACATCACCACCTGGACGTGCCACACCCCCACCACCTCCCGTTGAGGAGGCCCCGTCTAGTAGCGGCGGTGGCAGCGGAGATCTCACGTCTGCGCTTGCTGCTGCGCTTTTGGAAAGAAATAAGAAGTTGGGGGATAGTGATGACGAGGAGGAAGAGGAAGATTGGGATTAAGCACGATGCAGTCACATACTTATTTGGACAATGTATTCCCTGCTCTGTGTACAAGTACGCAATATCCCCGGTTGTATGGGCCATGGCTCGGTCTGTTCTGCCGAGAAGAACCATTGCTGTACTTAGGATGTGTCATATCAGGAGTTGGCACTAGCTAGATTACGTCAAACGCGAGCTACTTCTTTTCATTTGCAAACCTAGGTCTGCGCTCATCACATACTAGTACACTGCCTATATCTCGACACCTATAAACTACTCGACTGAAGTTCAAGACGGGAGCGCCGTATTTGAACCATGGACGCAGCCTGTTGCCCTAATGAAGCAACTTGAAGCTAAAGGCGATTGCCGGATGCCGTCCTAGATTCCGCACATCAATTAACTACAACCTTGCTTGTCCTCGTCCATTGCCTTCGTCTGAACTCATCCAACTCATCCAACTCTTATCTGTACTACAATGGCTGACCAGTTGGTACGTCTCATCATCTGTTTACGCCGTCTTTTATTTAATGCAATCTATGCAATCAGTCCGAAGGTATGCTGTGGACCTTGACTTGATTCGTTGCGCATGCCACTCATGAATGCTCGCTTGGTGCAGAGCAAATTTCAGGTACGTGCTGTCTCCAGGAAATGTTGGTGAAATGACTGGATTAATTTTGTATATGCAGAGTTCAAGGAAGCCTTCTCACTGTTTGACAAAGGTTTGCATTTAAACCCTCAACCCCCAAGCCCACTCAAACCACGAATCAATTGACCCTGCGCCCATACTAAATATATACATTATCCAGATGGTGATGGCACGATCACAACCAAAGAGCTCGGAACCGTCATGCGATCGCTCGGCCAAAACCCAACTGAAGCCGAGCTGCAAGATATGATCAACGAAGTCGATGCAGATGGTAACGGAACGATCGATTTCCCTGAGTTCCTCACGATGATGGCCAGGAAGATGCGGGACACTGATAGTGAGGAAGAAATTAAGGAGGCATTCAAGGTGTTCGACAAAGATGGCAATGGGTATATTAGCGCGGCAGAATTGCGACATGTTATGACGAACCTTGGTGAGTTTTGAAGTATGCGCTTTGAGATTCGACGTTCTAATACATTTGATATACTAGGGGAGAAACTTACGGACAATGAGGTCGATGAAATGATTCGCGAAGCTGATGTTGACGGCGATGGTCAGATCAACTACGACGGTGAGTATGACGTTGTATGACGTTGTATGGTCGTCCTAACAACTCATTCACTGACCTTATCCACCATCTTCAGAGTTCGTCAAAGTAAGAGTATATTATC
Source organism: Piloderma croceum F 1598 (assembly GCA_000827315.1). Taxonomy (NCBI): domain Eukaryota; kingdom Fungi; phylum Basidiomycota; class Agaricomycetes; order Atheliales; family Atheliaceae; genus Piloderma; species Piloderma croceum. The sequence continues at coordinate 119,178 of KN833005.1, read as the reverse complement.
ACTACAGCTTAGAACCTTTACTGATCACACCATCCATCGAAGATGATGCTCGCGAAGTAAATGTCTCACTGGACTTGCTCACCGTATTCTCCATCCCCTTCCTTGTGTCCATATCATCCCATCCCCTTCCGTATCATGAATCGCCGAGGATTAACAGTGTTGTCATCACCAGTATTAGTACAAATAACCGATATAAATTCTGTTTTGAAAACGGCTTCCCTCACGGCCACGAGAACCGCAAGGTCCGCGAGCCCTCTGCGTATGACATCAGTTTCCAACGCCGCAGCGAGATTCCCCGATGTGGCACTGTGGAGGTACGTATGCCGGCTCCGCACGTCATTAGGTGACGCGCAGGATGATACACCGCGTTGTATATAAGCAGCATGATCTGGAACGGAGCAAGACATTGAAAGCCCCTCTTACGATTCATCTAAACATTACTCGCATGATGTCCAACTTCATCAACAAAATCAAGGAGAAAACCTCCCGCTCGAAAGGAAACAAGGATGAGCAACAGTTCTCTATCCAGCCCCACCCTGCTGTACGTTCGACAGTCATCATCCAGCCAATAGAAAATGAATTTTTGTCTTGCAGAAATCAAACAACCCCGCTGAGGTAGAAGGCCCGCAAGTCGGTGCTGGTTTGAACAGCAATCCTGAGATGCAAGCGCATCATGCACGAGGCCCCCATGTCCCGAGCCAGGAGATCAAGAACAATCTCGAGCAGCCCTTAGTGAGTGGAAGAACCTTCCATGCAATAATTCAGCTTTACTGATCCTAGATACTCCGTTATAGAGCCGGGATGAGCTCAGGGCGCGAGCAGCGGAGCTGAACAAGTAGATGGAATGAAATGAGTGAGAGTGTATGAATAGCCTGCAAGGACGACCATGATACATATGTTATAATATTCCACGCAATGAGGTCCTTGGGGATGATGACGCCCATGGTTACATACCTTTAATATTTGAATTGGGTAGCTAGTAATGTCATCCAAACCTGTCTGCAACCAAAAAACTGGCTTGGCAAATCGTCCCGCTCATAACTGTTATTTTACGCACAATACATACACTGCAAGACCAGTCCGTAGTAGGTGACTGGTGGCGAAGTCATTGGCGAAAACTGCCCGATGTAGTCGACAAATGAACAGTACAAGCACCCTACAATACAATCAATTGACTCACAGCTACAAACGTGTCCCATCTAATAGGAAACTCAAGAATTAACAAACATCCAAGCGAACCTAGCGATCTCTCCTCGCCAATCGAGCCGCTTCCAGCTTCGCTTCAAAGAATGCTCTGACATCGGTCTCGCCAACGACTTTGCCTTCCTGTGCAAAAGGCCGGAGGTACTGAACAAGTTCGTCCCTGGCAAAATCGCCGTGAGACTAGATACGGAGAGGAGACAATAATACTCACCGCATATTGTTAAAAGCATGGATCCCATCGATCGCACGGTCACGGGGAAGGCGCTGTAATGCGCGCATGCCAAGCTCTTCGAGTGATAAACTGGAATCAGGGTCTTCCGGAGGCTCGTACGTTTCTTCTTCTTGCAGAAGAAACGGTCGCGACTCGAGTGAAGGACGACACTTATGTCAAATAAATAATCAGAAAGAAGACCGGGGAAATGGGAGTAATGAGCCTTACAGAACCACAATGACACCACCGGTTCCGCCACTCTTCGGTGAGGAATATATCCCCCGCGCCGAGAGTTACGTCGTCACGAGATGTGAATATTTTACAGGCGATCATATTGAGGGACGGCGCAAGACAAGGAGCTGCAGACGAGCTGGCAGGTCCTGGAGATGCACGTGCGCGTTTCGATTCGGGGGAATTAGCGTCTGCCGTAGCAGAAGGCGAACGGGGCCGTTTTGTGCCCGCGTTCGTGGCCACAGCCTCATCCAAAACTTCCACCGGATTGTCACCATCAGGGGCAGATGTACCGCCGATGACTTTCCAGTCAGAGCTTAGGTCGTCCCGGACTACCATCATAACACCTGGTGTGCCGGCATATCGTTTGAGGGTGTGTATCCCAGAGACGCATGAGCCACAGACAAACGATTCATATTCCGAGCCTTGAATGAGGGGAGGGGGTAGACCAGAAGACGAGGCTTCTGATGCAGCGTCGTCATCTTCGTTCGCCCCATTAACTTCGTCAGATGCTTGTATTGTAGAAGCCTCCGCCGCCGGAGACGATTCGCGGGATGATGGTCGCTCTCGGAGATTAAGGCAAGATTCATGAAACCAATCCTGCACAAACATGATATTCATTTGACGAGTTTAGATATTGGGTCGTAAGTTGTGCACTCACCTCACACGCGAGACACTGGATCATAGTCTCTCTTTCTGTCCTGGGATCATAAGGCCTGCCACAGCGACAAAACAAGCCCCGAAAGTTCTGTCCGTAGCTGTTCCTTTCATTCACGTCCTCCGGTGTTTTGTGCAGAGTGCATGCATGAGACAACGCAGTGGTCGGACAATCGCATCGGAAATTACGCTTCGGGAAAAGCTCGAGCTGTTCATGGTCCGTGTGACATGCAATCGAGCAGGCTGGGCGCAATATCGAGGTCTGGCAAGTGCGAGATTCACAAAATAGGAACGAACCTGAACATATGCCGCGCGGAGAAGCGCAGGTCAGACATAGGTATACGGCTTGTCTGAGGGATCCCAGGGAGTATGTACAATGCGAGAAAGAATGAGGCAACGCGAGGGCAGCTTCTGCGACTAGGTCATCTTGTGACGCTATTAGCTCTGTTAGACTGGATGCCATTGGGCTGAAAACGCGACTTTATTGGGCGGTAAATAAAGCTTTACGCGTCAATCTTTTGGCTTTGCTGATACAGACAAACCAATACGCGACTCTGGCCAGTAAAAGCAAGATCCCCCTCGTTGAGGACAATGTTAAAGCAGTGAGGGGAATATCATGGTTGCGGAGAAAGGCAGGATGTGGCGGGGCCAGAGTCAGAACATTTTCCCGTCTCAGCGCCTTTTCGTCCACCAAGTCGTTCGCATAATTGGCTCGTTGTGGGAATTGCTCGAGTTTTAAATACCTTTCTGACGCCTCCGTTTAGCATGAAATAACCAGCGTCGGGCGGGACGACCCATTGGTCGGAACATTTCCGGAATTTGAGACTGGTCGTATAAAGCTCCAGACCTGTTATCATATGTCCCCTAATACTCCCCACTAACGACCTGTCCTGACGTAGGACCAACCAACGCAGCTAGCTATGACTACAACAAATGATATGCAAGGACCTGACCCAATCATCCTTACTCTCTTCGCCAACCGGTTTATGAGCGTAGCGGAAGCCATGGGCCGGTCCTTGCAGCAGACGTCGATAAGCACCAACATCAAGGAGAGACTGGACTTTTCGTGTGCACTATTTGCTCCGGACGGCGACTTGGTCGCTAATGCACCCTTCATTCCGATTCACCTGGGGTCCATGAGCTTGTGAGTCGCAATTATTGCTGAAAATGATTAATTTGGTTTAATTAAATGCTGGGGCTAGCGCTGTGAAGTATCAGATGGAACTCTATGGGGAAAACTTGAAGGACGGGGATGTGCTCATGACGAATTCTCCACACGCTGGCGGCTCGTGAGTCTCAAAGTCCAAGCTTCCCGCTCCTTATCTCACATCCTTCAAAGCCACCTCCCAGATATAACAATAATCACGCCCGTGTTTGATTCCGACTCCAAAAAGATAATATTCTTCACCGCCTCTCGGGGTCACCATGCAGACATAGGTGGCATCCTCCCTGGGTCCATGCCACCCACCTCGGTCAACATTTTCGAAGAGGGAGCGGAGATCATCAGCTTTAAAATCGTCAATGGTGGTATATTTGATCGGGATGGTTTGCATGAGCATATGGTAGAGAAGCCTGCGAGATATCCTGGGAGTTCAGGGTGTCGAAATATTAGGGATGTGGAAAGTGATCTCAAAGCTGTAAGTGCCCAGCATCACTGTCCCAAACAAGCTGACATGGTACGGTATAGCAAATTGCTGCAAATAACAAAGGCATTCAGCTGATTCACGCCAGTGCGTCCTGTATGATCAATGTTTGCGAAGCTACTGTGTTCATACCACATTACAGTCGTTGAAGATTACGGCTTGGAAACTGTTCAAGAGTATATGTATCATATCCGGCACAATGCCGAAAAATCTGTACGCAATCTTCTTCGCGACGTGGCCCAACGCGCAGGTACCAATGTTCTCACATCCATCGATTACTTGGATGATGGATCACCTGTTCGTATCGTTTCTTGCCTATCTAATACTTCATGGCTTCACGTTTTTCTGTATAGATCCAACTACGAGTCGAGATCGACGAGAAAGAGGGATCCGCAGTACTCGACTTCGCGGGTACAGGCTGCGAAGTCCGCGGGAATCTCAACGCTCCGATATCAGTGGTCCACTCTGCCGTCATATATTGCATGCGATCGATGCTAGACATGGATATCCCACTAAACGCGGGTTGCCTCGTCCCTCTAGAAAGTGGGTTTTCCTTTCGTGATCCTATAGTAATAATCTGATCTTGACCGCGCGTAGTCAAAATCCCAGAAAAGTCGTTGCTATCGCCTTCGCGCACTGCCGCTGTTTGCGGAGGCAATGTGCTCACTTCTCAAAGGATCGTGGATGTTGTTCTCAAAGCATTCCATGCGTGCGCTGCGAGTCAAGGTTGCACAAAGTACGTTTTCCCCTTAAGTTTTTTATTATTTTTAAATTGATGAATCTGCAATAGTAATCTGACTTTTGGTGCTGGAGGGAAGGATAAGGATGGCGGAAACAGTGCTGGATGGGGTTACTATGAAGTAGGTATTCTCCCTTGTAATAGGTCGACATTTTTCAACGTGATACTTAGCCTTTATTATCAGACCATCGCTGGCGGATCTGGAGCAGGACCCAACTGGCGCGGTACTTCTGGCGTCCACACGCACATCACGAATACACGTATCGGTGACGTCGAGATCCTTGAGCGACGGTATCCTGTACTCCTGCACCAGTTTGCCCTACGTACTGATTCCGCTGGGGTCGGAAAATATAAAGGTGGGGAGGGTGCTGTTAGGGAATTTGAAGTGCTGCAGGGATTGCAGGTGTCAATGTTATCGGAGGTCAGAGCTCCTGTATTTTGGACTGGACAGCATGAACAGCTGCTTACTGTTGTTATTACAGCGGAGAACACGCCAACCCTACGGCATGGAAGGAGGTGGTCCTGGAGGCCTAGGCCGCAACACTTGGATAAAACAACCGCGGAAAGAAGATGGCGATCTTCCTGAAGATTCATCCAGTCCTATAACACCACGAGAAATCAACATAGGAGGAAAAGCTACCCTTTTCATGGGTAAAGGTGATCGCTTATTGATCGAGACTCCCGGAGGAGGCGCATGGGGCGCGCTGGAGGAAGATCCGAGAGTGAATGAAGTACCTCACATTAACGGTTGGGAGCCGCGAGGCAGTCTGGCGGAAAGGGCTGCTGCTCAAGCTGCATTTTGAATTTTTGAGAACTAATAGATGGTATGAAACGAAATGGTGTTGTTTTGGGCCTTTCATAGAGTTTGTTCAAAATTTGTTGTACCACAGGTGACATGTGACAATATACTTTTACGTAGCAATGATATACCAAGAAATTGAACCTGACAGCGTCTTCAAATGTCACAACCCGGGCCCAGTGTTGCCCGAAATGGTCGCTGTTCTTGTACATGATCAATAACGACTTTCAACAGGCTATTTGGCAATTCTATAAATTTCACGGAGGCGTGCTATGTAATTGGGTTGCTCGCTTTGTTCATTCGAGAGCTAAACCTGCATCGACAGCAGGAAATCCTCGATACGGACACTTGAGACAATAATCGATCAGATATCCGAGTCTATCACATTCACGTAAACATGGAGCCAGAGCCCTTGGAACATGCGGCGTTTCGGGATCACCATACACCAACTCGTGTAGCACCCATCGAAACAGTTCCCAACGAGCTCCTCGTGTCCGTTTTCCAGTTGGGGCGGGGTTTGACCCGTCGAACGCAATCCGAAATCCCTTTCCCCGTCGTTGCCTCACATGTGTCAAGGCGTTGGAGACACGTTGCAATACATACCCCTGCACTATGGACGAACATATTTGCATGCTCCCTTCAATCCCTGGGACGTGTTGAAGCGTTTATCCTGCGATCGGCAGAATACAATTTGGACATCACTTGCGATTGGAGTGGGAGGGGGCTGGCAGAGATATATCCTTTGTGGGTGATCGCAGATTGCGTCGACATGCTCGCGCGTCATAGCCATCGTTGGAGGGAGTTTGTTTTTAAAACTGACAACAGTTTGCACGTCGACGCAGTCGTCTCGCGTCTGGGACAGATCGCAGCTCCTCGCATCCAGGCTCTGCGCCTTCTCTTTTTCAACGACCGTCAAGTCGTTCCACCTAATCGGCAGCTGTTCTCTCCTCATCTTGCGAGTTTAACGACTCTAGATCTGTATTTGCCTGACCCTGGGTGGATGCCAACATATGCCAATTTCCGCGAGATAGTAGCATCCTGTCCGTCCTTGACAACTCTTATTCTTCGCTGCTTATGCCCCTATTGGCCTGGTGACGATCAAATCGATCCTATAGAGATCCCGTTGCTTCGTTCCCTTGCCCTTGGCGACTTCGCTGATAATTCTTATTACATCGCACGTATATTGGCAGCAATTTCCACCCCGGCCCTCGAGAATCTCGAGCTGCTAGGCCTCGGCCCAGGCAGCTGGCATATATTCGAGTTGATTCACGAACGGAAAGGTCGTATATTCCCTGCTCTGCGGTCAATTACCCTCTTGAACTGCGAGATACAGAAGGGAGTCATTGTCTGGATGGCAGCCACTTTCCCCTCCGTCACCCATTTAGTGGTGCTTCATGCAAATTTGGATAACTTCGCGGAAATGCTTGCAGATCGCTCAGTATATCCGAATAATCCAAATGGCCTCCCAATCTGGCCAGAGCTTCGCTCTTGCACCTTCATGGCCAATCGGCCAACCATCCGTCCAAAAACTAAGCAACTACTCCAGAATGTTATATCCAGTCGCAAATCTGCTGGCATGCCTCTTGCTGAATTGCGCTGTGAACAAACCTTACATGATCAGACATCCCTCCGAGGGTGCCTGCAAGATGGTGTTCACTTCGCGCTATTCAAACGGTCCGATTACGAAGCGTATTTACATCGCGATATATTTTATCCGAATGCCGAGGAAAATATAATTGGGATGCAGCGATTTTGGGGTAATAATCTCGATGTGAACGGCGGGTAATGGCTTAATAGAGCCGGAAAGCTCTGGGGTAGAGCTGGAGGCGACTCTCTCTGTTTGGAAGCGGATATTATCACTTTCTTGTGCTAGTCAAACCATATGTCATTATTTAACTCGGAGCAATTCACATAAAGATATGATGAAGAATGAAACAGAGGCGTGTCGCGAGTGTGCTGTTCACTGTGAAAACGGTGTCATAGGGCGAGCAATCTTTAGAATTCGGAGGGTTAATATATTAGCGACCATCCTTTTGCGTCACTTGCATCGTAGTCTGGAAGCAGATGGGATTTGACGATATGTCAGATATAGCCTCTTAGACACAATGATTACTTAACTAAGCACGAAAAGGTCATATAACTAGCACCCCAAGCAAATCATGTGATAATGAAAATGGCGGAGAAGGCGTGAGGGTCTAAAGTAAACTCGAACCTTCCCATGGTCGTACAGCAACGTGTTGCTTCATCCACTCAACCTTCTCCGGATATTTTTTCATTGATGCTGAGCCAAGTGATACTGCCTCGATAGGTTTGCCACAGGTTTGACGATACACTATGAGTTCGGAAAGTCCATCAAATGCACTAGCTTCAAGATAGTCGAGTCTGATGAGCCGGAGGGCCGCCCACACATCATCGCTGTCGTCTTTTTCTTGAGTCAGAAGCATAACATGTAAGAGACTCATGGAATCGTCGCATCCAGTTAATGAGATGGTGTTGAGCGCGGGAAGATGGGTTAAGTCAAAGGCATTTCCGAAATCGGAGCCAAAACAACGGCATAGCTCCAAAGATCGCAAGAAGGGGAAAAGAGGGAGTGGTAGAGTTTGCGGAGAAGATATGTCATCGACAGCGTACCATCCATCGAAATTAGATATAGTCAATGACTCCAAAGCTGGACAGCGAATAGTATTGAGGACGCTTTCAATACCATATTTCAGCTCTGGGTTTGCAAAGAATGAAAAGTGTCGAAGGGTGGCAATATCGACATGCTCTCTCTGCAGGGCCAGCTGATACAAATCCCCTAGGTTTATAACTTGCCCCGAAAGGTGCAGAGAAACGAGAGCCGGTGATGCTCGAATGATATCCATAAATTCATTTCCTCCAATTCGATCGAACGGATCTTCGAGGTGGAGGAAAGTGAGGGAGGAGAGGGGAGGTAGACATGCAATGGGTTCTATGCCACCAATGCAAATGTGTGATAGTATCGGTGCACCACCTTCGAATACTTTCTGTAGTTCGGTTTCATGTCCCTCTGGAGAGCCAACAAAATTGAATGACTTCAGAATTGGGGCAGACAGATCGGCGAGGCGCTTCGTGATCTTCATAACATCGATTGGATGGTCACTCTCATAAGCGAAGGTGTGCCACCGTGAGACCTCGGAGATGATTATATCTAGTTCAGCCGGACGAGAGCGGCCGGCTTCCCGCGGTTTGGGGCCTATAAGGATGGTGAATCCAGATGACTCAATCTCTTCATATTCGTGTTGTTGGTAGAGCTGTGCCTTCATTCGATCCGCAGCACTGTGCGGGATGTCCAACTCGTGTAGCCTGATCGTGATATCGAGAGGATATGATTGAGATCTATGGATGAGAACCTTCAGGAATTCCTGATATCCTCCACCATTACGCCGCGGAAGTAATGGGATACCGGCCCATAGAAATGGCAGTTTCAATGTGTGCAGTTTCACGCCAGTAGCGACACAGATAAAGCGAAAGTTGCCCGTCCGAGCGGTACCACTGGCCCATTCTCGAATACCGTTGATAGCACCTCACATGGAAGAGATGAAACAAGTGGGTCTGCCTGCTGATCGTAGATAGCAGAATCTTCTGCTATCATTGCAGATATCCGTTCGTTGAGACGAGCTTGAAGCTCAGCAAGTTGTGCCTTCCGAGCCGCGTGCTCGTCAAACAATTCGTTCACGTCTTTCCGAGTCTCTGAGCTCAAAAATATCTCCTTATGAAATTCGAGATTGGCAATCTCGACTTTGAGGGCCTTTATAGATCAACTTCCGAATCCATCTGTCAAAGTAGCCAAGTTGTTACCACGTTAGAATGAATACATTGAGTCAAAATCACAGACCATGACAGGTTTTTTTTGTTTGAAGAATGTGTAGATGGTCCCAGTAGATCACGATCTGATAACTGCTTCTTGCCGCCAACAGATGATCTATTTGGAATCGGTGAATATATCAATATCCCGGGAGTGTCGCTGAAAGTCTATATGTTTCATATTTACTAACAGCAAGATGTCAAACAAACTCATCAGATGGATCCGGTTTGTAAACGATGGTTCATGGGAGTCAATATCGGTCAATATTTCTGAGGTCGGCATTTCAACGCAACGCACGTGGAGATCGCGTGCCATAGACTCGTAACCGTAAGCACAACGGGCAACTAGACTATTCCCTCATTGGTTCGGGCGCATAGTCATGTTTCACGCAGACGCGTAGGTGCTCCACACCGGAGCATCTTGCAAGTTGGATTTCGTTGGTCGCAGCAGCGATCAACCCTGACGTCACTGCCCCGTCGACGTCATGGCGAGCTTGTGTGTATTTCAGTTAAATATGGACCCTTGTGTCCTGTCTACCATAATTAAAGCCCAACATGACATCCATCGCACCAGCATCAGACACTGAACTCAACACTGGCTCTCTTTCATCAAACATTTCCAACCAGCCCCAAGACACCAATCCGGCGTCTCAGTCCAGCAAGAATGCGACCGAGACCGACGAGTCCACCAGCCTACCTTCAGCTTCTCGAGATGAATATCCAGAGCAGCGGCATGCAGGAGCAGTTGGGTATGGGCCGTCCTACAACAAGGATGCCGTGAGTAATTATATCTTGTGCGAAATCACCGTATAAAATTCATCGTGGCATAAATGATCAGGGCATCGGCGAGAAAATCACAGGGATCAAGGAAGAAGTATTAGGCAAGATAAAAAAGGACCCTAGTCTAGTGGAGCAAGGCAAACTGCGCAAAACGGGCGAGCTGCAGAAAAGAGAAGCAGCAGCTCACGTATGTATCCACCCTTTCACGATCACGAATATTGATGATTCGACGACATCAGGAAACCGACCCGTTTGCGAGTCCTGAGGATAAAGCGGCAGAAGATGCTCCAGAAGACACCAATGCAGACGCAGGTCGAAACCAGGAACCAAACGTCGAAGATATTGTTGAGTGAATAGTCTAGACCTCGGTTCCAAACACCTTATTTGCTATGAGATGTATTATTTATTTACGTACTTAGCGGGCACAGATTGTCACAAGTTTTATCCAAAGTTTGATGCGTCAATCTGGCGGTTATCCCCACTTCATGCCCGACGAGCTCAGCGCTTCCCCGTTGCATGGACAAAGCGCTCCTAAACGTTTATGCATACTCAAACAATATAATCATCGATACCCAATTTTTACTCACTTGTCATCTCGATCTCAGTGATAATAGGAATAGTCCTTCGTCGCTGAATTCGTGGATTTGGGTAATAACGCTGGAGTCCAACGGTCAGATAGACTTCCTTGAGCCGAGCTACCTGATGGGTATTTATCCCTTGCTGAACTGCCACCCTCTTTTAGCCTCCACCGGGACTGAATCATAAAAATTGAACGATGGATTGAGAGCGATGACCTCTAATTTGGGACAAGATACTTAGTCCACTGCATTGTGTTGCCAGTTTTTGAGTAGGTCAGTCTGGCCAGTAGTGTACCAGCCTCAACTGTTAGCGATCAATCAGTGGGTAGTACGTCATTGCTGAAGAGTCCTGAAATATCGCAGCAGGGGACGTCTTGAAGTGAAGCGCGATAGAGACTGTATATGTAGGATGGCAGAAGGGCCCTGTTGGAACTCGTGACATTGGTTTAGGGTAAGCTCGATCAGAGTCGGTGACGGATTCATCAGGAAAAATGTTCGAAAATTATAATTGATTACAAAGCGGTTACGAAGGGCGGAATGACCGGAATCTGTTGTAACTGGTTGGCAGAGGTCGACATTGGTTCTAATCCGATCATAATCATTTTACAGCCTTCGAAATTTATTGTAACTACTCTAAATTTTCCATTGATTGCACTCGTTATAATCATGTTCCAGTTCTATTATCATTTCCCCCATTCTCACTTGGGTCCTAATCACAAATACAATGAAGAGAAGATGTAGTATATTCAAACCAACAGTACATCATAGCATAACAGCCCACTGCGACAAGTACCCACACTCATAAACTGCACCTCCCGTACCCAACGACCAACAACTCCCCAACTCAGATACTGCCACAGGTTGGCAATAGAACAACGCCCACAAGGGCATGCCGCAAACAGTGCGGACTTGAGGGTTTACATGCAATGGAAAGACAACAGTGAGTCCACATGACCGGACTATGTTGTAAGGAACGCGACGCAGTCGCGGGGAAGGCAATGTGAAGCAATAGAGGGGAGATGGTAGGAGATGGTGGTCGTTGGAGTGAGCAATGTGAAGCAATACGGGGGAAATGGCAGGGGATGGTGGTGGTTGGAGTGAGAGAAACGAAGCAAGAAAGCGATCGGACGACGAAACACAGCGATAATGAACCAACACGTGACCGGACGGAATTTTACGCGGGCTTATAATTTGGGTGATCCGGTCAAGATCCGGTCGCAATCGTCAGCTGAACTGCAGACAGATTCCAATCGAATTGCAGTTGTTACAACCGGATCGCAATTTGCCGCCCAATTGTAAACTCCGCAACCCGCTATAATTGCTGAAGGAATTTCCTGATGTTGATAAATCAACAAGTATACATATTTGAATGTAGTCTGGTCAAGAGACAGGGCTAAAATATAGAGTGCACATCGATGGTCGTCGAATGGGCTCTGCATCCCAGCATCTCACACCATGAAATCTATGTCCAGACTTCTCAATATTGGTCGACGGCCTTTGTCTTCTGTATCAAAAACTGGCTCCGCACTTTCTTCGCTGCCTTCAGAGCACTTTAACGCTGGACTAGAAGAACCTCTATCTGTCTCCACGCAGCAAGGTTATGGATACTATCCCGCTCAACTTGGAGAATGTATAGGTGACACAGAGACGACATTTCGAATTGTTCGCAAGCTCGGGTGGGGATCATATTCGAATGTTTGGCTTGGTCAAGATACGAGGTCCTTTATGCTGTCGTTTGACATGGTCTGTTTCTATGGCTGATCAGTGGTATACATCCCTATAGAAGAGAAAACTCATTCGTGGCGCTGAAAATATTGACTGCGAACGCAACCCACGGGTGTTTAACTAATCAAATGGACGAGCAATCTTTCCACGAGCGAATTTCTTCCGGTGTGGAACCACCACACCGTCAAAGTGCCGCTCTCGCAAGCAACTCTGCGGTGACACGTCACCCTGATATTGCTCATATTTCTCGATTCCTTGGGTCATTCCTTGCTCGAAGCACCCACGGCGATCACATATGCTTTGTGTTCGAAGTTCTTGGTCCCAACATAGCGAACTTGAGGAGAGCGTTCGGGGCACCAGGTCTTACACTCCCCGTCGTGAAAGCCATCGCCAAGCAGTGTCTTTTAGCGCTTGAGTATCTACATGACATATGTGGCATTATTCATTGTGGTAAGCCTGTTTGATCAGCTTGCAAGTTGCGTTAACCAATTTGCGCGATGGAGACGTCAAGCCCGGAAATATATTACTTCAAAGGACTGTGGATTCTCTTATTTCGATGGCAGCTTCCTTACAGCGCTTTTCATTCCGACGCGGAAAACGAGTTTCTTTTGCCTCAAGTGGCGCGCCACATTGAGGCCAAATTGAGCCTCCCCGAGAAGTCCGAGGTCACATGAGCATAACCTCCAAGCGGTGGAGTGTTCGATTCTGAGTGGAGACGTTTGTTAAAACTTGCATTTGATGGCTTCACTTAATTATTAAACACTTAGAATATATATATAATGATATTAATGTCTTTTTACAATAATGTGAGAACTTATGAGTGTCTGTAATGAAGGATTTAGATGTTGGGTGCAATTGGAATTGAACATGCGACCGCTTGGAGGTTATGCTCATGTGACCTCGGACTTCTCGGGGAGGCTCAATTTGACCTCAATGTGGCGCGCCACTTGAGAAAAAAACCTCGTTTTCCGCGTCGGAATGAAAAGAGCTGTAAGTACTACCAACGCCCTCAATTTTTCTGGGCAACCTACATCTCAACCCCTGCCGGTCGCCCGACTTCCATCCAATGGTCTCCAGGTCAAGATTGCCGACTTTGGGCACGGTGAATTTTGTTTGATCTGAGAGGTTCCTTGTCATATATATAACAATCTTCCCAGCTAATTGGACCGACTGGAAATTTCACAACCAAGCTGTTGCTTTGCCCACGCTCCCCCCAGAGATGCTGCTTGGACTTCCCAACGCCATGACATCAGCTGTGGATATCTGGGCGCTTGGCTGCATGGAAAGTCCCTTGTGCTTTATTTTCCGTCTGTTGCCACATAACTTATCATATTGCTCCTAGATTTTCGAATTGCTCGTGGGACGGTGGCTATTCAAGCGCAAAGGTGGAGAACCTTCGGGCGCTGAACGAACCCATCTCTTCTGCATGATGGAGCTCACCCAGCAGAGTATTCCAAACGAAATGCTTGAGTTGACACCAAGGCGGTCCGAGCTGTTCGACAATCAAGGTTACTAGCTCTCATTGTGCGGCAGTATGTTTATTGATTGACACTGGCAATAGGCAAAGTGCGTAACGTGACAGCGGAGTGCTCACAGACAATGCATGATGCATTGCAAACATACAACGTGCTGCGTGAGGCTGATCTACACTCCACAGCTGCCTTTATCGTTCGCTGCCTCCAGCTTGACCCATCCAGGAGACCAACTGCGGGACAGCTGCTCACTGATCCCTGGTTTGAATCTTAATGAAATATTTTCTACCCGTATCATGCATTGTGAGATTCGTGTTGTTCTGACATCACATATCAAATTTGACACTTCCCTGCGTTTTTGTCCAAAAATACCCTTTAAGTATTCGCCTCATTCGCTGCATTTAATCTTCACGGTTCGATACCGATCCGTCGGTCGATTCCGACCTAGCAGATGACAATGGGCGGCCTGCTTGTTAGGAGTTTATGTGACACCGACTAATCATCTAGCTGAAAATTAATACTCGCGAGCCTTTCTCCTTCAAAGACGCAAAGTTTGTCGAGCTCGAGGATGACCATCTTTCTAGAGTTTCCGATGAGATGCTTGTCGATTGTGTAAGGCAGGGATGGACAACACACTCCTGCTTGTTGTCGAGAACTAACAACTTTTCATGTAAATATTTATGACTTGGGGTTGGATCTGCACCTTAGGCTGTAGTTTTAATGTATTATAGTTAGACTTGCAGGATTCTATAAATGGTGTTTATAATAGGTAATCTATTGTGAATCAGAGTCCTGGCCGTAAAGAGAGAAGAAGGTTTTTGTATATTATCTATAATTGTTCCTATTTGGACAATTTATACATTTTCTATGAAGAGTCGCTATAGCTATCTTGATATATTTTGTATAAAGATGCCTATAAAGACTGGCAATAGTTAATCTATAAAAGGGAATTATAGGGGGCAATATAGAAAATATATCAAGATAGCTATAGCGACTCTTTAGAAAGTGTATAAATTGTCCAAATAGGAAAAATTATAGATAATATACAAAAATGGCTATAAAGGAAATTTAGAACCTCTATAAACAGCTAAAATAGTGTTCACAATAGATTACCTATGGGCAGCCTCTATAGGTGAAGAACAATAATGAACCATTTTTCTCCACCTATAGAGGCTGCCCATAGGTAATCTATTATAAACACTATTTATAGAAATTCTATAAATTTTCTTTATAGCCATTTTTATATATTGTTCCTCTTTGGACAATTTATACATTTTCTGTAAAGGGCTGCTATAGCTATCTCAATATATTTTCTATATTGCCCCCTATAACTCCATTTTATAGATTATTGTCAGTCTTTATAGGCATCTTTATACAAAATATATTCAGATTACCTATAATATTACCTATAAAGGGTCTTTAGATTTTGGTATTCCTGGCATGTAAGGTAGCTACCATCAAAATCCAACTACCTTTTTGGGTGCCATTGTGTAATTCTTATTACTCTTGCCTCAACTACTTCCTGGCAATTCTGCCTCTATAGAATGGTGCAGGAGACCTGTACAAATGCATCTATGGTCACCTTTATTCAAATTTCAAATGAATGATTTATATTGATATTTTCCCATTTTTGTAAATCATCTCCAAATGCATTTTGAATGCTTCTGGCACACAAAAAGATTGACCTTGGAAATTTGGCCAGCTTATGTAACAATGACTACCTAAGACCAAACACTAAGGAGGGAGAGGTGGGAGTGAAGAGAAATTTTTTGTATGGTGCAAGTGATGTGGAAGAGGCCAATGAACAGGAGGTGGCACCACATTCACTCACTTAGGAAGCATTTGTTTAACTCTGTAATCGTTCCTCATACAGCGACTGCACATTGCAAACAAGCAGCCAATGGGGCCACTGCAAGCCCACAACTGCATCAACAGCCTTCATTCTTAAAATGGCTTGAGAGTACAAAATTTAACACTATGCCACAGAGTAAATGGTTCAAATAATAATAATTTTTAACCCCTTGCCAAATGTGTTTTTGGAGCATGTCGATTGGCCGTGGGAATGTGGCTGTGCAATATATGACTGTGCTCGTTTGTACCTTATGAGCGCGCCAGAAAGACCGTGAGAGCGCGCAAAATAATATTTGCCACATCTAACCGCTATAAAATACATCCGGAAATACCAGTGCCCGCGCCGATTTCCTGATGCCGTATTATTAATATTCACTCCTCCTGGGACAAATTCCGTCAAATCTCTGCATCGACATACTACCATGCGCGCAGAAGATGGATTCCAGCAGGTGAATTCTCTCTGACTAATATGTAGAAATTGTTATAATTGACGTCTGCTCTAGATCCCATTCCCCTCGGAGCATCCGTATTTGTGTGATCCCGTTCTTCCAAGTCTCTTAAAGCGTGTTTTGCCCCAGAAGTGCGAGCAATTTCTGTAGTGTCGATGTTTATTTCTTATCTCGATCTCAGTGTGAGGTCCGAGGTCGAAGCAGATTTAACTCAGGTCGGTGGGAGGCTAATTGATGGTGTGTTGACCATTCACATCTGTCCCCTTTACTGACCTAGCTGTGTTAGAGATACGCCCACTCGCACCTCTGGTCCAACCTTCTACACTGACTCAATATGACCAATGGGGTACGTAAATAATATTCACATGCCGGCCCAAGAACATGTCATAACCAGAATGTTCCTTTAGGGCAAAGAGTTGATCATCTACATGTCTCGGAAGGATGGCAGCGCCTTAAATATGCTGCCATCGAGGAAGGCTTTGTTGCCATCGGTTATGAACGAAAGTTCGGTCACCATAGTAGAACATACATGTTCGCCAAAACTATGATTACCACGGGAGATTTTCACGTCGTAGGTGATTCCTAAACCCACTTCATTCACACTCATTGGCTTTTTATTTTCCATAGATCATGTGTCCTATTGGGATGACCGACGCTGCTGCTCGTGGTCAGCTGTGCTATATTCTGTGAGAATTATGCCGCTCAAATAGATGACAGTTATCGAACTCTACGGTTCCGATAAAATGAAGCAGGAATTGTATCCTAGGCTGATTAGGTAGCGATTATTATGCCACCCTGATAATTGATTCTGACATGCTCATCATAGTCGTGATCCGTCCCGTGCTTACATTTCAGGACAGTGGATGACTGAGGTAGTTATTTCAATGGAGCCATTTCTTATTGTACTTTTGTACTAACCTAATTCTTAGCGCACCGGTGGATCGGACGTGTCGCAGACGGAAACAAAGGCCATTCCCACTGCTCCAGCCAGCTCCGATATGGGCCCTCCATACATGCTTGACGGTTTTAAATGGTTCTCTAGCGCAGCAGAAGGTAATATTGCTGTGGCTCTTGCTCGTACGGGAGAGGTATCACGAGGATCGCGAAGCCTTTCACTTTTTCTTGTTCCCCTACGAATTCCATCTCATCCTTCACCACTCTCTAACGGCATCTTCATCCACCGCTTGAAGAACAAGATTGGCACCTGGGGCGTCCCAACAGCAGAACTTTCCCTTCAAGATACTAAAGCGTGGCGCATCGGCACCGTCGATGATGGCGTCAAAGCTATCATTCCAATGCTCAACATCACGCGTATCCATTCAGCCATTCATTCTGTCGGCAGCCTACAGCGCTGTCTGTCAATTGCCCGTTCCTACGCGACTGTACGGTCGGTCAATGGCGGAACCAATTTATTGAAAGATGTGCCACTGCACATGGCAAGCCTTGCGGATGTCAACCTGCTTTATCGGGCCCTTGTTCATCTGACCTTCGGTGCTGTGTGTTTGCTAGGGAAGAGCGAGTGCGGGGTGGCTAGCGCGGAAGAGGAAGGTAGACTTCGTCTGCTGACTCCGACCGTCAAGGCATTCGCAGCCCACAAGGCTCCAACTGCTATGGAGGAAACAATGGCGGCACTTGGAGGCCAAGGATACATGGAGGAAGTTGGTATCGGGCGGTATGTATTGATGTGATATGGTTTTCTGATGGTACGCTGAACTTGTATTTAGGCTTATTCGTGACTCGTTGGTAGAGAAGATATGGGAAGGTACGATCAATATCCTTTCCCTTGACCTATCACGAGCAACAAGGGATCCCAAGGTGGTTGATGGTTACATGAAGGTAAGCACACTAGGCTATAATTTCATTGGGTTTTTCTCTCAAGTTGGCCTCCAGTGGGCCCTGGGCATCACATCATCTATTCCTTCGGATTCAGCTCTGAAGTCCGTAGAAGTTGCCGTTTTATCACTCAGAAATGCAGTACAACGATTGCCATCCATTTTCAAACAAAGCAGTGTCAATCCCTTGATGCCAAGGCCAGCACTCAACTGCTTTGCGAGCGTGTCATGCGGTGTTTACCTTCTTGAACACGCTATCTGGTCTCACACCAGTGACGAGCCTACCCGTGATATCGATCTGGAGGCATTCCGGCGATGGGTCCTAGAGGGAGATTTGCAACAATCGCTTGCGGACACGGAGAGAATTGCGCAGAAGCACGAGGCCAGGGCTTTGATGAATCGCGAACTTGTCTATGGTTCAAATAGTATGTCAGCACACAAGTTATGATGACCAGTTGCGGTTATATATGATTCTCTCCACTCTGACCAACACCGGCCGAACCTCGCGATGCAGACAGAAATCAAAACAAGCCCGTCAGCTGTAATCTGGGAACTGAGTTTCCTTCATGGTAAATGCTGCTTCTCTTTGGCGATACTTACAGGTATACCTTTCATCTTATTTCCTCTCCTCTTGGTTGATGCAATTGATCTAATTACCAAACCGAATATCGTGACCGAATTCGTCCGCAACCGTGCTCAACACGATAAAACCGCTCGGCGGTGGACAGAACTATACGCAAACCCCAAGCCCCTTCCACCAGCACCAGCACCACCTACCGCATCATCATCTTCGTCCTCCGCGGCTGCTACACGTGCATCCTCCAACGGAATTACAGCAAAGAGCAAAGGAAAATGAAAGGCATTACCTCTTCTCCCGTATCTAAAAATCGGTCTTTGCAGACTACATCTCAGGCTCAGACGCAAACGCCAGCTCACGTAGGTGCAGAACCAATAACAATCGACGATTTAGATGACCAGGTCTTTGCTTCTTCCCCCGTTGGTCCGCTACGACGGCCAATGGGATATAGGAGGGGAAAGAAACGTAACGGGAGTTGGGCACGGATGAGGTTCTGCTATCAACATTGGGGATGTGTCGTTCTCGATTGCCTGTATATATATATCCCTAGGATGGGAGTCGTGATGTACTCGAAGTTACATAAAGTGTGGCGTTGGAACATGACACGTGATCACATACTATGCATGTTCGTGACGCATTTGGATTCTGAGTCATTTCGCGAACAAACTTTCTCCTTCAATTTATTGTTCTCATCTATTTCCCGTTCCATTGGCAACATCTCGGAGACAAAGTTGGCACTCCAAGGTAGATGCTAGCCGCGGTCAAGTAGGGAACACCGTTTGATGGCTAGATCCATAAGTTTGCAGGTGTCTGAACCCAGCAGTTGCAGCATGAGCACCACGGACCCTGTGGTGATTCGCACCTTTTTATCTTTTCAATACCTAATATTCACAATCTGATCATCTAGACTGTGGGTCAAACCGACTCGATTTTGAGGTGCAAAACCTGCAGCGCTCCTGTAAACTCCAATAAGACCATACCACATTCTCCCACCCCTCATCTTCACCGAACAATCCAAGCACCTGATGCAACAGAAATCATCAACTTACGCAAGGCAATTCGATATGCCACTTCCATTGTCCATGAACTTGATGACGATATCGCTCATGTTTAGGCGGTACTGGACGAACTCCGTCGGAAGCGCAAACCATTGCGCAAATTTATCACTGAACAAAACACTATCCTCGCGCCTATTCGCCGAGTACCCGCGGATATCTTGATTGAGATATTCATACTTTGTATGGACTATGATACGTCTAGCTTCAGCCTACAGTGTTCGCCTTTACTCGTAAGTCGAGTCTGCAGAGGCTGGCGACAGGTGGCATTGTCGACGCAGAAGCTATGGTCATTCATCACTCCGACCTACTACCGACCTTCAAGCGCACAGGCGAAGCTCTGGATATCCCGGGCAAGTAGCGCACCGCTAACCATCGATTTGAATTCAGTAAATATTAAAAACGCTGATATTGAGAAGTTTGAGGCAGTCATTGCAGTGTTGGTACAGCATTGTGATCGATGGAGGCATCTCGACCTCCGCATTCATCGTACAATGATGCCATGTCTCGGCCCAATTAAACACCGTCTTCCCTGGCTCGAATCACTTCGAATACAGTGGCCGACGCAGTTTCATTCACGTAATATCTTCGAGGTTGCACCCCGCCTGCGTAATCTCTTTTTAGGTCCCAATATCCTTCATACCATGTTGCAAGTCCCCTGGCATCAAGTGAAGGATCTTCATGCCCACGTAATGACCGTTACCGAATGCCTAGAGATGTTGCAACTCGTGCCAAACCTGGTCAAATGCACCATCCAGGCATCGTCGATGTTGAAAGCCCCCATTTTTCTCGACAATATCCCCATCCTCACGTTTCCACACCTACGTTTCTTCCACATCTTGCAGCTCCATCCCGACGAAATATTTAATTATATAAAGCTCCCGATCATTCACACCCTTCACGTGTCGTACTACGACAAATGGCCCGGGAGGAATGGCAAGTGGTTTTCACGGCAACCTTTCATGTCGCTCCTGTCTTGTTCCTCCCACACTTTACGCAAACTTGTGGTAGATCATCTTGATGAATCCGAAGACTCTGCTCGCATTTCCCACTGCCTTCGAGCTACCCCATCGCTCGAAGAACTATGTTTACGAGGGCCTGGGGCTTGGGTCACCGCCGATTTTCTTAGTCTGCTTATTCGCCAGGCAAGCATCAAGGTGTTGGTCCCAGGCTTAGAGGTCCTTGAGATCAGTAGCCGCAGTATACCCTGCTACCACTCCGCGAGCATGATTGAATCCAGGTGGCGGGTTGGGGAGGACGATGACGGCACCGGGGCTCGTCTCAAAAGGCTGCTATTTGAGATGCCATGTGCTATGGCATACGAGTGGTTGGTTGACACAGAGATTTTGAATCGTCTTCGAAAATGCCGACAGGAAGGGATGGTCATTTCGATTATAGAAGATCCTGGCCGCTACCAAAGGGACTTGCTGGACATTCCCCACTCCTCACCTGTTACGTAGTCGCGCACCTAGATAGAGCGTGTCATCAACGCTGTTGACAATATGTAGGGCACACAGTTACTGTCCTAGAAGACAGGAATCTGGAAGTCGATCGAGGTGTCGGGCAGGCAATGTTTCTACTTTACTATTTGATTTCTTGATGCGACCACATAAAAATACAAAGAATGAATCACGATTTCACTAGTAAGCTGAACACTCCAGTGCGCATAATCCCAGTCTTGCCATTGCCTTCTCCGATCCCCTGCCAGCATCCCCACGGGCCACATCTGCGCCCGACACCGATTCTCACACGCCAACCCCAATGTACAACACCTCCTTCCTCTCCGTAACTCTAAAGCGCGACCTCACCACGCACAACCAAAACCAACCACACAACTCACGCGATTTCAGTGAGCTAAATCCTCAGGTGTGCATAGCCCCATACAGAACAATTCCGCGACTTTCTGGGGTGAAAAAGCCGAGCTCCGGCGATTAAAAAATGGGTATATCATCCAGGGCGTCGTGTGGGATGTTATGTAGAATTTGGAATGAACGTGCACGTGTGCCTTCGATGGTCGTACGGTATTGGCTGGACCAGGCTAAGGCGATATTTTAGTGTCTCTGCGGATGCGATTCAGACACTGCAAACGGCCTTTGAGTCTACACTGCGATTGCCGGGGAGCGTTCCAATGCTTCTTCGAGGTCTGCCAGTGGATCGAACGGGTTCGAAGGCGCCATGGTGGCTTTTGACCTGCTAGTGAACGGCCTTAAAAGCACTGAACAACGAGCTATCTTTACATCTGGTCGATGCCCTGTTACCAGCAATCACTTGCGAAATACCAGTACGTTGCCCTACAACCGCACTTGGCGGCATCGATAACTGCAGTGTTGGGTCAGTGGGGTTTTGTGACCACGTTCATACTAATTTGCGACTATCACAAATTGCAGACAAAGCTGCGACGGCGCTGGGGCTCCGTCTGAATTATGTCTCACCGACAAACGAGCGAAACATTAAATTTGCCAAAACTAAAATTCTGTTCAACTCTTACTTTCTTAGGAGCCTGGCCAGGTTTCATGAATTGAAGGCCAGTTTCATTACTAATCTCCTGCAGCCGTCGGCGTAGACGATGTCTGACCCCTGCTAGTCGACGTAGGCGTCAGGCTGGAGCTTACATATTGTGACTGCGGTCGACTTCCAAGACCAGCCTGCGCAATATGTCAGCACAAGTACACGGATCAATACCGAAAACATAACAGACCTTTTCATAAATCTTCTCAACCCACTCCAAATTCTCCACTGAATCCTCTTTGTTAACCCAAGTCTTGGGCGCCCGTCCCTTGATCCGGTCCACAAAGGCTTCCATCTGATAACGATAAGTGGTCCACCACCTTTCTCCTTTGGTTCCATCCCCAAACTTGTAAGCGTTCTCCACTCTCTCTTTTACTTCACCTTGCCCACTATCTTTCGTCCGTACACGAATCCAATGGTAGAATGTCGGGAGGACAAAATTGTTCATCTCAACTTGACCGTTTTCGCATCTGACTGTCAATTTCAAGTCTGGCATGCTAGGTATAAGCTTGAAAGGACCCCGCCAAGGTTGTGTGAAATCGCAGTAGAGAGTCGCGGACATGTCGTTTGGGAATGACAATGTTGCTTTTGTACTAAGATCAACAAGCTGATCGGTGGAGGACGGCGAGGGGTAAATAGTAGATGTTGCGGTTATGACAGACGTCGGCGCCGAGCGAGCCAGGAGGCGAATGACACTTACTGTATAGGCTAGGCCGCTATGCATTAAAAGCACGACAACAAAAATGAACGCGGGGTGAGAGCACGTACAACCCATGTCCATCAATGCACCACCGCCGAGCCTATAGTCAAGGCGGATGTCACCTTCTTTGACAACACCTTTGCAAAGCGTCATGTTCGCCGAAATACTTTTGATCGGACCAAGTTCGCCGCTGTCCAGAATAGCTTGAACGCGGGCTATGGCGGGGTGGAATCTGAGTCGACAAAACGAATTTGGTTTTGGTTTGGTAATAGCAAGGTTTAGGGGGGGATACGCACCGATAGTGAACAGCCTCAAGAAGCACTAATCCTTTGTTTTCAGCAA
Source organism: Piloderma croceum F 1598 (assembly GCA_000827315.1). Taxonomy (NCBI): domain Eukaryota; kingdom Fungi; phylum Basidiomycota; class Agaricomycetes; order Atheliales; family Atheliaceae; genus Piloderma; species Piloderma croceum. Next base: position 96,001 of record KN833005.1, on the reverse strand, counting down.
GTTCAAACATCTGCCGCGTCTCTGCGGCGGTGTTCGCGCTGGGCTTCTCGAGCAAAACATGTTTCCCTGCTGCAAGAGCTTTCATCGTCCATTCAAAGTGCAATCCATTCGGGAGCTTTGAATGGGGGATCAGTGCAGAGATAGCGATAAAATACCATCCAAACCCACAGGAATATAGACTGCATCCACTTCTGGATCATCTAACAGTTCTAGGGCGAACACTTGTAAAAACATGTCATTGATTTATCCTGGATAAAAGATCCTCACGTTGATACCCGGTAGGCCCTGAATACACTTTCGCAATGCCATGCTTCTTTCTGAATGCCGTCCCCTTCTTGTTATCCCTTGAAGCTACAGCATATACGACTGTTTCGGGGTGATTACGGGCTGGTGAGATGAGGGCGATCGGACTGATGTTTGCTGCTCCAAGGATGCCGAATCTAACGGGTGAACCGGTGGCAGGAGAAACAGGGGGATAGAGGGCCTGGAAATGATGGTAGCAAACGACGTGGCATTGAAAGGGGGGATGTGCAAACTTACGTTGTAACTTCGTCTTATCAGAGCAACGAATGAGGACATGGTCTGCGACTACTTGATGAGTTCAGACTCAAGTTACTGAGCCTATCTGGGCTTCGTCATCACGACTGCGATGGCTGGAAAAGAAGAACCATCGTTGTGCAGCCGAACATTGTGATTTCGGACGAGATAGTGATAGTAGCAACAGGCCTCAGCCAGTAACTCGATATCAGTAGTTTACAAAGGAGGTGGACACTAAAGGAGACCGGATAATATCCTTATGGAGCGGTCCGGGCAGAATTTGGGGCTTGGAGGAAATAGCACCTGGAGTCCGCAGAAAGCATGCGTCGTGAGTCATAGCTAGTACTGACAAGTTTAGGCCGTAAGAAAGCAGGCAAGCTCATTATGGTCTCAGATAGACCCCGTCTATGAGGGCGGGTCACCAGTCTAAGGAGAACATGCACCCGAACTTGCTGAACCGTGGTCCTCGGTTCTGGACCGAACCTCGGCAACCCTAGTACGATATGAGATGCTGTTCGAGTTTCGACTGGACCTATGGCACGTGTAGGTCCAAAGTAAGCATAGGCTTAGAAAGTGCGAAATACGTCCGTCAACCCCAGTAAGGAAGTGGTTGCGAGAACTCGTCGTATGTGCGCTTCGGCGGCGACGGATGTATCGTCCGAAGAAGTTACCGCTTTCAGCAGTAGCGACACTAGATTTGGCAATGCACCCGTTTATGGGAAGGCTTCGATGACAGCAGCACTAACACCTCCGATCAGCTCAAGTACAATCAGAATTTTACGTACAGTCAGAACGCCCCTTGCGTGATGCGGACCCTTGGAAGGACTCTCTTTGTCCTCACGGTCCCGTGGTTGGCTTGCAACTCCCGTCGAACATTTGACGCTAGAGGATTCACGAATCACAGCCGTCCACTATGTCAGCGATGACCGCGAGTAATTTCACCTCACAGACTCGCATGGCAGTCACTAACACTTCCCAGTCAGTAGTAAGTGCCGAATCTTTCAAAACTCGCATTCCCGTTCAAGTGACAAACCCCTCCAGTTCATCGATCCACGATCATTTGCAGTCCTAGGCGCGAATAGCTCGCTCTTTCGCAATTCCTCTGGAACTCAGTTCTTTAATCCCACCAGCAGTTCTCCCCCCTTTTTCCAGATTTTTGACGACTCCTTTAGGTTGCTCCTAGGACCATCACCATCTTTACACCTTATTGCTTCTAACGACAGCTATGCTTTTGCGCATGAGGCTCCCATCTGGGTAGAAAGCACCAACGAAGTGTTCTTCGCTGCAAATAGCGGTGGAACTCTCGGTATGAGTGATATCGATCATAACAGTAAAGTAGGGAAAATCAGTGTAAAAGAGGCTGAGAAGGCGTTAAGTGCACCAGGGAATAATGGTACGATCCAAGTGAGCGTCACGGAAGTAAGTACCATATATTCTTTGGTGGTGAATTCTGTATATTTACCTTATATCGATAGCTTGACTTACCTGACACCGTTCAAATGACGAACGGTGGTACTGGACCGCTTAAAGGGTCGCTGCTACTGTCGACTTCTGGTCGTGGACTTCTGCCCCCATCGTTAGTACTCGTCAACCCGCATCCCCCATACAACGCAACTGTTCTTCTCGACAACTACTATGGGCGCCAATTCAATTCCCTCAATGATGTCAAGGTTCATCCGGGAAGCGGTAAGATATTCGTTGTTGATGTGGGGTGCGTATCATGTAACTATTCGGCTTTTATATCACATGGTTCTGATTTATGCGTGCTATTGGATGTATAGCTACGGATATGCGAATCATTTCCGTCCCATCCCACTCATGCCCAATCAAGTCTACCGCTTCGACCAGGACACAGGCTCCGTTCGAGTTATTGCCGATGGATTCAACAGATGCAATGGTCTGGCATTTACTGGAGATGGCAAGACCGCTTATGTGTCAGTAGCCGTCGTTACTGGCATTCAGGTTATTAATGTCGTATTATTAATGTCAACCTATAGCACAGACACTGGGGCGGCAGCCGGCATATTGGGAAACAACCAGACTCAACCTGCGACAATGTAGGTCACACAAATCAACGCCGCCGACAAGCACTTTTGCGTGGATTTTCTAACTTGGCCTTTTTTTTGCAAGCTACGCGTATGATGTCCACCCAACCACCCAGGCTTTTGCAAATCGGCGAGTTTTTGCGTATTCTGATACCGGCATACCGGATGGTATCCAGGTTGATAAGCAAGGGAACGTCTGGTCTGGTAACGGCGATGGGGTCCATGTTCGTCCTTTTTTTTTTTGGTTTTTTGGGTCGACCATATAGTTATTCACAACTGATGCGCACATGTGTTCTGCCGGACGCTAGGTCTGGAATGCAGAAGGAACGCTTCTCGGCAAAATATTCTTGAACACCACCTCGGCCAACTTTGTGTTTGCAGGAAAAGGGAAGTTGGTGATCTTGGCAGAGACCAAAATCTATCTGGCAAAGATTGCGGCTGAGGGACTCGACCTGGCTTCCTTCTGAATATATTTTGCCATTGAAGAACAATATAATTCCTGCAGCAAGTTTCATTTACGATTCAACTCTAGCGATTGCTATCGTGATCACGATTGTGCCTCCAGCGAGCACAGATCAGTATTTACTGGGTACACTGGCGCCATCGTTGATACGTTCAATTCATCATCAAAGTATATCTCACAAGCGCAAGCTGCTGTTCGACGTTTGTCCATTCTTTGATCTCGATTGACCTACTCATGTGAGTCGCTAAGGTTCGCAAGCGAGACCGAGGTACCAAACTCATAGTCAATCATCAATTAACACAAACACCGAGGGCACTAATTTCGAGAATCAACTGGTTCTGGTCGCTTCTAGGTACTTGTCAACCGTTGGGTATATATTTGGCTTCTGCTTGTGGTTGCGAAAGTATGCGACATGAGAAATCTCACAAACATCCATCCCTTCTCTCCGGCGTTTGTTAGCATGACTGCTGCAGTACTCGTGGTTGCACAGCACACAGTGTCCACCAGGAGCAATGGACCAATCCCGCCCATGAATGTATTCGATGCCTTTCTTGCGTGCGATCTTTCTGCAGATATGGCACGCGAAATCGTTCGGCACTACAATTGACGACTGATCCAAGACGTTAATACAATCTCAGTGGGGAAGGACTTTGAGCACACACCATAGTGGATGGGAAGTTCGATGGGGAGCCTTATCGATTGGATTGTATTTTAAATATGCTCAAGTCCGTTCACGCCTGACGCCCACGGAATCAAGTTGCCGTAGAGTTGGATCCTCCCATTTGTCAGCGGAGGAGGAGAAAAGCAGACAACTGTTTCACAACAGTAGTACCTTTCTGACAGATTTCGACCCCAAATAGCCGGATTACATTTAGTGAAATGCCATGCCCTAATAAACGACCTTTGTCGTCTTACTCGTCTTACTCGTGCGCGTGTCGTTGGGGCCGAATTTTAAATTTTCCCAATAGGACTCATTATGTCCAAATGGTACCCATTCTTACCGCATTGGACTGATACGCGTGACCTTGGTCAAATAAACATGCCGCTTTCTGCATGATAGGGACCTTTTGAGGGTGCCTGCGAATAGTAATTGGCCTGGGCCCTGAATACCATCCGTGACCGAAGAGTAGTGCAGGAATCATTGCCATATGAAAAGTGCCTACGCATTTACAGGCATCAACAGTAGCCCTGCACAAATGGTCTGAAAGAGCGACCGGTACAGGAGGCAGAGACATTTTTTGATTCGATTCATATTATGTGAATGGCTACAAACAGACGAAACGAATGCACTGAGCGGAGGAGTTTCGATTACGATTAACCAAGAGGTGACGGCAGGCGGTATTATTGACGAGCGGAGAGCTGCGTCAAAAGAATATCGATACAAAATCCGGAGCAGTATCTGGGGTACTCAAGGGCTTGTCGAGTGTTTATGCCTAAACATTGATCAGGTGTAACTTGAACCAGTCGACGGTTTGATCGAAGGGACCCTGAAAGGCGTCTTTGACCTCTGGGATGCCCATGTTCGGACGAGCAGCGAAACCTTTTAGGAATGATCCAAGTAAGTGATTGCGCTCCAATAAATGCCAGTCTCTCTCACCGTGCGTCGTGTCATTGTATGTTTTGAGCTCTGAGGGCAGATCTGGCTTGTTAGCAAGGATGTCTTTTACCATCGTCTTAACACTCTCAGTGAACGTAATGTCCTCTGTGGAATGATGTGGTTCATTTAGGGGTGAAACAGTGTAAGGGTAACAAATCGAACCTTCTGAGCATATAAAAGGTTAATTTTCTCGAAATGTGACACTAGTCACTCACCCAATTACCCCAATTTCTGTCAGCTGCTTTTCTTCTTTCAAAATCTTTGCAAACTCTACCAGCATGCAGGGATCTGCGGAAGTGTGAAGAAAATAAGATACTGACCTCATGTCAGAGGCTGAATCCTTTCACGAGAATGTCTGATCATCCACCTCGGATCGACCTTAAAAAGAAGGCTCCAGATGAACCTGTCGATCTAGGTTGATGTGATGCTGTGCAGCCTGATAAGGCAAGCGTGAAGGATCATGGAACACGTGTAAGCTGGTGGGACTTGCTGAGGGAAATCGCTGGCATGGACCACTGAACATCCAATGGATCCTCTCAGCGCCCCGGGTGAAGGTGCTCGGCGCCCTCCTGGAAACCAAAGGCATCGAGCGTCAACATTCAGCACTCAGGCCACTCCACGTCCCAATCTAGAGAGAGTGGACTCCTCGAGTGATCCAGGACATGGATGTTATACCTTCTCTAACTCTTCTACTACTGAACCTCAAACTGTACCCATAGAACACTTACGGCCTTTCACGCAAGGATCAACGACATCGCGAATTGACGCCAGCCGTTCATATGCTGAAACTTCTTCGGCCACGCAGTCATTCGTCTCTATGGACTCACGAAGCGGACCTACGGATACCCCACATCCCTCGACACACTCTGTACATATGATACCTATATCGGGCGATCAAGATGGTGAAGAAGGAGGTAGTACTCCGCCAGGGCTTGCGCCTATGGAGTCAGGCAATGACACAGTGCGACAATCTGCACCTCCTGCACCGAGATCAACCGTCCTTCAGCCAAGTAATACCCCTCCTGCTCCTATCGAAAAGCCTCTTCCTACCTCATCTCATAACAAACCAGCGGAGGCTCCAAAAGCGTCCCCGCCGGAAGTACCTGCCAAGGCCGAAGCCATTCCTGCACGAAAAGCCGAGGCTCCTGGCCCTGTACCTTGGATTAATACCCCTCAACAAGTCGCTCCAAGTACCCAGGGACAAAATGTCGCAACATCTTCGAGGCACGAGTCCACGATAAACCCCAGACCACCCCGTGCCTCCGATACGACTATATCCCCTACCAAACATTCGCCACCCCCACCAGAACCTCGGAAGAGCACCATAAATTCCCAACGTCTAGCTCCGGCGCCTGTACAGTCCCCACCACCGAAGGCTGAGCCGGATCATTCTAATGGGGCAGCGTCAGCAGACGCCCGCCGGCCCCCACTGCCGCCTACTGTAAGCCAGATGGAGACGAAATATGTTAATATGCTGTTGGCTCTGGATGGTATCCCCGTATGTCCACCTCTAAACTTCATTCAATTCACCGAATTAATCCAGTGGTCAGCAACTCCATAACATATTGGCGTCATTTTTTACCTGGATCTTGCTAGCAGGTTTCGTGCTATTTCCCGGCACTTTCACGAGCTTGCAGGAAGCAAATGGAGAAGGCCTCGGCTCCCTAGGATCAGCCATTCTAGGATCCATTGCCCATCTACCGCTGTGAGTCCTTTTCACATAATCATGGGTGAATAGCAGTTTATCTTCTCTTCGCAGGTATGTGATTGCATGGATTTGCACTGGTGTTGGTGCTGTAGGGATGTGCTACCTATGGTACAAATGGCAAGCTAATTATATCTGGCTAGTCAACCGCATCTTCATGTATGTGCCCGGCCGTCAATAATCATTTTCAAACAAACCATTGATTTTTTTATACCATCTAGGCCCGGTCTTCTCAACTCCCTCGCGGGTGTACTCTCAACGCTCGCGAGTGTTCTCGGAGTCCACCACGCTACATTTTCTCTTACAAGCAAGTCGACTATCATCGTCACTGGAGGAATAGCCGTGATATGTGGGTTCTTGACCGGGTTCTACCAGTTTTTCTTGATTCGAAATGTGAAGAAGCAACACGACGAAGAGGTTGGAAAGCAGAGGGCTGGGAAACATGGGGAGGGCTTAGTGGATGTTTCGAAGAGGAAGATAGCAAAAAGATTGGGGTAGTCGGTGAAGCTGTTAGGGAATATATCTATATCTACTTACTATGTATACTGTCGTCTAAGGAGAACAAGTCGGACAGTTATGCGTACATAAGCGGAAAATTCCCCAATGATTTCATCAGAAGGTGAGTCAAACTCATTGGTTTATATAACCGAGACAGGATGGCCCGGGACATCGGACATCCACAACGATAACTTAAGTACAGATCCTCGCTGACCATAATGCGCAGGAGCTCATTATCTTGGGTAGTTGTGTACACCAGTGAGAACGACACGAGCAGATAATGGTACCAATTTACCTTCAGTACCCCCGGGCGTGTTCAATGCGAGCACACGTATTGAGATCGATGCACCGATAGAAACCGTATGGGTGACCCTGCTAGACTTTCCTTCATATCCGAATTGGAATCCCTTCGGTAAGCTCTGATTTTGTTTGATCCCAGATTCGTGCGCTTCACAACTTATCCCAACACAATGCGCTCTCAAATAGTCACAAACGCGCTCTTCGTCCCACTCGCCAACCAAACACCCGTCGAACATGATCGTCTTATCATTAACAGCCAGATCCCACCACTGACACCACCCGTAACGAACTCGACTCTATCAAACCCGCTGCACGCGCAAACGTCATTTGAGAGTATCACGCACATCCAACATGATTTATACCGGGCTGCGTGGAAGCAGATCGCTGCTGTCCCGCAGAGTACGTTGACTGCTGAACGGTGGAGCGCGCTGAGTGTCGTGCAAACGAAGGATGGGACGGGGAATAGGACGTTGTATGAGAGTAGAAAGATTTTTGATGGCGTATGTTGTACAAGGGCTGTATGGGACGGGGTTGCAGGAGGGCTTTGATGCACAAGGGGCTGCCATGAAGGCGCTGTTGGAAGGGTGACTGACCTTGAGATGACGGCCGAGTGGAAGTTTGTGTTACAGTCCAATGGGGCCACTGATCGCAATGGGATCATGCAAGATAATGTCCAGCCCAGGCAGCGCCAACCTGAGACCTATCTATCTGAGGGGAATACACGAGTTAGACGCACAGGACAATGCGGACCCGCAGTAGATTGGATTCTGATTCTGATATTTCTGTACACGGTGCTAAGCGTCCGTCCGATAAGACTCGATCATGCAATGTTCAGAAGCTGGGCAATCTTTGCTGCCACATTGGATGAAGACAGGTTGTCCAGTTCAACCTTCTTCTCCACGCCCGCCTCTGTAGAATTATAAGTCACCACCGCTGGATGTGACGGATGCTGTAAAGACAATAGATACACACCGAATCTTGCAAATACTCTTGCTGGTGTACCACTCGCTTCTCGAATGAGTACTGGCAGATCGGGGTTATGTTGTTTTATAACGGGGTAATTTGACACGATGAATTGGCTGCCGAATGGGAAAATGAGCGCCAAACGACAGGAATTAGTTGAAAGCTGACCGTGTGCCCGCCGATGCCGCATTGCTCTGGCAGCACAATATGCGAATCTCCCTGAGAGCCGGGGACAAGACTTTTGCGAATGACATGGTGTGGGCGAGGCAAACAGGATGCAGACTGGAAGGCGGTTGCCACGTGGTTGCTATCCAACCACGACCGGACTTGGGCGAAGCTCTCCCACTCACTCCCACCAGCGCCCTTGGACAGCCGGCCTCGCTGCATTCCTCGCGCACGCAAGAATGGACGGAGACGAGAAGCAACACGATGACTGGGCAAGCAGCCGCAAGAACAGACTGCCGTCGTTCGCAGAGGTCTTGTCACGGAGAACGCGACCACCCGTAGATTTATTCATGTTTTAGTATGTAACAACGCTTTTATCCTACATTGAGCTGCTTATAATTCTATGCTCCCAGCCTTTTTTTGCAGCGGGAGGGTGCAGAGGACATCCTAGACTTCTGGTTGGATGTCCAGCAGCATGAGAACCTCTGTCGTGCTTACTTCAAAGACGTGCGAAAATCGGGACGTACTATCAAAGAAGACTGGCCGCAGTACTGGGACTATGCTCGTCGCCGTGGATCTATATACGGCACAGTGGTGGGAATGCCAAACGGCGGTGGAACGAAGAGGAGCACGGCGAGCACGGGAGAGATGATGACAGATCAGGAGAAACGTAACCTTGCTGCTACGGATGAGAAATACGGAATTGGTGGTCAATCAACAAGCCCACAAGCTATGTCCCCCGCAGATCCGCGAATTGCATCGGTATCCCCGCCAACGGCCGTAGATGGGTACGAGCCAGCTCGATCTACGACGCCATTCTCGTTGACAGGTCTGACACCAACGCTATTCAACACGAAACGCGCATCCCGTGCACCGACTATCATACCGCGCTCTGCCGCCATAACTCGCATGGATCTTATCGCATCTGCTGAACGCATCTTCTTCCGATATCTCTCGCAAGCCGGTAACGCCGTCAACTCGTCGGAGAACCACGAGATCTACCTACCGCCATCACTACGGATACACTCGTTCCCGCTAAGCAGTACACAGGAGCCAAAGACGCAGAACGAGCTGAATCTGATGGCACAGATTCCTGATATGTTCCATGCACAGAAGGAATACTGCTTTAGGGCAATGGAGCAGGATGCATTCCCTCGGTTCTTGAGAAGCAAAGCATTCGGGAATCTGACGCCTGTTTCTGCGCTTGTGAGGCTGGTGGTTGGGTTGATTGTACTTTGGATTGGGCTGGCGGTTGGATTCTCGTTAATCTTCTTAGATGTACAGCCGAAATCGAAACGCTTTTTCGTAAGTGCCCTTTCACTCCTCTGTAGTGATTTATCCTAATACTCTATACAGCTATTTATACCATTCTCAATCGCTATTCTCTGCCTCATTTCTCACCAATACGAATTGGACCCCATTCTCGTCTTCCTTGGCCAATCCGAAACAACACCTTTCCGTACCCTGCGCATCCGAGAGCCGTACGTCAAAAAGCTACTTTTAGGACGGGCCATCTGGGTCTCTACGCTGGTTACCGCCTTTATCGCAGCGCTCACACTGCTCTTCTGGGCTGTACCCGGTCATCGGCTATAATTGTGCCACTCCGACGTGGAAGTGTCTGCCTAGGTTGGAGATAAATTAATTTGTGAATGATATGTACGAAAAGCCATGAAGTCACGAGAGAGGTCTCGCTCGTTCCTTACCCTCTTCCCCGCCTCCAGGTCTTAGTTCCTATTCCTATTCTGCCCCCCTCTTTATCGATATCGAGTTCGTATCCACTTCATATATGTCGTTGACTACTACTACTATCCTCGTTGCAGATATCCTTGCATTATTCACTTCACTTCACCCCTCTCGTTTGTTTGTTCCCTCCTCATCTCACCACCCTCCCGTTTGTTTGACTCCCAATGCTCGCTCTGTGACCTGTGGATAGTATCGTACTCGACGTCTTTAATCCGATCGGTATTTGGTTTCATGATAAATTGGTATGTGGTATGATCGGGAAGGACTTGTATACCGCAGGGTTCAACCTTTGAGCATTGAGCAGAGGGTATATTTAACTAACAATTACGCCTGAATCTCACAGTATAATGTTTCCAGAGTATGCGTCCAGCCTTGCTACCGTGCAAGTTTGGTCCACCTTCTCGATTCATTAATTGGTCGTCACACGAGATGATATCAGTTGAGGGTCGGTTCAATTCTGTGAGCGTCCACAGCATGTTTAAAAATTGACACTTATTCTTTGTGACAGCATGATATGGTTGGCAGTGGTTTTTGTGTGGTTTTGAAGCCTGGAGCGTTCCGTCCGGCTTTGGTTTAGGCAGTTAGATGCCAAGTACAATTGCGCACCCTTGACTGCAGGCACATTCGTATATTTATATCTTAATTTGGTGGCGTGTGCCCGATCAGTGAACCTCTCCCTGACATAAGTATAGCTCTGACATACTACAATAAACGCGCGCCCTCCAAAACTACCACCAGTACTGCCCATCTTTGGGACTAGAGCGGGGCGGTTCGGAAACTGCTGTATGCAGTTGGTGTCCTGACATTGTAGCAGGGGCAATACGTACGTGGAGATTACAGTAGCCCATAATATACAGGATACCATATAGATAAATATGTAGCACAAAGGATGGAGCCAGCACACTATATCCTAGCGTGCTGAGGAGACGAATGTAAGCTCTGTATGCAAGCATCGAGGTCAAACTACTTAGCTCAGAGTACCGCGCCAGTCCCGTGCCTGTTGCCGCGCACATCCGTCGGAAGTAGAGACTTACTCGGTTTCACGACAGACGGGGTTCGTTGAGCTCAATAGGTTCCGTAACGAAAGGTTCCTCGATGTTGGCTCCCCATGCTTAGCATGGATTGTGTATCGGAAATACATCACTGTCCATCCCATTTGTAACTAGTCCCGTGAAGCCCACAGCGAGCTCATGTACTTGTAGTGGATCCCCTATAATTTAAGTCGTGAACACGAACCGCACTTGGATGCCGCTAAGTTCGGAGTGGGAAATCTGGATAGTGAAGGTTGCGGCTAAAGTCACGTCTATCAAACTTGAAGGAGTTCAGTAGCTCGTCACAGGCAAACGTATGGAACCCACTTGGCCAGAGTGCTTCCGCGGTCGACATACGCGCAGTGAGGCCGGTATCCAGTGGTTGTCTAGCGAGACATGCGATTCGTGCTCCAGGCACTATAGAAAGTCGCGTCGCCCAATGCGCTCTTAGTCAAATACATGAGTATGAGATAAAAGCACAGGTTGCGAAATATTTCAGAGGACGACAGTGGGGCAGTCAGTGGCTTGTAGCCTAACAGAATAACAAGAATATGGATACAATGGAACGTAATCTATCAAATCAAAATCAACGACCTGTCAATGAAGAAAGGTAGCACCACTTGCCTATCGCTACATTAGGTTCCCCCTGATATGGATACTCCAGTAGATGTAGAGGCGGAAAGAGAACGAGGAGTTCCATCCCCTTCACCCACAACCATAGCATCTACAGCATCCTCATCATCGCTGCTCTGCCCACCCTCCGGCTCTCCATCTCCATCCTCGATCCCTTCCCCATTCATATCTATATCGCCATCTCCGTCTGCTTCCTCAACGTCTCCATTAGTATCCGGGAACACAGTCCTCCTTGGATCCCACTCCAACTCCTCCGGTTCCTCGACTTCCACCTCTACCCTCGTCTTCCAATCGTATTTATCACGAAGCATTGTCACAGCTCGTATGGCACGGTCTACGCGTGCATCATGCGCATCTTTGATAGAGTTAAGTTCCGACAAAATCTGTGGGTAGGTTGGCTTTTCCGCGTCTTTATCTTGGGGTTGTTTCAAGGATATGGCAGAGTCCGTAGGACCAAGACCAAATACACCTGCCACTCCATGTGTTTGCATCTTCTCTCCCAGTCTACGGACGGTATCATTTTCTAGTCGCAGCACCTCCGTTGTTTGTTGATTTCGCAAAAGAGGAATAAGATCGTTATCGAGCGCCGTGTCTGATAAAGGCACGTTTGGATGGAGTGCAATTCGCGCAAACTGGTTTCCCGTGCTGCCTCCAACAGCAGCAGCAGCAGCAGCAGCAGCAGCTGTACCAGCACTAGAAGAGGTAGCGCCAACCAGACCCACACTCAAATTCAGACTCTGGCTGAGCAGCACATTGTATTTGCTCAGCACGTCTGGCCAGCTCGGCATTGCGTTGACCCCTCCATATTCGATGGTCCGTTGAAGTGCTAGTATTGATTCATGCAGTTGGGTTGCTTTGAATTTCAATGATTCTAGGGAAGCTATTGGGAGTGGAGGTGTGGGAAGAGACGGTTGGGACATGGGACACAAGGAGACGTCCGAAAGAGGCCGCCGAGCTTCGACACTGACCAACAGGCACAAATAACTAGTAAGTTACTTTAGTAACCATTTTACGAACCAATTGTCCCTCCCTGCTCTGATGCATGCTTGGTTATGTAGCCGAAGACCCGACACAGATAGGCACACGTAGTAATATTCTGACTCGGTCTCACTACATTGATACCAGTCGCAGGATGGAGGGGGTTAGCTGTGGCAACATTCTTCGAAATATTATGGTAGCTCAGCGGTGACGCCATGTAATAGAATACGAAGTGCGTATGTAATATCACAAAAGAGGATTTTATGTCTTGTGTGGCCCGCGTGCTTGATACATGGATGCATGAAGGAGGATTGGACAAAAGATGAAGACGGTGTAACGAGCAAGCGCACTGAACACCCCTTTGAAAAGAGAAAGACATTAAAGAAATGGAATCGGTATTGACAGAGAGAAAAGAGGATCGAAGGATGTCGGATGACAACCGAAAAAACGGTTTGAGTGGTCCACGAAAGAATTGGATTGGAGAAAAATAAATAGAACTTTTGGATGTCGCATTTCTAAAGCAAATCAAGCGTCCGGGGTCTTTTTGGCTTTCCATGCGGCAAAGTCCTTGTGTGCTGCTTCAACATAGGGCTGTTTGAGGATCAATTAACAACAAGATCCGTCATACAGAGCGTCGCACACGGAGCGAAAACTCACAGCTTTCTGAGCTTCAGTCATCGCCTTCCATTGCTGACCGGCCGTAACAGCGGACGACGTGATCCAGCTGCGTGCACCTTTCGAACTTGCAAAAAGAGCTTGCCCATCAGGGGTGGTGCGGAAATCTTCCAAATATCTGTGCGTCTCTATCTCAGTATCCATGCAATAAATTACAGAGAGGAAGCATCCTCACCGCAAGAAACTAGTCTGAGGCCTCCGATCTTCTTCCCTGACGAGCTTGTGGACCATAGGTAACCCCTTGTCCTTCCTGCGCCTATTGATCTCGGTCAGGGTTCCAGCGGGAACGGAGTCAAAATAACTCTGTCTTTTGATCTCAAAGGCTGCTTTCAGAGTTGCCACTTCGTCTTTGTACGGCTAATATCATCACGTGCGCCATTCGATTAATTTCAAAACACCCAGCAAGAGTAAAGACTAAGTGCTAACCTGCTTCTCGACATCACTCATGTTGTTCCACAGCGCTGCGGCTTCCTTTAAGAGATTAGGGATTCCCCGGATACCAACTATAGGCTGGGTTACCCCCTTGATGTATTTGGTGAAGAAAAGGACCCAAGCATTCGGCGGGTGAGTTGGGGGCATGTCGGCTTTGGTGAGCTTGAGGTCTATTTATGATATATGTGAAGTGACAAAATTATGCAGATAGGAGAGTTGGTCAGGGTTCCATTCGTTACATTGAGTGCAGAGGGGTGAACTCACGGGCAGGTTTCTTAGCTTCCTGGACTACAGGCTCCTTCACAACCTTTTTATTGGGCTTAGACTCTTTCGCCTTAGAAGCAGCCGCCTTCTTCGTCCCAGTCTTCGCTCCAGCACCGGCGGTCGTCCTCTTGGCAGAGGGCTTCGTTGCTGCTGCCGCGGTACCGGCGAATGAGAGACGAGGAGTACCAGTAAGGAATGTGCGACGCGTCAAAGATGGTAAAGCAATCGGTGTTGTTGTGACGCTAGCTCGTGCGACCCCTCGCACCGCCGACGAAGTGCCCAAACGGTAGGAAATACGCTGGGTCAGCAATGTCAACATGGTTTTGAGTAGAAGGAAACGTGGGCAGAGGGATGAAAAATATTTCGATGACGAGAGGTAAGAGGAGGCTCGTTCATGTTCGGGTGGCTTTTGTTTGTCCTTGTTGAACAACATCCACTTATGTAATACTACTGCCAGTACTACTAGCACCAAGCAGGGCTTTGAGCACCTATTCAGGATATGGCTTCAGTGATACACCAACATCTTCGCATTTCGACTCAAAAGGGGACCTTTGTTTTGTCCGGAAACTATCTTATAAGTCACTCCAACCCTGAAATTCGGGCTCTTTCCTCTCAACTCGTCCACCGTTGTTTGGGTAACATGTGTTGCGTAGCACCCGGAGCCATTGAGCCTATATCTCTTGACCTTAAAGTCAAAATGGCGATTAAGTATACGATGAACAAGATAGGGTTGGTTCGACAAGTGTGCAGTCCATAACAGATCTGAAATTGTCATCAGAGTGGCATTCTAGAAACAAATACAGTTGTATTGTGTGCATCCAGGCATATGGAAGAAAATACTGTACAACCTGCGATTGGGATTTCCGGCGCAAGCGGCGCATCAGATAGCTATCGTTTCGAAAACCATCAAACATATTGAGGTTCCAGAAGTGCGGCCGATTGATTTCAATTGCCAGCCCGTGCCCTCGACGAGGCCAATAAACTGCCCAATCGTGCGGTCTTGTGAGTTGAATCCAAGCATCATCTCGAAGATATACATGCGTCAGCTGCCCCGCAATATTTTTAGATTGGTCAAACAAGCAATAATTACCTGCATATCAAACAGCACGCTTTGGTTGCTGACAGTGCCCAGATTGGGCATGAGTGGGTAGGGTGCACGGGGCATCTCAGAACCTGGAATGTCCGAGAATTGACCCTTGGTAGGGCCAGCGTACGGTACCAAGAAGTCGTTAAAGATGAGCTTAGTGGACGGCAGAGCAGAGGCGCGTAGGTGCTTCAAGATCTGCTTTGCATATTTATCGGCCCAGTCGTGCGTGACGAAGCGCAAGAAAAAGACCGCAGCGTCTTTGACCGGTTGAGGCTCAAAGAAATCGTGTACTGCAAATATATTTTTCAAGTCCTACAGCTGATAAGTTTACCAACCATCTCACCTTGGAGCTCAACCCTTCCACATTTTAGGGCTTCAGGATCGGTATGCTCCCAAAACTATGCAGTTAAACGACCTTAATAGTGATCACCACGTGGGTCTTCTAGCAATCAGACACACCTTCTTGCCATCCTCAATGACTTTAGGTCTTTCTTGGATCACAAAACGCAGCTGAGGATAATGCTTCAATAGCTGCAGAGACGAAGAACCAACGCCACCGCCGACGTCCACCACCAGTGCGTCTTGTGGCAATGATTTCCAATCAAAACCTTCCGTAGAGAACCAGGTTAACACCACTGATTCAAACGTCCACAAAGGACAAACTTACCAGTCAAGAGTGCGCCTGTGCTAAAAGCCATACTCATACCATGCATACCAGCACCAAATCGCCTCAAGCGGTATTCGTTTCCTGGTTTCTCAAGGAAATCAAAGAGAGGCATCTGAAATGCTCGGTTGAATACGGAATGAGTCACTTCTGGAGAGGCAGTAGTGCTGGGATCCATTAGATTGTCTGCCATGTGAACCCCAGCTTTCATCATCTCGTCAGTACTTGAATAGCGAACAATGAGCTCAATCAACCAAATTTACGACATAAACTTACCAATGACCGACAAGGGCTTGAAGTCCAGAGGTATTGTCGTGCTTAGCGATGGGGCTGGGGATAAAATTTAGCCACCGCGATTGCTGATTCTAAGTCGAACTCACTCAGCTTTGATGGCCGCCATAGATTTGCCGGTGTCCATGGCTGAAGATATACGATTGTTTGCAAAAACATCCGGAGCCACTTCTCTGAAAATGTAGTTGGTAGCGAGGTATCGAAGAGTTCGACCTAAGGCTTAGATTAGCCCCGAAAACATTAGTCCGACTGCATAGTAGTTTACTTACCGATCTTCTGAGAATCTATGCCACACCTTTCGCCGATGTCTTTAATGTGAAGACCCTAAAAATGACAGTCGGAAAATACGACACATGAGTCTAAATAATAAAGACGCCCCACCTGTGGGCCGGCTTCGCGCAAGATTTCAACGATACTGGCCTGTCCGACTACCAGAAGAGAATTTGGGAGATGATACTTATGCGATTGAATCGGATTGATGTCAATTCAACGACACGATCATCCACATCCACAACCACTTACCGACATGCCACTTTCTGCTAGAGTGCGTGGAGGTGGCTTAACCAATGCGACGAGCTGAGCGGCAGCTGCAATTACAAGATCGACAGTTTCACAGATAGCTTCGTCGCCGTCAAGCGGCCCTGGGCGGAAGGGCTCGTCGATAGATGGGAAGGTGACCCCATGCTTGGCGTATGTAGTCTCGATTTTCGCAATCCCAGACGAGAGAAGATCGGAGAGGGCGCCTAGGGGAGAAGCCATTGGCGTGTCTGTTGCATACTTACTGGTCCTTATACTTGGTTTAAAACGCCTGATAGTATAACCGACCCATTTTCGGCATAGAAGATGCCTGAGACATAACTTCCAACCAAGACTTTCTGTCCGATATGTGTTCTTTGCGAGATTGGATCGCGACACAGTGTACGGATAGACGGCTAACAACCCTCGCCCAGGACTTGTAAATTTAGTTCATGGATGCCGATGTGAAATTGCAACCATGAATGTTCTGTAGTATAAGGATCGAGGATAAGCCGCCGTGAGCACCTCGGCTTGACGTGGCTACCGTGCAGTATCGCCTCGGTCCCCAAAAAGGAAATACCCAAACAAGTCTCAAAAATAAATACCACCGATAAACATATCCCTCCATCGGTACATGAAGGTGTTGGAATACCACGGTCCGGTTTCCGTACGGTTAATAAGTCTGCAGCCGATAGTTCTATAGATTCTTATACTATATAGATTCAGAATGTAGGTCCATGTGCACGGGGAACTTGAAGCTCTGCATGTGCTGCGTGGCACAAATTAATATGTAGGTAGGTACTAGTAGGTAGTAGGTAAGTAAATTGCTGTAAATTGTAACCATGCCTCAACATGCAAATGGCGATTGGGCGACAGATGGATAGGCGTTGTGCGGCATGCGTAGTCATCTATACTGTAGCATATATGAAATTGTCATCAGATTGGCGTTCGAGAATCAAATACAGTTGTATTGTGTACATCTAGGCATACAGAAGGTTAGGAAATAATGTACAAAGCCTCAGGCTTGCTATAGATTCGCGATGTAATTCGCAAATCAGATAGCCACGGTTTCAAACACCATCAAACATACTGAGCTCCCGGAACTGCGGCCGATTGATTTCAACCGCCAGCCCGTGCCCTCGACGAGGCTAATAAACTGCCCAATCGTGCGTTCCAGTGCATTGAATGAAACCATCATCTCCAAGATATACACGCGTCAGCTGCCGCCGCAATATTTAGATTGGTCAAACAAGTAATAAGTACCTGCATATCGGCCATCACGCTTTGGTTGCTGACAGTGCCCAGGTTGGGCATGAGTGGGTAGGGTGCACGGGGCATCTCAGAACCTGAAATGTCCGAGAATTGACCCTTGGTAGGGCCAGCGTACGGTACCAAGAAGTCGTTAAAGATGAGCTTAGTGGACGGCAGAGCAGAGGCACGTAGGTGCTTCAAAATCTGCTTCGCGTATTTATCGGGCCAGTCATGGGTGATGAAGCGCAAGAAGAAGACGGCCGCGTCTTTGATCGGCTGAGGTTCAAAGAAATCGTGTACTGCAATGAAAGTTCAGTACTCCGACTGACACAATTTTTCATACTTGTTTTTCACCTTTCAACTCGACTCGTCCGCTTTTCAGAGCTTCAGGGTCGGCATGCTCCCAAAACTATACAGTTAAATGGCCTTGTTAATGGACATTCTCAAATGGGTTAGCATTCAGACACACCTTCTTGCCATCCTCGACGACTTTAGGTTTTTCTTGGATCACAAAACGCAGCTGAGGATAATGCTTCAATAACTGCAGAGACGAAGAACCAACGCCACCGCCGACGTCCACCACCAGTGCGTCTTGTGGCAATGATTTCCAATCGAAGCCTTCCGTAGAGAACCTGGTTAATGCCACTGATTTCAACGCCCACGAAGGACAGACTCACCAGTCAGGAGTGCGCCCGTGCTAAAAGCCATACTCATACCATGCATGCCAGCACCAAAACGTCTCAAGCGGAATTCATTTCCCGGTTTCTCAAAGAATTCAAAGGGAGGTCCCTGATTGAATGCTCGGCTGAATACGGATTGTGTTATTTCTTGAGAGGAAGTAATGTTGGGGTCCAATACATTGTCCGCCAGGTGGACCACAGCTTTCATCATTTCGTCCGTACTTGAATGGCGAACAATGAGCCTAAGTCAGCCGGATTTATGAGATTAACTTACCAATGACTGACGAGGGCAGGAAGGCCAGAGGTGTTATCATGCTTGGCGATGGGGCTAAGATAAAATCAGCCACTCATATGATCGCTGATTCTACATTGAACTTACTCAGCCTTAATGACCGCCACAGATTTACCGGTATCCAAGACAGAAGATATACGATTATTCGCAAAAACGTCTGGAGCTATTTCGCTGAAAATGTGGTTGGTAGCGAGGTATCGAAGAATCCGACCTAGACCGTGAATCAGTGGGAAAGATCAGTCCGATTGCATGCTTTTGCTCACCGACTTTCTGAGGATCTACGCCACACCTCTCGCCAATGTCCTTAATGTGAAGACCCTAAATAAAATAGTCAGCAAACAAAACATACATAATAAAGATGTCCACCTGTGGGCCGGCTTCACGCAAAGTCTCAGCAACATGGGCATTTTCTACTACTAGCAGAGTGGCTGGGACGTGAAACTTATACATACGATGGCCGTCAATTCAACGAGATATCCAATCGCGTACAGGACCTCTTACCAAGCAAGCGCTTTCTATCATAGTACGCGGGGCTGGTTTAATCAATGCGATGAGCTGAGCAGCAGCAGCAATCACAATGTCGACAGTTTCACTGAGCGCTTCGTCGCCGTCAAGCGGGCCTGGCCGGAAGGGCTCGTCAATGGACGGGAAGTCGGCTCCATGTTTGGCGTATGTAGACTCGATTGTCACAATCCCGGAGGAGATGAGTTTAGAGAGGGCGCTCAGGGGAGTAGCCATTGGGTTGTCTGTTGTATACCGGCTGACCTTCTACTTATACTTGCGCTCATTCGCCCGATACAACCGACCCATTCTCACCGCATAGGACGGCTGCGACAATTTTGCAATATAAGTGACTTCCAGCAAGGACGTTCCATCTGATGCCCTTTTTCGCGAGATTGCATGAAATGTGATCATTATGCCTGCGACGGGTGGACCTTGGTTCAAGATTGTAAGTTTAATAGCATCGGTATGTAAGAATACGCGTGAAATTGAAACAGCTATAAAAATATTCTGTTGGAGGTGGTTTGAAGCCGCTTGCCGCATTGTGAAAATGGCCGTGAACCAAAATTCATTTCGGCATTGGCGTCTGCATCGCCTCGATTCTAAATAAGGAACGAGTCACTTGTTCTCCAAGTTCGGTCTCAAAATACATCATCCCCGAGCCGTACAAACATACCCTCATTTCAGCCACGAGAGATCGGTAGCAGATGGTATCAGCAGGTGTTGGAAAAATAATTCGGCTTTCATAGTATGATACAGGGTTTCGAAGCTGAGTTCCCACCCTTAGATATCCGCACTGCGCACTCAGGTTACAGAAATAGATGTTGCCAAAAGATGTGGACGCATTTATATCCCACACTATATCTATGCTGCCATGATGGTTATGCCTGCACTCCTAAGTCCGCTTCTGTATGCGGCTCTACTTTCCTCAGTAAGACTGATGGCATACCTCTTGCACATCCGAGCCGCACGCACGAAACTTGGTGGTGACCATAATCAAGCCTTTGCGTTGCAGACTATTCCAGGGATCACCCAGAGCACTCAAGTGGCACTAGAGTCATATCATACATGATCGTCGTATGCATTTTGGGCAGAGCGCTAATATACACGTGTTGTGCTGGTGTGCTCGAGTGCCATAAACGAACCCTCCACCCACTGCCCACGCTTAGAACTCTACCATGGACCTCATTAACAGAATTCGCCGCGAAAATGGGTGCGACAAAGCGATGCTTTTGCGCGCAGAGAAAGACCCGGATATATTGAGCACCATCAAGGCACTGCAAGGAAATGCGAGTCGAGGGTTAGACAGGTGAGGCTTTAACGTTGGACGTAGGCCTGCCCTCACTGATAAAGATCCAATGTCATCGGACTCTCGGATGAGCTTTACGCAAGGGATACGCATTTTTTGCTCGAATTCATTCAGAACGCGGATGATAATGACTACGCATGTGATGTGATCCCAACACTGAATTTGACGTTGGACAACGACCACCTCTACATCAGCTGTAATGAAGTCGGATTCAGCGAACAAAACGTCGCAGCGATCTGTAAAATTGGCGAGAGTACGAAGAAAAACATGGAAGGGTATATAGGTGGGACCGTTAGCCACTTGTTCACTTAACATACTGATTGATCCCATGCGCATATCGAAAGGCGAGAAAGGGATCGGTGAGTATATGAGGACCTCATCTGCACCGATCTTTCTAATCGGGAGTCTAGGTTTCAAATCAGTCTTCAAGATTGCTGACGAAGTCGGCATCTCTTCTGGAACCTACACTTTCAAGCTTGATCGAAATCAAAAGCTAGGCATGATCACACCCATATGGACACCATCGCTCCCAGTGACGCCCAGATGGACCACATTTGACCTACTTCTGAAATCTCCAGATCTAGAAGCACTATCGGCTTATCTGAAAGAGATTAAGCCCTCGTTACTCCTTTTCCTTCGGCGTCTGCGTTGTTTGACCATTAAAGGCCCTCTTGGCTTTTTCGGCGAACAAGTATCTATCGAGATCCATCGCTCGGTGGACCATGATGACGCAGATTTCGTCACTTTGCGGAAAGTTGAGGATGGACACTCGTCCACGGTGAAATATTTCCGAGTGAAAGAGATTGCCAAGACATATCCGCAGGAGGACAAGAGGAAGGGCATCTCGGAGAGCGTAGTCGTGCTGGCTTTCCCTCTGACAGAGAATGAGGAGCCCAAAATAAGCGCTCAAGACGTTCACGCATTTCTTCCTCTGAGATGTTACGGTTTCAATGTATGTCTTCATTTGCCATCTTTGCTCAGCTAAGTATTCTTTGTTGAACCATAATCCAACAGTTTATCATTCAAGCTGACTTCCTCACTGCATCGAGCAGGGAAGACATCATGACTGACCTGAAGTGGAACATCGCACTCCGTGATGCCATATCGGCTGCTTTCCTCAAGACTGTAGAAAAATTCAATATGCGGCCGACTCTCCAGTTCAACTGGTTTCAATTCCTACCTCTCAACATTGTTGGCCCTTTCTTCGGATCTGTTAAGAGCACCATTATCTCGGAACTGTCGAAACGTCCCATATTACGTTCTGGTAACGGGCAATACTACTTGCCGTCAAAGTTCATCATTATCTCCCCAGAGTTCTGCGGCGCTGATGACAAACCCCTCATTCCCGACAAATATCTACCGAATGGGCTGCACTACCTTACCCTGCCCTATCATGTCGACAGAGACCGTACGCATTTCGAGCGTTTGGGAGTCCGGGACATGTCGAACGAGCATTTCGTTAATGGGCTTTCCAATATGTGCTCGCAGATGCCGATGCAGCCCAGTGCATGGCACGAGGCCGTGTGCAGCAAACTGCTCCAATGTTGGTATAGGCATGCCTACAAGATCCGCCAACTTCATATCCTCCCCCTGGGTGATGGATCCTGGGTCTCTGGTAATTCGACTTCCGACATCTGTTTCGACTCTGAGTTGGCCGTTATCCCACAAGACCTCGGTCTTCGTATTCTTCAACCGGACATCCCAGAGTCATCTTCGAGGTATTCGTTGTTCGAGTATCTCGGGGTCAGAAAAGCCAATCCTAAGCATGTAGCTGACAAAATCCTCGAATTACACCAATGTTGTCCACCAACATCTTTGCAGTCGTTGATTAGCCATGCTGTATTTATGTTTAACCACCGCCACTCTACCAACATCCCTGAGGCGATTGGACTTCGAGTGATGGACGAGGAGGGATTGGTTGCAGAGAGCCAGGAGGTATATGCTGATACCCAGAGTAAACGGCAAACCATTAGGATGTACGGTACTTTACGGCCACCGGCGCGATTCCTACACCGCGAGTACCTGCGTCAGGACGGCAGTGACGGAAAGGCGGAATGGGAAAGTTGGCTGCTTGACAATCTCGGCGTAAATTCGTTCCCACGTCTCATAGACGGACAGCTGTCGCCAGAGTTCGAGGCGCTTGTTGAAATGATCGAGACCCGCCAATTGTTGACGATTCTGAAGGAAACTTGGCCCCACTGGTCGAATTGCATATCTGAAGCTTCTAAACTACAGCTTTCGGAAATCGTCGTCGATTGCGAAGATGGAAGTAAACGCAGCCTGAAGACCACATTTCTCAAAAGAGGACCTTTAGCCAAGTATCCGGATCTTCCTTTCCTCCCAATCGACGAGCCAATTTCTCCGGATTGGGATTTTCTTCACTCGCTCAAAGTGACGCTGCAAATGGATGGTACATTCTTTTTGGGTCGGCTCATTGATCTCAAAGATGGCAAAATTCAAGATGGAGAAGCTATATACGAGATTTATTCACAGCTTCAGGCCCGATTCGATGATGATGCGCAAGGCATACGGTAGGTCGAGTCGCTTCTTTAAGAGCAATCTAATAGCATAGCTCATGAACTTCAACAGAGATGCATTTAGTACAATACCTCTGATAGCCGTCCCTGTAGATGACGAAACGAAATGGATCCACAAGTCAGGCGCTGTTTGGACCAAGCCACCCTCCATGACATCGAAAGTCGCCTTGGAAAAGCTCCATCCCGGGCTTCAAAAGTTGTTTCATGTTCAACTGGGTGTACCCATTGCCGGCCTAGAGGACTTGGTGAACGAGCTACTGACATGTTGTGAAAATTGGAAGGAGAAGAACATTCCAGAGGACGTCGAGTCCCACATATTTGCTATGCTTTATGACATCAGTCACCTGGTTGCGAAGGACCTTGCCGGTTCGAATGAGTGGATCCATAAACTCTCAGACCATAGCATATTTCCGGTCAAATCTCCCTCGCAAGGATCAATTCTATGTGCACGTAATGATCACTTCTACGTCCCTGACGCCAGCGGTCGATATAAATCGATCTTCAGTTCCGAGGTACCCATTTTGGATCTGCCCAAATCTTTTGGACTCAATGATATACAATCCGTCCTCAACACTCAGTACTTTAAATCGCACCTCAAGTATTTGGAGAAGGAAGTCCAACCCGTCTCGAACCCGCAAGGAATACAGGAGCTTGATATCAATATGAGAGACAAGCTTGTCAGCAAGGCTGAATTTGTCGCAAGGTAGGGAAGATCTTCCATACGAACACTATACGAGCTAAGCAGCACTCGATAGACTGGTATCCCGGTCTCATAATGCTCGGAAACGCCTAGATAAGTTCAGAAATATCGAAGTCTACACCGTTGATTCCATCGAAACGCTTTACACTCTTGAAGACTTCAGCCACGCGGGGAAGGACCAGGTAGTCCTGAAGGAACACGATGACCGTATTTTGGTTCTAAAGGCTTGCGTTCCTCGTCTGGAATCCGACCTATCTAACGTCTTGATCTGCGAGCAGTTGGCAGCACTGCTGGATATTGATATATCCACACTTCTCATGATTGTGTCCTTTCCTCCTGACGCGGTAGAGGCCATGTTAAAAGCAAAAGGGATAGGTTCAGGCTTGGCCGATGGCCTCCCGCATGACCTTTCTTGGATGCAAGGAATCGATACGCAAGCTAACACACAGAGCCATGCAGCGTTGTCTGCAAATGAAATGAAATGACAACCATACCTTCGACGAACATGTCCTATGCTGACATAGATAACCAACTCAGCTACTACCTTAGTAGCATAAAATCTAAGGCGTCCCCACATTTCAGAGTCGTTACCTCCGATACTTTCAACGGTGGTCCACTGCGTTCATCTCTCGGATCTCAACTAGGAACGTCCTCAACCTCCGACTTCAGAGATGTCTCTTGGGACTCTGCACTGGGGATGGATCCCACCGTTTATGCTGCGAGAGAATCAGTCCGCGGTGTCCCTGCAGTACGTGGAACTCCTGACGCCTCGTCTACTGGCGTTGGAGGTGGATATTCAATTTTTCGGTCTCAAGCTTCGCCATCTCAACTCATAAATGGAATACTGGGGGAGTTTTTTGTAAGTCACAGTCATTACGTTGACTGACACAGAGAACTGTTCACATTCGTTGTTATTTTTCAGGTATACTCGATCTTATCAGAGCAGCTGCCTGAATTCGGACCGGAAAACTGGACGAGCGAGTTCCGTGGCAGATTTCCTGGTTTGGAGCCATACGAAGAATTGTCATTGGCTGATTTTATATACTCCGACTGCCAAGGGGTGTTAAGTATAAAACTATTTGACAAGGAGACGATAGCCACTTGGAAGGGCGAGTGGCCGAACTACCATATCGAAGTGAAGTCAACTTCTGGAAGGGACGGCGAGAGATTTCATATGAGTCGTTTGCAGGTCCAACATGTAAGTGGAAACTATCCCCTTTCTGTTGCCGCTGTTCATTTGTCGTATGATGATTCATAGGCTTTCAACATGACGACCCACCAGTCGATTAGCCCACCGAAAGAGCTGTACATCATTTTCCGAGTGTCAAATATTCTAAGCTCTCCGACACTGACTGTGTACCTCGACCCGCATTGGCTTTTCTACTCAGGTGATTTGCGCATTGTTTCAGATGTTGAAGTTGAAATTAGTGGCAATAGCTAGACGTGTGTTGGTAATCATTTGCGGCTCCTGCGTATATTGTTGTAGATGCCGTATTGATTATTGTTTGACTTGGATAGCTTACTTGAAATAACAATGGTAATAACGAGATAGAATAGCTCACGCCAATCGTACTTTACTTTAACGGGAGTGAAGATGGGTGAATTTTACGACTTAGGTATCAAAAAGTAGGCGCACGGCATATCACAACAATTATTTCGCCTGCTAGAAGATAATACGTCGATCTGCGTTGCATTACGAGCAAGTGCTCGGGCATATATTGGTATAGTCCGGTAAGGACGAGGGTAATCAGGAGGAGGACAATCGATACTGTGTATTATATTATTGTAAGTGTCGTTTACAAATTACCTGGAAAAAATTATCACCTACGAGAACTTTCCTCCCAAGGCTCCAGCATGGACAGCGCGAAAGTAGCCTCAAACCATCTGGCGGCGCCATAAGAAGGCACCCAGAGCTGATTTGGGAGGCTTGTAAGTATAGCTTGTCGGAGATGACATGGCTCAGCCAGGTTTTCAAAACTTTTTCAAACTCCAAGTCAGAGTTCTTGTCGGATGGAGTCGGGATTCGCCTCAGCTTTACGCATTCAACTGAGAACTCTCAACATCTTTCCACATGTCGTGCTACATACCAATATTTGTAGCTTTCAAGAGCTTTTAGGTTATAATATTAGCGACGATGGCATCCTTGATCCGTCAGAGCGAGCTTTAGTGCGGCCTACATCAGTGAACCAATGAATAAATTGCCGGTCCTCGGCATTCAAAATTGAGGTGCTGTGCTGCGCTGTGTTGCCTGGCTTCCTCTTCTACGTAGAACGGTGATATATCTGTTTCCTGCCACGCACGGCTCCCTTTATTTGTAAACATTCTCACCACAGAACTCTTTGCTGAAGGGATGATCGTTTAGTACACCCCTCCAGTCCAACGCAGCGTTTTTGTCATGGACGACCTCGTCTATCCGACAGGAGCGATTTTCCGCTGAGCTTGACACTTTGACGTCTTGTTCAGCTGCGGATCAATTGATCAGTTACATTCAAATGTCAAACAGAGTCACGACTGAGGACAACATGTGCCCGCAGCGCTAGCGCGTCCTTGCCACACCGCGGACTGACTCCTATATAAAGCTCTTGAACCTACCTAACATGTGCATATTAACTGGACGACAGCTTCCTACTTCTTGAACTCCCAAACGGACTACCCTCCCCATGGCGTCTACCAAGCTCAATCATGTCCTCATAATTGGTGCGGGAACAAGTGGGCTGGCGAGTGCTCTTGCCTTGCATGCGCTCAATATTCCCTGTACTATCTACGAATTACGAGCTGCTCCGTCAACCATTGGAGGCGCAATCAACCTTACCCCGAATGCCATCCGCTGCCTGGATCACCTGGGAGTCCTACAGCACTTGAAGGGCAAAGGCTGTGTCACCCGATCTATCGGGATCTTCTCCGCTTTTGGTGGCCAATTTATCGGAGAACTTAGCTTTAGAAACATCGATAAGTTTCAGTACCATGCGCTCCGAATCTCTCGCGCACAGCTGCTGCAGGGTTTCCTTGATGCTTTGGAAGGGACGAGTGTGAAGATTAAATATGGGAAGAAGATGGTAGCATTGACAGAATCCGAGGAGTCGGTGGAGGCTACTTTTGAAGATGGGACCATCGCCAAGGGCGATATCCTGCTTGGCTGTGATGGTATTCATTCCATTGCCCGGACGAAATTAGTAGAGCCCACGCGAACGCCGATTTTTACCAATACCGCAGCTGCCTATGGTTTCGTTCCGGTCTCATTCATCTCCTCTTCAATTCATTTTGAAGACGCTTCCGTTAACGTCTCGCGTCGCGGCTCGCTCCTGGCTGCATTTTGTGACCCTGACAAGGAGATGCTATACTTTGCGGGCGTCATGGAGGTGAAATCCGAGTTGGATCACGAGGGTTGGAAAGCGCAAAGTAGCGACCAGGAAGCGACTAGGAAGGAGATTCAATCACGATTTGGAGATTTAAAGAAGCCATTCTTAACGGAAATGCTGGATAAAGTGGAGGATTTATTCTTTTATCCTATTTATGTGCTTTCGCGTCACGGAAAGTGGTCATCGAAGCGCGTAATGCTACTAGGAGATGCAGCCCATGCGGTGTGTTGGTTCTATTGTGTATATGACATGCTGTATACTAAACGATTGTCTTAGATGCCACCCGTCGGAGAAAGCGTAGGCTTTGCGTTGGAAGATGTAACCCTCTTCACTCGTATCCTCGAAGTGCATGCGGGTGAGCCGATCTCAAAACAGTTTTCAATATACGAAGATCTTCGCCGGAGTATAATTGATGATGCGTACAAAGAAGCAGAATATAGATGGGAAGGTGTTCGGGATAAGGGGTGGTTCGGGTTGAAGTTACGCGAATGGATGACACCTATCTTTCTCTGGTGGACGAAGAACGCTCGGGAGGATGCATGGGGACTTGATATCAGGGATTTGGTTCCGTCAAATCCAGCGTAGACTGGAACGGTCGAAGGACAGATCATTAAGGCGTAATTATCGCCTTGATACTGAAACCGCTTCAGTTCGTTAGCCGGTGTTCAACTTGACATCCCATCGCGAATACTAAAAGACTCGTTGATCCACGATCTTTGCTAACAGTTATCAATTCTATTTATGTAGACTCGCTGCCTCAGGCTTCTGTTTCGAAGTTCTCCACGGCAGGCTAAACCGGTTTATCCGGAACTTGATATCATAGTTGGGACTCTAGTTCAAATCAGAGGCCAGATTGTGTCCTATTAGACCCATGCAAGACACAGTATTTGGTACATCAAGGCATACACATACAGAAATTTAAGGTATCCTCAAGGACTGGGACCTACGGTGTTCGCAAATCGACAGCGAACATCAAATAGCCACGGTTTCGAAAACCATCGAACACATTGCGCTCCTGGAACTGCGACCGATGGATACCAATTTCCATCCCGTGCCGTCGACTAGGTCAATAAGCTGTCCAATGGTGCGCTCTTGCGAGTTCAGTGCAACCATCATCTAAAAAGTCGCTCTGTAAGCTGCCGTTACAGTAGTTGGATCGATTGTCAAAGTAGTACCTGCAAGTCAACCAAAACGATTTGGTTGCTGACACTGCCCAAGTTCGGTAGGAGTGGGTAAGGTGCAACGGGCACCTGAGATCCTGGAATTTCCGAGAATAGTCCACCAGTGGAGGCAGCGTACGGCACCAAATAGTCGTAGAGGATGAGCTTCGTTGACGGCAGAGCAGAAGCACGTAGGTGCTTCAAAATCTTCTTCGCATATCCATCGGCCCAGTCATGGATTATACATCGCATGAAGAAGACGGCCGCGTCTTTGATTGGCTGTGGCTCAAAGAAATCGTGCTCTGCAAAGGATGTTAGTCCTCTGACTGAGGTGATTTTGTGGACTTTTTTCACCTTTGAACTTCACTCTTCCACTTTTTAGAGCTTCAAGGTCGGTATTTTCCCAAAACTATGCAGATGGGTTATCCCCTATCAACGAGGACCAGATAATCCATTGAAATTCAGACATACTTTGATGCCATCAGGAATGACTCTGGATCTTTCTTGAATCACATAACGCAGGTGAGGGTAAGCCTTCATTAGCTGCAGCGTCCAAGATCCGACGCCACCGCCAACATCTACTACCAGCGCATCCTGCTGTAATGATTTCCAATCGAAGCCTTTCGGAGTGGAATCAATTCCCGTCCCTAGAGGCCGACGAAGCACTTACTAGTCACGAGCGCATCCGAGGCAACGGCTGAACTAACGCCGTGCATGGCAGCACCAAAGCGCCTCAAACGATATTCATTTCCCGGTTTCTCCAAGAATTCAAAGCAAGGTACCCGACCGAATGCTCGGCTGAATACGGCGTCGAGCGCTTCTTGAGAAGCGGCAGTTTTGGGGTCCATAAGATTATCTGTCAAATAAACCCCAGCTTTCATTATTTCGTCCGTGCTTGAATGGCGAACAGTGAGCCTGGGTCAACCAAATTTACGAGATCAGCTTACGAATGACCGACGAGGGCCGAAATGCCAGACGTGTTGTCGTGCTTAGCGATAGGGCTAAGATAAAATCAGCCACTCATATGATCGCTGATTCTACATTGAACTTACTCAGCCTTGATGGCCGCCACAGATTTACCGGTATCCAAGGCAGATGATATACGATTGTTGGCAAAAACGTCTGGAGCTATTTCTCTGAAAATGTGGTTGGTAGCGAGGCATCGAAGAATCCGACCTAGACCGTGAATCAGTGGGAAAGATCAGTCCGATCGCATGCATGCTGTTGCTCACCAATCTTCTGAGGATCGGAGCCACACCTCTCGCCAATGTCCTTGATGTGAAGACCCTAAAATAACAGTTAACAAACGAGACACACGAGCAATAAGAGATTTCCACCTGTGGGCCGGCTTCACGCAAGATCTCAGTAAGATTGGCCGTTACAACCACCTGAAGGCTCGCTGGAAGGTGAAACTTATGCGCTCGATATTAATTCAACGACACGGCTATCTATATATAAGCCACGTACCAGTAAACCACTTTCTACGATGGTTCGCGGGGGTGGTTTAACCAATGCGATGAGCTGAGAAGCAGCTGCAATCACGAGGTCAGTAGTTTCACACAGAGATTCGTCGCCGTCAAGCGGTCCTGGGCGGAAGGGCTCATCAATAGACGGAAAGGTAGCTCCGTGTTTGGCGTAAATTGCCTCGATTGTCGCAATTCCAGACGAGAGAAGATTAGAGAGGGCGCTCAGGGGAGTAGTCATTGAGTTGTCTGTCCGAGTCGCTTGGATCGGTTTAGTACTTATACGTGAACTTCTTGACCGATATGTCCGTTACATTCTTGCTAGATACCCATGGCAGAGCTTGAGTCAGCAACGAGTCTGATATGAGTCAGATTGGGCGCTATGGCCTGCACCAGCGCCGTGATTTGTAGATGAATAACCGAAGATCTTCGTTCCCTATAAATCCAATTCGTGGACACGCCATGCGCGGTTTTATCGACCAGCATGGCTGCGCATTTTGTGCAGATTTGATAGTGGATCTGGGCAACGTGGTTTCACCAACTCAGCGTATTGCGATGATGACGAGACGCTGGGTGGCTGCGAGCAAAGAATTAGCCGAGAAGGCCGTTATGCAGCCAGAAAGTCTGACTGCCAGAACCTGTGGGCACGTCAGCAGATGACTATGCTACATAGGGTCATCCAGATGCCAGACCAAGGGGAATGCAGTACTATGCACCGGAGCATTCGGGTGGTCGTGAGAATGTGGCTGTGCTGACGTGCGCAAGAAATCACTATTCAGGATCCCCAGTGGGGCACAGGGGACAATGAATTGGAACATTTGTGGAGACTCGGAACTCTGCTGCTTTTTTGTAATGCATCCCAAAATAGTGATATGGGCAATTGGATGCAATTGAAAAACTAGCAGGCTTTTTAAGCCTGAGCTGGGTGAAGCAGTTGTCCTGGCCACAAAATCGGGATTTTCCCCAACAGACCTTAAGTAACACACTTTTGGGTCTGTGGTATTACGGAGGAGAGTATACCTGTTGCGCGCGTCAGCACAGCCACATTCTCACGACCAGGAGGCCTGATTTCACGGAATGCTCCGGTGCATGCCCCTTGTGCCAGACCTCCTCGTGTGACCGCTCTTCGACTTCAATCTCTAAGTACCATTTCGACCGACCGTTCAGTCACACGTCACGAGGGTCACATGCACAGCCACTTGACAATGATTACTATCGGGGGCCCACCTTATGACAGACCTTTTGACAATCTGCTTCTGCAGGCTCAAATCTGTAGTGTTTCGCCC
This sequence comes from Piloderma croceum F 1598, assembly GCA_000827315.1. NCBI lineage: Eukaryota > Fungi > Basidiomycota > Agaricomycetes > Atheliales > Atheliaceae > Piloderma > Piloderma croceum. The sequence continues at coordinate 64,876 of KN833005.1, read as the reverse complement.
AATTCTTTTTTCTGTATTTTTTGATTACCTTTGTGGAGTACTGATATGAATTTTTAATGAATTAAAACGTCAAAGACAATGCATGGTCTTTGGGTTTACAGTGTCAAAACCTGAGTTGAGATCAGCATGTTCTCGGCTCGAGCAAATCCTTGCGCAAACTCTCTGAGAAAATTCGAGTCACATTTCGAAACATCTTGAGTCTGAATTCCAAAATTTCGAAGTGATTGCTTCTGTTTTGCATGTTTCCTGCATCATCAATGCCTGGGTGCTGCAGGGCGTGACAACGTGGCGTAAATTCAAGCTCCGCCAGATGAGCAAATGAGCACTGGACATTTGATTGCCCGCCGGAGATTGAATTTAGCGTCTCAGCCGTGCGTGACATTCCGTCAAAAGGTGGTCCCCTTTTCTACAGCAACGATGACTGATCAAATAAAAATCAGGATTCATGTATTAGATAGTTTAGACATGATCCCGAAGAACTCTGAGGCCAAAAGCCTTTTGTGTTGAGAGAAACAAATCAGAGAGTGTTAGTTTGTCAAAAGGTGGGCACTTGATAGTAGGATTTTGTGGGTATATAGACACCCCACGCAAATTTGGAAGGAGCACAGAGAATTGTAGCCTTGTGACTGGATGATTTACTAGAGTAGTCTTTTAATAAGAACTGACAACACAGAAGTGTAGAGTGGGTTACCTGAACTTGGTTGCGGTGACCTTGATGCTAACCCATCCATTAGATGTATTATCAACCCAGTCGGTGTTGTCAAATTCAGAGATGACTTCTGGTTGAGGCTTCCAGACAAGTGCCAGAGCAGCATATGTCTCCGGAAAAGGACGCGCTACTTGGAGTGGTGATCGATGGGGAACATATTTATATGTTCCTTCCACATATGTCCATGCCTATTTTGAGAAACATATGTGGCTCTTTGCATATTTTGTTGCAAATTTTACATATCATGGCAGACAGTGTCAAATTTGCACCTGTCCCAAATTCATTTGAAATTCTATCATAATATTATCATTTTCAGATAAATTTGTCCTTTCCTCAAATAGATTACCATATTTGAAACTTGTCAATAGATTTGCAACAATTACTAATTCAATTGCAAAATTCTGAGTTTTTCTCAGGGACAAATGTTATTGTGTGGTGGGGCCTATGGATTTGTGTGCCTATCACATTCTAAGTTCTTCCCAAACAATTTGCACATAGAACAAAAGAATTGACATATTTAGGATTTGCAAAATAATTTGCCACCATCGCAAATTCTCTCCCAAATGATAACATTACGATAGGATTTTGAATGAATTTGGGATAGGTGCAAATTTGATGCCATCTGCCGTGTATGCAGACATATATGCTGTGATCACATGCTATTAATGTATTTTAATTGAGTTTAGATTATATTTTCACAAGTCTAATCTCTGTGAGCCTAATTACTCAGGGCCATTTCCTTTACAGGAGTTATCAACACCTGTCCACACCTGTGTGGCTGACCATAGGTCTTTCTGTTTACCTAGCAGCCTTCATCTACAAAAGGGGTTATCACTCCTAACTTCTCCGTGCTTGCTAGGTAACAATTGCTTTTGGCTTACCCACCCTCCACACCCTGTAATACTCATTTCTTTTGTACATAGCCTTTTCTCATGCTGTGTACAATTTCCAGCTCTCCGATTAGCTGCTCCACACACATATATTGACTACTGTAATCGGTTCCAAAGGATAGTCAGTACATATGTGACGAACTTAAATTGGCCTTGGTCTGCCATGAGAGCACAACTATCTTATGTAAATAGTTCTGACATGCAAATGTATTGACATATTTTACATATGCGGAAGCATTTGTGGTCAAGGCATATTTATTTAAATATTTTTAATATGCTGAAGGAGTTTGCTAAGCACATTTTAGGCAACTCACATGTCACTTTTTCAAACATGCATAGCAATCTGAATTTTTCCCCGATCCACACGAAACATGGTGCAAAATGATTGTAGTTAGTTGTCCTATTTAAAAATATTGATTCTGACAATATTTGAAAAATGTTCCGTTGAGATTTGAGACTGCACAGCCACTATAAATACCGAAGCGGTTATACCATGCCGGATAAAATTGCCAACAACAGGGCAGGTGGTAAAAAATGTTCACTTAGACCTTATCCAAGTTGTCAATACGGCACAAACATGAAAAACCTTGTTTGAAAATTTATCATCGCGCCAAAATTTGAGACTTTGCACAGCCACTGCCCGCTAAACATTTAAATTGGAGGTAATACCCACTAGAAATATTTAGTAAGCTGTAGAACACGGTCCGGCGGAGACGCCTATTTTGTGCTTCGCAAACTGTAATGCATATTATATCCACCGCTGCATGTCGGTCACGAGGGTAAAAAGAAATTTATTCGAGAGTTGCCCTGAAACTCCCGAATTTCGGTGAAAAATTACACCAAACATCACTTTATGGACCCAAAATTCGGTGGTTGATGGTACTGTTGATCCGCGCTCCAGAGAAATTCGGTGATTGGTGCCATACATGACCGGCCCAGACCCCCAATTTTCGGTGGTCCCGGTCTTAGTGAGTATTCAGGGGTCCTAACTACATAGACTGAACTTGAAGCGTACGCGACGTCAAAGACTCAAAGGAACTTGCGGTTAGATTACGAGCCGGATTTTAGTAACCCTATTAATATAGAGCTGGCAGTACGTACAGCAAAACTAGGCCTTTTTAGTGGGACTGGGCCGCAAGAATACAACGCCTGAGTCCCGCTCTTTTGGCTATCACTGACACAACATATGACGTAAAAACAAAACCACAAAGTGACGATCTCTGAGCTACAAGTACAAAACAACTGCTATGGGTTCAATGTTCGTTCCTTTCCCCCTAAGTCGGATTCGGAAGTTTACGGCGCTCGCTTTCGAGGTACACGGGAGGGTCTGTACCAGGGTATTGTTTCACAAATCCAAGATAGCTCCAGAACTTCACCATGTCCGTGCTTCCAGGATAGGATATATAATCTACAAATATTAGCACCACGACGCACGGCGGTAGCACCGATGACTCACTGGTTGTGTCTCGAAGTCCACGGGTCCAGTTTCTGCGTGTTGTCGTAGCTATGGCGAGCTTTTGTTCCGCAGTGCCAGATCCTCGCTTCATGGTTTCCTCGTAGTCCGCTTTAGTCACGACAATGTCTGGGCGAACCGCTGGCCACCTTCATTCGAGCGAGGCATTAGGAAGACTCAAAGCGGAATGGTATGTAAATCCTCACCAGTGCGTGTTACACAAGTCGAAGTCGGCCTGCCAGGGTAAACTGAGCCCTCTAGTGAGGTGCCCAGGGAGAATCGTATCGTGGTTCACTCTGAAAGGAGGATCCAGCTTGCATTCAAAATCGTACTGTGAAACAAGGCACCGTTGTCATTGATGACTCGGAAGAGAGTATAACGAAGACCTACGGTATCAGGGAGTTTAGCTAACCACCACATTTCAATTCCAGGGTAGAGTGGGTCGCCGATGGTCAGCTCAAGATGCGCACGAGTAAGATATCTGGGTTGATCCGACAGATTGACGTCCTCGATTTTAGTTACACGCTTTGGCTCGACCACAGAGAATTTGCCGTCCTTCCATGCTTTGAAACAGTCGTACTGGAGCTTCGTGAGTGCTGCGAACCTTTTGATTGGATCGGTATCTTCAGATATTTCACCCGGCTCCGGCATGTCACCTTAACGATTCGAGAGACGTTATTTATTTTTTTGTATCATAACGATATCAAGGATTGGAATGGACATGCTTACCATTGTCACCAGAAAGTCGTGGCATGTACGTCGCGACCGCTTGATCCTTGTTTCGGTAATCAGGTGCCCGGAGCCTGCGGAAAATCTCGTTCTTAAGATTGTTCGTGGTGATACTGATAAGGTCTTTCTTGACGTCCGGGGACAAGAAATTTCCTTTGCCGAAAGGACCTATTCATGACTGGAGTTGTCCCATTGAAAATATACACCGGAAGGGATGCGGACACGTACCGTGGCCCTCGAGGGCTTTGTTGTTGGTCCACGACAGAGTGTAGGTAGCTAATAAGACTGGGTATATGCGTGTATAGAACTCCACATCAACTTCGTCCTCTGTACGGTTGGGCTTATTCTTCTGATCATAGATGTCCTCCATAATGTCGTACAGAGTGGTGGGCATATAGACACCCCACGCGAATTTGGAAGGAGCACAGAGAATTGTAGCCTTGTGACCAGATGATTTACTAGAGTAGTCTTTTAATAAGAACTGACGACGCAGAAGTGTAGAGTGGGTTACCTGAACTTGGTTGCGGTGACCTTGACGCTAACCCATCCGTCAGATGTATCATCAACCCAGTCGGTGTTGTCAAATTCAGAGATGACTTCTGGTTGAGGCTTGCCAACATCGGCAACAGATTGGGAGTAGCCTCGACCACCCAGGAATACCAAGCGGCCGGTACCATCAACATGGAGCTCGCCCAAGTAGACTGTGGTAGGGTCATCTTTCGATCCGTAAAATTCACCCTCGAGTTTGACAATCTGAGGGCCCAGACCGTAAACAATGGTCTTTTCGTTGGGATCAACGATAAGATGAGAACGTTTATCCAATGGGAGCTAGTAGGGAATACATTAAGTGTGATTAACGAAAATGAACGGGCCATAGCGCTTACGTCCGAATCAACATCGGGGTTACGCCGATCTCCAGTGACTTGTTTGTAGCGACCTATCAGAGTGGTGACAAATAAGATAAAAGATGCTATGGGTGAAGATGAAAGCAATACCTTTGAATTTGGTAAATGAACCTTTCTTGTTCGCAACGTGCACCGTCCACGTCAACCGGTATCCATTTTTACAATTGACTTCCCCGAGCAGCGAACCTTTCTTATCATACGCATAAACGCGGAAGCGGGCAGCCTAATAAACTAATTGTCAACACAATCATAGGATTCAAGTCGACAGATGAAGCAACCTGGCGTCTGATCTTTTGCTGGTCGTCCCGAAAGTTTCCATCGGGAGTAGGAGGGCTGATGTTACCAGGCACCTCTGGTGCAAAGAAATATTCCTTGTCAGAGTCACCCAACCGTGCGATACCCACAGGAGGGAAGATCTCCAAGGTAGCGATGTCACCAGCGGTAACAGACTTGTAAGAGGAGTCCTCGCTTGGATCGTAAACAGGCTTTGGTGTCATGATGGCGAAGGCAAGAACGAAATGATTGGGGAGACAACTGGGGCAGAGATACTAAAGGCTTCTGAATCTTTGCGGTATGTCGGTCACAATGTACGAACATATCAAAGGACGTCAAGCTTTAGTAAATATCTGATTACATATCGATGTCAGTATCCGGTGATTCAGTGCTCCGAGCACTGATCAGGCTCCCATTTTTTGACGCTTCCATACTGGATCCTCGAGAAGTCAGTACCTGGCACCCATGGTCGCTTTCCAAGAGGCCTCATGGATCAAGCTTACTTCTTAGTCAGGGGACAGGGGTGCTACCTAGCTAACTAATTAGCTAGGTTTAGCTACTGTTGACCGATTCAGCGGTTGAATCAGTCCCGTGGCGCGTTTCAAGATTCCAAAGTATAGCGCCGGCTGCGCATATGATGGAAAATGAGGGACAAGGTGTCAAGCGATGACAGGTTTCCATACCTAATTCTCATCAAGTCAGTAACTGGTGACCACGGCCGCATTCCAAGCGGATTCTAAGAGGGTCCAAGGTGCAACGTGTTGTGTCTATGATGAGTACTGATCCTCCGTAAGTCAGTAACCCAAAAGACTCCATGGAGCATTTTAAGAGGTTCCAACAGTGGCATCTGGATGTAATACGGATTTGACCAAGCTTACTGTTCTTGAACCGATCCATTCGATACCCCATAATCCATCGCCCCATCCTTACCATCTCGCCATGTCTTCTCAACTTCCCATCCCAACCCCATCCTCCACCCGTGTCACCGGCACGATCCCAGCTCAACGTCCTCGCTTTGAGATCCCCAGCGCACCTCCTGTAGAATGGTCTCCCAATACCGTGATCCCATACGTGAAAACAGGCATGTTGATAGAACTGAGCACGATCCCACTCTACCTGTACGCAATGTACAGCATCCAGCCGGATGATGGGGAAATGGGTACACAAGCCCGAGCCACGCTCAGAGGTTCAATAAACGTTTTTAAGTCCTTTGATCAACACCACTGACGGATGTTGCAGGCGTTGTAGAGCAGGAAATGCTGCATCTGACCTTGACTGGCAATCTCCTGAGTGCACTCGATGGTTCGATGGACCTCTACGATTACGATGTTATTCCGCGATACCCTGGCCATATCTTGGTGCAGAAGATAGACATGAATTTGGATCGTGCGAACAAAGAGAATCTGGAATGCTTCTTACAGGTATGTGTGGACACTTGTTTGGACGAGCCTCAGACTTAACTTAAGTTGTCCTTATGACAACAGATCGAGGCGCCAGACACTCCTCGCCCACCTCCAGATAATGATGAGCCGGGGCTCCTCCCAGATCCCTCGAAGCTATCTGCAGAGGCCATGTTCCGAGCCACAGCAACAAACGACCTTGCGCCAGGGTATAAGAGCATCGGAGACTTTTATGATGATTTGAAGAAAGGTAAGCTACAATGGCCCATCCAAGTCCTCTTGACTCGAGTTCAATCCATTGCAACTTACTCTATCTATTTTCCTTAAAGGTTTAAAGCAGCTTCCTGACAGCGCTTTCGCGCATAACAAAGACGAGCAGTTCTCGGGCTTGGATTTCTTCGATGATCAAATGGTGGTCATCACCGACCAAGCCAGCGCTCTGAACGCGCTAGACACCATCATCGAGCAAGGGGAGGGGAATGTCGCCGTCCCGGATTCTCATTATGCGGTTTTCGTCAAGCTCTACTTGAATCGAGAAGGTTGGGCGCAACTCAAAGTCCCAACAAATCCTCAAACCAAGGACTATAAAGGACACTCCGACAAGGATTTGGTTTACAAGGTCGGATACCTCTGACTTGTCTTTTTCCCCTGACTTGCTACTCATCACACGACACTTTTTTCTTAACAGCTCTCCCTTGTTTTTGATGCGGGGTTCTGTTACCTGTTGCAGACCATCCAAAGGATCTGGAAGACTGACAGAACGGCAAATAAAATTGTGCTCCGTCTGCTCCTCCTTCGAAACGTCCACGCCATCATGACTAACGTCCTGACTCCTGTTGCGAATATCCTCGTGCGTCAAAGGTTGGATAACGATAAAAACCGTGTCGCCGCCCCGTGCTTCAACTACTATCCCCTCAAGGACGATGGCAAGCCGGAGAACCCGCTGTCACCTAGGGAGTTGTACACAAGACTGTGCCAGCTTGTCGCCAACGCTATTCTTGCTAGTCCCACGGATGACATGAAGGAGTCGCTCAGCCAGATGCGGGACTATATAAGGGACAAAATACGACCTGAGCCTTAATAGCTAAAATCATCAGAACGATCTTTCCATTTATTGTACATGTAACAACACAAGCGAAGCGTAGTTTTTGTCTCATGAAAACCAATATGATACATCTGTAGTACAATTAACAATGTCTTTTTTTGTGCTGGACGCAAGAGGGCGCAAGCATTTTTTCTCTCTGACACTGAAACCCCTTTTGATGATACTGTACCACGCAACATTAAGCCACTTGACCAACCTTGCGGCATAAATGTCTTTGTCGCTGAATTTCTCAGATGTTCCCTCCCCCTGACGATTTTCTAATCAAGGACTTGTTGGCCCCCACTTCGTTACCACCATTCCGAAACTTACTTCTCGAGTGGCAGGATAAGGATTGACTATCCTAGATTAAGTACAACTTCAACAAACTATATATATAACGCGGGAACTAACTAGTACTAACTACGAAAGTCAGTAGAAGAGTCGGGACGCGCGCTGTAGTAAGTAATACAAAGCGCAGTAGCTTCAACCGTGACATACGAACAATTTCCGTAATTTTGTTATACACAAAAAACTACAATCGCCGTTTCGCCCAGAATTCGGTGTCGAACCGTGCATAACGATAATAATACTTCTTCTGCGTTTCATACTTTTGACCGACGGCCTCAAAATAATCAGGAATACTGCATATTCCATCCGATCCAGTTGCATCCGATTCCAGGGTGATTCGTTTGGCTAGTTCCTCCCCAATGAAACATCCTGCGTTCAAAGCAGTTATGATGCCCTGCGATGAGAGGGGATCGAACGACATGGCGGCATCTCCCACAGCACACCAATGTTCTGTCTCATCGCAAATCGGGTCCAGAACCGACGAGCCAGCTGCCGTGCAGTGGGGAAACTTTGCCTCGGGAGGCAGGTCGTAGTTGTGCTCAAGAATGATCTGAGAGATGTGGACGGTGTGGTTGTGCAGAAGGTCGAGGAACCCATCAGGTTTACGTGCTAACTTAGCGGATGCATCGTTGTCGTCGGTGTGGTAGACAACTATCCGCCTGTTGTGTGCGAGCTGAGAGGTATACCACCAGCCTGATTCGGTCGCTTCGATCAGCGTTCGATGGTCGTTATCATCTTCCGACGAGACGAAGAGGGAATAGAAGGCGAGGAGACTGTCTTTCTTCAATACTTTTGCACCTAGCTTGACAAGAAAGCTCGTCAAGAAACATTGCTGGATGCAGTGGAGCTAAATCCGATACCTTCCGTACAAGGACAGCCTTCCTGCCCGTAGCATCGACCACCCATTTGGAGCGATAACAATTCAACGTGTGAGTGTCAAGGTGCTCAGTATGCACGGACCATGTCCCATCTTGCTTCTCCACGGATATGAATCGCTCTCTTATCATTCTAGATGGAACACAGTCGCTATTGGTCTTGCAGCATCCATCCCTCACAGAATCCCTTAGAGACTCATCGAACAAGGCACGATCAAGGTGCAAGCCCGATCCATAGGGATTCATAATGCTGTACTGTTCTTGGAGTTGCTGTGAACTCCAAGCAGACGCATTTCCTGTACATCGAGTGTGGTTCCCTAGGGAGGTTTCGTGCGATAAGCGATCTGATAGTGCCGGAGCCAGGTAGCTGAGAGTGCGAGTGGCAACAGCCGGCAGTGATTCGCCTATCTGATAATTTGATATCCAGAATGCGAAAAGGGCAGAGGGATATAATGGCAAACGATTACCTTGAATGCGGCTGGGTCAGCATCATCTATCAGAAGGAAGGATCGAGTAGGATCGAAACGTTTGAGGGCCAAGGCGGTTGCACAGCCGGCTGGTCCACCCCCAACGATAACCACTAAATTTTGAAATAGCTTGAACTACGACATACTCAATGACCATGATCTCACCATCATAGACTGGCCATGTTGCCATCGAGGCACCTATAAGAATTATCGTCCGACCGACGCTAGAACTTGGCTAACGAAATTTTGGCCGTGACAGGCACCAAAAGTGTTCATTTTGCACCTAAATAGGCAGGTACCGTAAGCCGCAAAATTACCCTGAACGGTCGGTCGAAATGGTACATTACTTACTTACTAGAGATTGAAGTCGAAGAGCGGTCGCGCGAGGTCTGGCATCCGGATGACCCTATGTAGCATAGTCATCTGCTGACGTGGGCACAGGTTCTGGCAGTCAGACTTTCTGGCTGCATCACGGCCTTCTCGGCTAACTCTTTGCTCGCAGCCACCCAGCGTCTTGCAATACGGTGAGTTGGTGAAACCACATTGCCCAGATCCACTATCAAATCTGCACAAAATGTGCAGCCATGCTGGTCAATAAAACCGCGCATGGCGTGTCCGCGAATTGGATTTACAGGGGACGAAGATCTTCGGTTATTCATCTACAAATCACGGCGCTGATGCAGGCCATAGCGCAACACCCAATCTGACTCATATCAGGCTCGTTGCTGACTCAAGCTATGTCATGGGTATTTATCTAGCAAGAATGTAACGGACATATCGGTCAAGAAGTTCACGTATAAGTACTAAACCGATCCAAGCGACAGACAACTTGAACCCAATGGCTACTCCCCTGAGCGCCCTCTCTAATCTTCTCTCGTCTGGAATTGCGACAATCGAGGCAATTTACGCCAAACACGGAGCTACCTTTCCGTCTATTGATGAGCCCTTCCGCCCAGGACCGCTTGACGGCGACGAATCTCTGTGTGAAACTACTGACCTCGTGATTGCAGCTGCTTCTCAGCTCATCGCATTGGTTAAACCACCCCCGCGAACCATCGTAGAAAGTGGTTTACTGGTACGTGGCTTGTATATATATAGATAGCCGTGTCGTTGAATTGATATCGAGCGCATAAGTTTCACCTTTCAGCTAGCCTTCAGGTGGTTGTAACGGCCAATCTTACTGAGATCTTGCGTGAAGCCGGCCCACAGGTGAAAATCTCTTATTTCTCGTGTGTCTTGTTTGTTGACTGTTGTTTTAGGGTCTTCACATCAAGGACATTGGCGAGAGGTGTGGCTCTGATCCTCAGAAGATTGGTGAGCAACAGCATGCATGCGATCGGACTGATCTTTCCCACTGATTCACGGTCTAGGTCGGATTCTTCGATGCCTCGCTACCAACCACATTTTCAGAGAAATAGCTCCAGACGTTTTTGCCAACAATCGTATATCATCTGCCTTGGATACCGGTAAATCTGTGGCGGCCATCAAGGCTGAGTAAGTTCAATGTAGAATCAGCGATCATATGAGTGGCTGATTTTATCTTAGCCCTATCGCTAAGCACGACAACACGTCTGGCATTTCGGCCCTCGTCGGTCATTCGTAAGCTGATCTCGTAAATTTGGTTGACCCAGGCTCACTGTTCGCCATTCAAGCACGGACGAAATAATGAAAGCTGGGGTTTATTTGACAGATAATCTTATGGACCCCAAAACTGCCGCTTCTCAAGAAGCGCTCGACGCCGTATTCAGCCGAGCATTCGGTCGGGTACCTTGCTTTGAATTCTTGGAGAAACCGGGAAATGAATATCGTTTGAGGCGCTTTGGTGCTGCCATGCACGGCGTTAGTTCAGCCGTTGCCTCGGATGCGCTCGTGACTAGTAAGTGCTTCGTCGGCCTCTAGGGACGGGAATTGATTCCACTCCGAAAGGCTTCGATTGGAAATCATTACAGCAGGATGCGCTGGTAGTAGATGTTGGCGGTGGCGTCGGATCTTGGACGCTGCAGCTAATGAAGGCTTACCCTCACCTGCGTTATGTGATTCAAGAAAGATCCAGAGTCATTCCTGATGGCATCAAAGTATGTCTGAATTTCAATGGATTATTTGGTCCTCGTTGATAGGGGATAACCCATCTGCATAGTTTTGGGAAAATACCGACCTTGAAGCTCTAAAAAGTGGAAGAGTGGAGTTCAAAGGTGAAAAAAGTCCACGAAATCGCCTCAGTTAGAGGACTAACATCCTTTGCAGAGCACGATTTCTTTGAGCCACAGCCAATCAAAGACGCGGCCGTCTTCTTCATGCGATGTATAATCCATGACTGGGCCGATGGATATGCGAAGAAGATTTTGAAGCACCTACGTGCTTCTGCTCTGCCGTCAACGAAGCTCATCCTCTACGACTTTTTGGTGCCGTACGCTGCCCCCACTGGTGGACTATTCTCGGAAATTCCAGGATCTCAGGTGCCCGTTGCACCTTATCCACTCCTACCGAACTTGGGCAGTGTCAGCAACCAAACCGTTTTGGTTGACTTGCAGGTACTACTTTGACAATCGATCCAACTACTGAAACGGCAGCTTACAGAGTGACTTTTTAGATGATGGTTGCACTGAACTCGCAAGAGCGCACCATTGGACAGTTTATTGACCTAGTCGACGGCACGGGATGGAAATTGGTATCCATCGGTCGCAGTTCCAAGAGCGCAATATGTTCGATGGTTTTCGAAACCGTGGCTGCTTGATGTTCGCTGTTGATTTGCGAACACCATAGGTCCCAGTCCTCGATGTTATGCAGGATACCTTAAATTTCTGTATGTGTATGCCTTGATGTACTAAATAATGTGTCTTGCATGGGTCTAATAGGACATAGTCTGGCCTCTTGATTTGAACTAGAGTCCCAACTATGATATCAAGTTCCGGATAAACCGATTTAACCTGCCGCGGAGAACTTCAAAACAGAAGCCTGAGGCAGCAAGTCTACATAATCAATCTATTTGTTAAAACCTAAGTTATATTGTACCTAGGCCTGACACAAGTCTAGAAATTATAATCAATACCTATTGTGTATAGCACCATATCACTGGTAGACTGCAAGCACCAGAAATGTCCAATGCTGCACGGATCTGTGCTGCCTATACTTATGTTGACAAGACCACCGCTAATCAAAACTTTACCTCATGCGGAAGGAGGACAAGCCAGCACAGCCACATTTCGACGACCACCCGGGCACGGAAAACTCCAGTGCACGCCCCTCGAGCGCAGCGGAGGAGCGAGCAACTGCCTGCTTACTTCCCCGTCTCCATCTCATTCTCCTCCTACGTCAAGTGATGAAGAGATTTACTTTGAAGTCACTCCCAAGGGCATCAGCGAAAGCAGTTCAGACAAACGAAGCCTACCCAGATCAGTCAAAGACGATTCTCGACAATGCAATAACTGTGTTCCAGCGCCTCACCGATCTCGGTTCCGCTACCTTCAACCTTCTTGAGCTTCAAGCGGCCGGTCAAATCGGCATTCAGATGGTTGAAATTTGCAGGGTGGGACCGAAGACTCCAGTTTTTGACGAGAGAAATCGACTGATCGATCGCGATGACAGAAAATGCAAGCAAATCGGGCGGAATACGTTGAACTCGTGAGAAGCATAGCACTGATACTCGACGCCATTCAGAAGACCTTAGCGGGCGAAAGTGACAGAGACATCAGTACTCGTCTTGCGAAGGACTTGAACAGCTTCAAGCGGTGCGTTCACTGTCTTGGGGATGAAATTAAATGAGAATCCCATGATTGACCCAGGGATTTGGAGGATATCCGGAATACGTTACAGGCACTATCTGAGCGTCGTACGATTTCAAGGATAGCCAACAATGCTCCCGATCGAGAGGAGCTCTCGAAGTGTAACGCTACCGTCGAGCAAATATTTCGAACATTTGAGGTGATTCAGGGTCCTTGTCCTATAATTATCGTTCTCTCACGCGAGTTGCAGCTCTACACGTTAATAGCACTTCGGATGGACTCGGATAATACACGTCATAAAGTGAATATGTTGTTTGAGCAAAACTCCGTAAGTCGTTACTGATAGGTACACGAGACTTTAATTATTTCTCCGTCTGAGGACATCAGGAACGCAGGCATAGGCAGGTCTCTCAGCAAGAATCTGCTTCAGGATAAACGCTGACATTGATTAAAATCACAGTCTCCCACCATTAAACATCGATGCTCGAGGATTAACTGTCAATAACGTATGCGGGACACAGACAAACAATCAGCCAAGTAATATACGTGGTTCTTTATCAAGAATACTGTAATAACTAACGGTTTGAGCTTAAGATACCTCACAGTCGCCACATACACCTGAATGTTTTAACCACTCACTACTTCGTCCACCTTCGCAGCCCCTAGCGCCGGGGATATTCTTTGGCAGGAATGAGTATGTATCTATCTTTATTCATACGCAACATGAGTATGATACTGACAGTGGATACAGCCCTGCGATACCTCCTCCGCCTTCAGAGCGGATAGCACCAGAGATATTCTTCGGCAGAGATGAGCTTGTCTCAAATATAGCTTCTCTCGCCGTACAGACGGAACAAATGAGGTTTGCTCTTTTGGGCGCTGGAGGGATGGGTAAGACATCGACGGTGCTGCATATCTTGCATCAACAATCTGTGGTGAATCACTACGGCAGGCATCGATATTTTGTCTGCTGCGATGCCACCACCTCCGCCGAAACTCTAGCAGGTCTCATTCTTCGTTCTATACCGGTGTCGGTAATGCATCACGAAGAAGACAATATGTTGAATGTGATGCATCAAGCCCTTTGCCACATGCCGCGCACGTTGTTGGTGCTGGATAACTTCGAAACGTTGTTGAACGCTGGCTCTAGCCTCACTAGAGTCAGTGATCTCCTACAAAGGATTGTCAATGCAGAGTCCTTGTCCCTGATTATTACTATGCGAGGAGCAGTGCCCCCCTATGGCATTAAATGGACACATCAGCACTCCCTTGGCCCGCTGGCGGCTCCTGCAGCAAAAGAAGCATTTCTTGCCATAAACCCATTATTCGGTGACGAGAGCAATGATAATAGACATGACCTAGAGGAGCTACTGGCGGAAATGGATTATGTCCCTCTGGCGATTCGGTTGCTTGCTTCGGTCAGCATAGGTTTTTCACCCCGATATATCCTTAGACGCTGGAAGAAGGAGAAAATAGGCATGCTTTCCACTGGAGACGGAAGTTTGGAGAATATCGAAGTATCCATTCGTCTGTCAATTGCGGCACTCGATGTCACGAATAACTTTGAGGCAGTTCAACTACTGGGAGTGTTGTCTCAGTTACCAGATGGCCTTCTCCAGTGGGAAGAACGATTGCCTCTTATCGCAGCGGGATTCCAGAATGTCCACCGCTCATTCCATCTTCTGCATAAGGCTGCCCTCGTGTTTATATGGAAAGGCGCGGCAAATGTGCTGTCTCCCATTAGGCATTACGTCAACCGCTATCACCCGCCAGATCCGCATCAGGTCCGATGCTTGGAAAGTTACTTCTGGGATCTGGTTCACACTCACGCGACAGAAGCTCCTTTGTTGGGCTTCATCTGTGCCAAAGACATTCTGGAGGCCGACATAGGGAATATTCGCAGCTTAATAATACATGCTGCGCGGAGTTGTCCGTCAGTTCAAGTTGTGGACGCTGCTCTCGAAATCTCTGAATTTCTCTATCGGACCAATCCCTCCACTGAACTCTTATACGAAGTTATGGCATTGGTGAAGCAATTTGGATGTCCCATCAAGAAAGCCCAACTCTACCGAAGATTTGGCAACATTCTGCATATGCAAAATTTATACTTCGGGCCCTCCGACACATCGACGGAGGCTCGAGAGCATTTCCTTGATGTTGACGATGTCCTCGATGCGGCCCAATGCGCCCTTCTTAAATTACAAGAGGACACAAATATCAAAGCCACTGATATGTCAATAGATCCCCTAATGCAATTCCTCAAGATGGGCCTCGTCATTGGTGTGGCACATGTGTTGGTTCTTGTGTACGACAGCGTCATCGTGTGGGCTATGGTCGCGGCGTGGTTTCATTTTTATCATGCGTTCTCCCTGCGAGTGCGCGACTTACGTTTGTATCACTGTTTGAGTCGATGCTTGTGTGCTTGTATTGCGGTCTATTTATAGTGCCTCGTATCTCATTTCTCCCAGTGTTACAACCACAGGCCTTTGTAAATATAATGACGCTCACGCGGAAAGAGGAAATTGAAAGGACTTAGCAAAATTTCGGGTACATGTCACCAAGCAGACCAGCTGTAAATTTGTACGAATGTTATCCTTGGGCTTGGTCATCCGCCAAGTGCACCCTCCCTTCCACGCGACTTGGCGCGACGTTGCTTTCTGTTGCTTTCGTGCTGGCGATTAAATGCTTGTGCGGATAGATGAAACAACGAGCGTGGGCGCGTGATATGATGGAAATAGGGTACTGTGGTTTACAACACTCCGACAAGCTCGAATTAATACGGTCAGGAAATTGAGAGGCTCCGAGTGACAATCTCCCGCCCACCCGCCGCCCGCCGGGCCCCGCCCACCTTCTGTGGCTTCATCATGTCGGAACATAAGCTACAACAACTTGCAAAATATCTCCGTGGCTTGCCTAGTGCTCTGGCCATCAAACCTTCATCTGAATCACGTTATAACTTCAAAAACTTTGAACCCGATGTGGACTGGATAGAAGATATTGGTCTAGTTGGTGCTGTTAACCAGCAGCTCGAAATCCGACTTGGTACACGTGCCGATGGTCCTATCGAGTTTACGGAGCGAGGTCCACCAGTAGAAGCACTTGTCAATGTGCTTGACCGGTACACAAAGGACTTCCCGAACAATGTATTGTTAGAAAAATGGGTGGATGATGCGCTGGCGGGTGCTATACATACATTTTCGAAGCTGGAGACACCTGTACGAGTACTCAGGTTTCTCTATGTGAACATTATCTGATGTGTTTGATTCTGATAGCTCCCGGATTGGGGCGTGCCGAGTGCTGACATGGCCGACAGCACTCGGCACGCCGAATCAGCTCCATTAGGGCGTAAGCGCGGTCCCTCACTCACAAATACTGCATCCGAAAGTGTACCTGTTGCGAAGAAGTCGAAGGGAAAGGCTGCTATTCAGACAAAGCTGTCAGGATTTGTGAAGTCCGACGTGAGTGTAAATACACTTCAGTTATTATGCGACATAATATATATACTGATACTTCCTACAGATTAATCACAATCCAGATGATCTGATTGACATAGACTCGGAGCCTGAGTCAAAAGGAGGTCGACCCCGAACAACACTCCTGCACGATGTCACGAGATCCTGCAAAGCTATCTCAAGCGGGAAAATGCGATATCGTTGTGCAATGGATGGCTGCCAGCAATCTTGGAGCGGACGGAGACAAGCTTCACGAGTATATAACCACCTCTTGAACGAATGCCATCACGTCGACTCAGAAATGAAACAAAAAATTGCTAAGGCAACCTCAGCATGAACGCTTCATGCGCAACTGGAGGATACTATCGATGACAATGACTCCCTTGATAAATTGTCAAAAGCAGAGGGGAAAAAGGCGCGTGCACTTAAAGTCAATCAAGCTGTCCTCAATTTGATCTGTGGCACTGGGATTCCACCAACCGTCGTTGACAGCAATGAATGGAAGCATTTTGTAGAAGCACTTGATAGCACTGTTCATGTGTATTCAAGTGCTTCATTTGCGGAGACATACATACCGGCGGAAGCACTTCGT
>KN833005.1:16506-45486 GCA_000827315.1 Piloderma croceum F 1598 | reverse complement strand
GGATCTCCTAGACCTCTTGAGTGACAGCCCTACCTCGAGGACAATGGCCATTAACGAAGCCAGGCCAAAAACATCAAAGAAAATGAACTCGCGGGAACCGAAGGTTTTTCAGGTCTCTGATGTTCAATTCTAAGCTGTTTAGCTGTGTTGTTGATTCCGATCTAAATAAATAATTCTTTGGTTTTCGTGATTGAGCCTCCGATCCAAAGTGAAGGTCAAGTCTAATCCAGTAACGAAGTGCCGGAAGGTGACAAGTGAGTACCGCCGCGAGTTGTTGAGTCAGGGTGTTGAGTACGTAGCCAGCTACATGTTTGAAACATGGTTTGAAACACCGTGTTTATAACACGGTAAGTTATAAACGCGTGTCAAACCTCGGCTGACTTTCCCACCGTACCCTAGATGGAAAGACAGTCTGGTCTATCGTTCGGAAGGCGGTGGTTTCGGTGACGCTCATACCTGAGATCTGAGACATAAGGTAGGCCGCATCCACATACAACTAGATCACATGCCGAACGCAAAATTACACCTTTTGACTATGGCACTTAGAAGAAGGTTTTCTGCAGATTCTGTTCGCAAGGACCTTTAGATATTTGTTTGATTCACCCGTGAATATGTTTAAAACAATATATTTTGTAAAGTGGGAAGAATTATAAGGTTTTTTCTCTTCCAGCTAGTACTCCAGCATCATGTCGCGAAAACGTTAATAACTCGTTCAACGTCAAAGATAAAGATTCAAAAATTTATTTCTGGATATTTTGGGTAGTTAGCTAAATATCCTTGTGGATGGATTTGCAAAAGCATTCATCTCGTCGTTAGTGCAGGCGAAAGGTGTATTTTTGCGTTCGGCACGTGATCTAGTTGTATGCCTCCCTTAGTGGTGGTGGTAAGTTTATTCCGGGGAGGTCCCATTCAGGAACGACCGTATCCATACTAAGTACATGAAATTATACCCTATGGAGCCCCCAACTACCCAAGTTGTCTCATGCAGCCCAACTCAACTAACAATCTAATAAACAAGTAAGAGAAGACCAAACGGGGACGAACCCGAGCTCAGATGTAGTTCCCAAAAAAAAAAATTTGAAAAAGGAACAGACTGTTTCACAACATTGAGTAAAAGAGAACGAAATTAGTAGACAAAGTCTACAGTAATGCACTATAGAACTTTTTGATCTATAGGATTGTATTGCCTCATGTTTACAAACTCGAAGGAGACAATACCGCACACTAGCACCTTATGTGCGCTTCCAAAAGTCTCCGGGAAACCGTCTCCCAAAAGAGATTTGGGCAACTTCCGGCCGCGTATGTACAGTTCATGAGAGAATGGTCACACGATATAAGGTTTAAGCTACAGTGGCTGTGCACAACACAAGTGCAAGGGGTAGGATGACGAGCAACGGATTGCACCAGGCTGATATGTGTGTGTATGGACAGCGAGAGGCAGAGGAGGGACAAGGGGGTATGATAGGTCTGTGAATTACAGTTTGAACTGTTCAAACTCAACGAGACGACTTTATATGAAGTGCATGAAGAGGAGGAGGGGTTGCAATGTGATTAACTCGTATTCGATTTTGCACTCAGTGCATTAACGATGATGCAGGTTGCAGTGGTTTCACTGACAACCTTGCACGAGCACACAAGCGGGGAGAGAATGGCAAGGATGATATGGTGGGGAGGAGGGGGACGGGACGCAGCACAATCGCACAAAAGAAATGTACGCAGATTAATGAGAAATCCCGCGATCCTCGAGTTCTCAAGCAGTGAGCCCAAAACAACTTTCTGCTGGGTTGCCTATCTTATACCAGACAAGAAAAGCATGTGGTGGTCTCACTCCTCTCTCACGGCACACCCAGATCTTCAGGGGCTTTCCCAGAAGCCTTTGATCTTCTCCCCCATTTCGTGGCAGACTGTTTTGTACAGCGTAGTCGTCGAATTATTTATTTCCCCTTCCCCTTTTGGTCTGAAGCCTGGGCAACGAAATGGCCTACCTTATCAATCACCAATCCGCTGGGTAGTTATCTGCCATGGCAGATAACTGTGGCTGTGAATTCTTTTTGACAATTCGCATTTCCCACCACAAATACTGTATTAGAATTTCCAAAAATATAAATAAACCTGATGTACCATCATAGAAACAAAACTGTCTCCTCAAATTTTCAAAAAAGTAGCAATAGGTTGTGCAAATAGCAACAGAATCAAATGGCAGATAACTGTGGCTGTGTCTGACTGAATTCTTTTTCAAACTATTGCATTTTCACCATAAATACTGCACTATAAATCACAGAGATATACTAGAACTCAAGGTACCACAAAGAAAGACAAATTAGTCTCTTCAGAATCTGGGTATATTGACAACAGGTTGTGCAACTAGCAACACAATTAACTGGCAGCTAAATGTGGCAGTGTCAGGCAGAATTCATTTTTTTTTTTTCAAAATATTGCAAATACTGCACCGTAAATTATGTAAATATACTGGAACACAATTAACCATATACCCAACAAAATCATCCTTGCAGAATTTGGAAATGCTATCACACCTGAGACATAAGAGCATATTTCCCCCGAACATAATTTGATTATCGCTGTAGGAAATAGCCTAATTAAGGTTTAACCTGTGTATGTAGCAAATAAGTAATCACAGAATCTGATTATGTCTATTGTTCTGTTCTCCAATCACAATCTGATTGTGTTCGCAAAGGACAATTAGATTATTGATTGGAGAAATAATCAAATTCTGTTCTTCTATTATGGACAAGGTAAAAAGGTAAATCTAAATTCTGATTCTGTAATTACTTATTTCCCTGGAAAATAATCAATGAAAACGCGAACTCACACTGTCATGGTCTCTTTGATTGTGCTGCTCGCACTCAAATCGGAAAACTGGTGGGCAGTCACTGATAACTGGCAGAAGTGACAGCAAGAGCTGTTGGATGTTGATCATGGTCTGTAGCAGGTTGGGGTAGATGTTGAATAATAATGTCTTGACTTTGACCAATGAGAAAGAAATTCCACCACCAAAAACAATGGTTTTTGGACCAGAATTTTGGTTGTTCTGTAGCTAAAAATATTGAAACTTGGTCAACATATGTCAGAACATCTCAGTATATATTCCTGCTAAACTACTCTAATAATGGCACCCAAAGCGTAAAATTATCTGTGAAATCTTGCACATGTCAAAGGCCTAAACTTATGGCTTCCTTCCAAAATGTTTCAAAACTTTTTGTAAAACTTACCCAAGGATAGGTCAAACCTCTGACTTTTAGTGAATTTGGACATAGACTGAAAAGGGCAAGATTCAGTGGATCAAGGTACCATACATGTTTGCTCCAGAGGCCCTAAATTCAGTAAAAGGTATCAGACCTTTCAGTCTCAAACCCCCAAAATTCAGTAGTCCCAGTACCAGAGCACCGTAGGGATATGTCAGGGTCCTATTTTGATGTCTCATTCCAAGCAAAGTCACGTGACATATGGCAAAGTCACTTCAAGGAGGACCCTGGCTAATCCCTATGAATGTCTCATACCGGTACCACCAAATTTTGGAGGTTTGGAGCTGAAATGTCCAATGCAAATCACCAAATTTAGGGCCTCCGGCGCCGATATCTATGGTACCATGTTGCACCGAATTTGGGGGTTCTTGAACCATGTCTGATGCACTTTTCACCGAAAATTGGGACTTTGGGATCAAGTTTCACGCAGTTATGACTTTGGTTGGTGCGGGTTTGTCCGGAAGAAGCTGCAAACATGGTTTTAGGCTTCTTGATGCACCCTGGAAACCACTGTGTTGACAATGGCCGCTATTGTGCCGAAATTTAATCGAAATTGCAGCAAAAAATTTTGACTTTGAGCGAACCGAGGCGTGAATCGTGAGCACAACATTGCAGGTCAGATCAAGTATGCCCTCATCGACTAACAGTCCTCAACCAGACAAGGACATTGTTCAACCATCTGAGAAGCTTTGCAAAACCCTGGATGGACCTTGTCATTATCCACTATGTAATACTATATGCAAATACTGCTTAAATAAATATATGTAAGGTGTTTAAGCACCCAAGGTTTTCTGAGGGCTGGTATGAGTGCAGAATTGCTGTTGCGGGAGCAAGAAGAAAATTTGAGATTTTTTGTGAGGTCTCATACCAAAATTCACCGAAAACAGACCCTTTCATGGAAGGTATGCAAATCACCGAAAATTAGCATATTAGTGACCACTGAATTTGGGGGTAACTCGGTATGAGACATTTATAGGGATTAGCCGGGGTCCTCTTCAAGGTGGCTTGAATGGTTACAATTTGTGTGTTCCAAACATGTTCGGAATGTGTTAGGAACAGGCAGTGCGTATTGCAGTGCATGCACACCATTCGTTGGATCATGCGATCAACATAATTTGAAAACAAAAAAAACAAAAAAAAAATCCCACAGACAATTAGGCTGGTTCAGAGTAGACAATTCAGCAACAATTCAGTGAACACTTTGGGTGTGATTCCGATTCGCAATTGACCCTGTGAATCGAGACCAAAGTGCTCTCAGCTCTGAATGATGTGTTTCAGTTGCTCCCTTCAACCTTGATCTATCTTTAGCATCACTTTCAGTAATATCTACTTACCAGCATGCCTAGGAAACTCAATTGAAGGGTACAATAAGAACACCTTCTCAGGTTTTGAAGGCTCAGAAAGCACACATTAAGTGCACCTTCCAACGGAGCCTTTGCGAAAAGTGAAATCTACAGAGGGCCCGTAGTGTACTCCAACTCAACTAAGCAACAGCAGGATGGACAGTAGATATATCTACAGAGGAAACAAATTGTAAATTGCCAAATACATATGTACATCCCGTGTTGACTACAATAGGGAGTATCACAGTGGACATTTTGAGGGTGTGTTGAGCCCTCCGTTTCGGATGTCCAGACTTTCCTAAAATGGACATAAATCATTTCCAATCGTGAACACTCCTTTTCAAAAACATTTTTGATGGAGTTTGCGGTGACCACGACCTTTACTTTGCATGCAGCCTCACATCCATGACTATACTTCCACTCCTGTTCTCATCAAGAGTTTAAAATTGGTGCCCGAATATCTAGACAACGAACCTTCTGCGTTTGTTGTGCGGGCTTGAAGGCAAGTCCAACGCACGGGGAGGCGCTTCTTGCATAACCATCTAGAGACTAGCGGACCACGACCTCCGCGTAATAACCGCGGAAATGGCTTTAAGTCGTCAGACGGCCAACTGTCTTCATCAACCTTACCCCTCATGTCTATCCCGACATACCGACCAACGCAACCTCCAGTTTACCAGCCAGATGAAAAGCTGATCCCCTCTTTCGATCCCATGGGGACGTTTGCACCTTCGTACCCGATCAAAGCTTCAGAAACTGCTACGAATCGCGAAGCTCAAAGCATCTCGTATACTTCATTACCAGCCGGTCCTGCTCAGCCTATGGTCAGGGCAAATCTAGGTGTTTCAGCGCAGAACCCGAAGTTCTATTCGCAGGCAGCCGTTTCTCCCGAAGCAGGACCACAGTCGGGTGTCAGAATGCCACAAGAGCAGTTATACTCCCAACCTTCATTTCCTCCCCAAGCCGTCGTTACACCCCCCGGGGGGGTGACTATGCCAACGATGGGCGGCCCGCACCAAACGGACAATGTCACCACTTACTACAGGGCAGGGGGTGTTTCCGGGCATTCTCGACCACCCATCATAGCCGCTCTTCCGCAGGCAATCACAACACAACAGCGATTGTCGAACACACCGAGTGGCTATTTTGGAGCACCTGAGCCTTACGATGATGCTCCATTCGATCTACGATCCTTGAACTCCCGGCCTACTAGCGGCTATGCGGGATCTCCGTCGCGATCGCCATTCACTGCTATAACCCTGCTTCCTGCTCAGAATAGAGAGTCTGTGTATTCATCGTCCCCACTGAACCCTGCTACGAATTCTATGACAACAATGCAACAGGTAAGCTACCTCACACCACAATCTGAGGTCGCTTCAAAATCGTCACCGTACATGGATGCACAAATTCCTGCGCTGACCACTGAGCCTAAGTTTGACTGGAAGGACAATGCGTGTATAGTTTCACATGATCCATTGCTCAACAATGATGGTGAGCTACGGTCAAGTCCTTAGGATGACGGCTGCTTAATGAGAGCTGTTCGTAGGCGATGCTCTATATCGTTTTATTCTCGATCATATGGACGCCCCCAGTGTTCAATTACACTGCTTTGGAAGTCACGTCGTCAGAGAACTCGTCGCACATAGAACAGCGGACACAAAGAGGACAACGGTTGTTGACTTCAATTTCGTGATCGATTTGGCACTATCCATGAAGCCGGGCTCTGGAGAATTATATACTTGCGGAGACGACGTTGTGACATATCGCGGTGGGATGGTTAAAAAGGTTGGTGCGAAGGGAAGTCCTGTCAAGACCGTCAGGGATTGGGCGCGTAATTACGCCGCATCTCCTAAGACTGCGAAAGAATTTAGATTCCACAAGGTTCGTTGGTCGAATATAGCTCTGTGTTATAAATTGAGTACTCTTCAGGTTGTTTCCGGGATCGATATGGCAAAAATACGTGATGGTTTGTCATTAAAACTTTTGACACAAATCTTACTTCGACTAATAGCTTCCTTTTCCTCCCGTTGCATAGCTGTGGATGAGATCATCAGTTCGACTGGATATTCCAGCTTTCGGAACGTATATTTCACAGTGGGAAACACCTCCATCAAGGTCCAAGCAGACTCTACTCTGACGAGGATGCTTACCGACGGGCTTATCAAATATCTGCCATGGGTTGATCTTATTTATCCTTTCGTCTGGATGTACCGTCGTTTTGGGAAGCAGGGTGGAAAGTGGGATGTTTGTAGAGCATCGTTCGCGTGCAACCGAGACCCACAAGACCCGCACAATGTGATTGGAGTACCACTTGGAGATGGCGACTGGGTCAAAATCTGGGAGAACACCATTCGTCTGGGCATCAGAAATCGCATCCAAACCACTCAGCCTATATACAGACCCACCGCGAACGACTCTGAAGTAATCGTCTTCGACTAATCATTGTGTTTTCCTTCATATTTGTTTGTTTTGCTTGCTTGCATTGTTGGCCCTCTCTAAAATTTATATTAGTCGACGTCATCTCAGGTTGACTATTTTTGTCCTACGGTCTCCCATATCGATGTTCGACACTCAGTCCGAGACATCTACATATCCGTTGAGAGGTTCGATACGGCCCCCCAAAATATATATATTGATGGTCACGAAATGGCCAGATACTTATGATCATGACCTTGCAGAATCATCTTGGCACAGCCACGTTTGCTGCTTGTATTGCGAGGGTCTTTACTTTGCCTGCAGCCTTACATCCAAGGCTATAATCCCACTTCTGTTCAACTCATTTAGAGTTACAAATTGGCGCCCAAATACCTAGCATTCCTACATCACAGCAAATGGAAACGGAGGCGCGGCAAAGCGGACCAGGACACTGGGAGCACACGAGTAGAAACGAGTGTGGGCTCCCGACGATGTATATGACTCGGAGTCCATCGGGATATCGGGGCAGAGCCGGAGACTAAACTAAAAATCGCAACGCGTATATCCTATATGGTGATCCCGTATTGAGGCCAACCGTATCCGTTTCTCGTCACTACATGAACCTTCTGTGTTTGTGCGGCAACTTCCAACAGGCGCTTCTTGCATGACCATTATCGGACAATTGAAGGACTTCCGCGTAATAACCGCGGAAATGGCTTTAAATCGCCAGATGGTCAACTGCCCTTCAAGTCATATCCGCCAACACAATCTCCGGTTTGCCCACCAGATGAAAAGGTGATCTCCTCTTTCAATCCCGCGAGCACGTTTGCACCTCAGCCAGGTGTCAGAATGCCACAAGAGCAGCTCTATTTCCGAGCTTCATTTCCTCCCCAAGCCGCCGTTGCACCCCCGCCGGGGGCGGTGCCAACGACGGGAGGCCCGCACCTTTCAGACATTCAAACGGACAGTTCTACCACATATCACAGGTCCGGGGGTGTTTCCGAGCATTCTCGATCGCCTATTATGACTGCGGGACGCCTGCCTATTGACAACCAGCAGCGGGAACTTCAATTCCCAATGACCACCCTTCCGCAGGCAATCTCGACACAACAGCAATTGTCGAAGACACCGAGTGGCTATTTTGGGGCACCTGAGCCTTATGACAATGCTCCATTCGATCTACAATCCTTGAACTCCCAGCCTACTGGTAGTCATCCAGGATCTCATACGCGGCCACTCTTCACTACTGCAACCCAGCTTCCTGCTCAGAATAAAGAGTCTGTGTATTCATTCTCCTCAATGAACCCTGCTACGAATTCTATGACGACAATGCAACAGGCAAGCTACCTCATGCCACAATCTGAGGTCGTTCCAAAATCGTCTCCGTCCCCGTACATGGATGAACAAGTTCCTGCACTGACTACTCAGCCCAAGTTTAACTGGAAGGACAATGCATGTATAGTTTCGCGTGATCCATTACTCAACAATGATGGTGAGCTATGGTCAAGTCCTTAGGATGACGGCTGCTTACTGAGAGCGGTTCATAGGCGATGCCTTATATCGCTTTATTCTCGATCATATGGACCCTCCCAGTGTTCAATTACACTGCTTTGGAAGTCACGTCGTCACAGAACTCGTGGCACATGGATCATCGGCGAAAATGAAGAAGACAACAGTTGTTGACTTCAATTTTGTGGTTGATTTGGCATTATCCATGAAGCCGGGCTCTGGAGAATTATATACTTGTGGAGACGACGTCGTGACGTACCGCGGTGGGATGGTTAAAAAAATTGGTGTGAAGGGAAGTCCTGTCAAGACCGTCAGGGATTGGGTGCGTAATTACACCGGATCTCCTAAGACTGGGAAAGAATTTAGATTCAACAAGGTTCGTTGGTCAAATATCGCCCTATGTTATAAACTGAATACTCCTCAGGTTATTTCCGAGATCGATATGCCGAAAATACGTGATGGTTCGTCGTTGAAACTCTCGACATAAATCTTACTTCAATTTATAACTCCCATTCCATAGCTGTCAATCAGATCATCAGCTCGACTGGATATTCTAGCGTTCAGAACGTATATTTCACAGTGGGAAATAGTTCCATTAAGGTCCAAGCAGATTCTTCTCTGACGAGGATGCCCGCCGACGGACTCAAATATCTGCGGTGGATTGATCTTGTTTATCCTTTCGTCTGGATGTACCGTCGTTTCGGAAAGCAGGGTGGAAAGTGGGATGTTTGTAGAGCATCGTTCACGTGCAACCGAGACCCACGAGACCCCCACAAGGTGATTGGAGTACCACTTGGAGATGGCGACTGGGTCAAAATCTGGGAGAGAACCATTCGTCTGGGAATCAGAAATCGCATCCAAACAACTCAGCCTATATACAGACCCACCGCGGACGACTCTGAAGTAATCGTCTTCGACTGATTGTGTCATCCATGCTGGCATGAACATTTGTTTGTTTGCATCCCTCCTAAATTCAACTATTTCAGGCTAATTATTTTGTCCTACGGTCTCCTATTTAATATATTGATGTTATTGCGTATGGGCTTGCCGATTTTCGGCAAGTTGGCCCGACGGTCGAACTTATCTCCACGTGCGGCTTGTTCTAGTACTTACTTACTTGATGTCGTCGGTTCTGCCGCCTTTCTTACGGCCCTGGGGCGAGTCCGACGACGTCACTCCTTTACTATATAAAAATGCTGTTTTCAGTCACGATCATTGGACGTGTCCATGCACTGTGGTGGCCCTGCAAGCACTGAGTCGATAGTATTCCCGACGTCGTGTTGCTCCTCATTCCTGGTAAGTCATCTATGCAACATCTTTGCAAACACTAAGGACTGAACAAAGTCTTCTCCAGGAAACCCTGGACTTCTTGATTTCTATATTCATTCACAACAAAGCTTCGTTTACGAGGCTTGCCATTCTCACGCCGGCCATACTCCCGGTGTAGGCGACGCAGATATGGATGCTCTGCACTATGATGTCACGACACAGATAAGAGTCAAAATGTAATTGATGCTTTTGATACTATCAAGTCAACGTTTGGTACCAACATCAAGGTTATATTGTTTAGTCACAGTGTTGGCACATGGCTCGCCTTGCAGGTCAGCGTCGCCGCAGGCCACAGAAACCGTGATTAATTAACACCTATTGGCAGGCATTGAAGGCTCGCCCAGATTTTATTCCCAACAATATCTCACATTAGCAAGACGCCCAATGGTCGATCACTATCTGTAATTCTCGATCCCAAAATCTTTTGACTCGGTGCTGACTCAGTTTAGTGGCTATTTCGACCGCCGTTACCCCGAATTATTTCTGCAATACCCCCCGTTGCCCGAATATTCAAGGGTCTTTTTTCGTTGCCATTCCGGTCATGGCCACGCACACAAATAATAGTCTTTCAGTCCCTCTTATCCTCTCCGTCTTCCATCTTCACTGCTCTTAGCATGGGTCATGACGAGATGAAAAATATTTGTGTCCTGGACACGGTGTTGCTGAAAAAGCAGCATCAGGGAATTGACTTCTCTCAGGAGAGCTCAGGAGATGTTCTAACACGTATTTACATCATTTTATAGCTTTTATAGCCTTTTACAGCCTAGTTGCTTTCCTGATGCATAAAGAACGCATATGGTTTTATTTTGGGGAGAAGGACGGTTGGGTGTGAGAGTTGTTCGTGGGCACGCGGATATTCCACTCGCCGTTTGCATCAGTGAGTTGAATAATTGATTCCTACTGGCCGGCGGTTCAATTCTGCTCTTCGCAGATTACGGAGAGCAAGTGGCAGCACAGTGTTACGAGTGGCTGGTTTTCGGAGGCTTCATCTAAATTTATATATCACTTTGGACGGGTTGACAGTATGTCCTCGGAGAGCAGAGGCCGCTCTTTCTCCTTCTCATTCCCACTCAGCGCTCATCGGGTATGCAGGCAAGTCAGTCATGATGTCCAGCATCTCGCTAACCGGATGTGTGGCCTCCGTGAACCCGTTTCCCTGGGGATTATTTATTTTGTAAGTACGCATCATAGATGCGGTATGAACGTCGTCCACTGAACAGGTTGGTATGCCTCGGCAGAAAGGAGTCGCAGAGACATGGATGGTAGCACTAATGACAGAAGACGGCCGATCAGATAAGACAGAACAGCCACTCAAGCGAATCGCAATGATCTTCGGTCTGTCTCCCCTGGTCGTTTGAAATTTCTTCTTATATAGAGATATTGATTTGGCATACCGCTTCGCTAACTTCATGTGCACCAGTGCTCAAGGGTCCAAAACACCCATAAATGATTATCCCAATAGTTCGAAAACGATCGTCCGCAATACCCATCACCCCGGCGAGTAGAACAAATATACGCATCACTGCAAGTTTTTTGCCTTCAGGACCCATGTCTTTAGGAGACAACTGTGAGGCATAAGTCTCAAAACATTTCTCCCGATGTCGACCTTCAAGCCTGTATCTGGAACAAAACTTAAGGCTCAGCACTCCCGTCTTCGGAGACGTGTGCGTCACGTATATACTACACTTGATTTAGTTTTATATCCTACACAAATATATAAATATCCCAATGCTATAACTAGACTTTTGCTAAGGTGAGATATGTTCATTCTTTCCGTTATTCCACTTAACGGTGACGCTGCCATCCTACATAGAACCCGAAGTTAGTGGTAGAACCGCAGTATGAGCCCATTAAATTCAACATACCTCGTTTCCGAAGTACGCCGCCTTGGCCATATGACAAAAGAGCCCGACCTCCACAACGCCCGTCAACATCTTTATTCTAGCCATTATCTGACGAAAACCACAAGCTCCATCAACAAAAATTTAAAGGACGAAGACAGAGCACGTACAGTATAAGGATCTTTCATAACGTCCGTCGCGAACGGTGCATCGATGATAAAGTTGGCATTATCAGAAACTACGGGGCCGGCTTTCATCTTGGCCATGCGCAGAACTGCGTTGGGGGATCCCAATGTTCCGCGGAGATTCTGGAGGACCTTTGCATAGGCGAAGGGGACCACTTCAATTGGTACACCTTGTGAGAACTTGGGAGCGTAAGACTTTCTTCCCATATGGAGTAAGGAGTGAGGAGATAATTCACGCACATTTGTCCCAAGGAATTCAACGTTCTTGCGATAATCTGCCACCAGGATGAAGCTAAACATACATGTCAATAAGTTGAAATAGCCCGAAACTAAATACGAGCCGAATCAATTGAGCTCACGTCTTTGCGGCCTCTGCAAGCACCTTCTCGCGTAAATGACATGCTCCTCCACCTTTTATGCAGTTCAAATCACGATCTACCCTAAATTCAACGAGGGGTTGCAATCATAAATTTAAAATTCTACGAAAAACACGGGAATCGAGTACTTACTCGTCCGCACCATCGAAAGTTATATCAAGAGTTGGATATTGATCGACGTCGCCTAGGTTGAGGTGAGAGGAAACTATGAGTTCTTTTGATTGGAAGCCTGTATAAGTGGGAAAAAGTATGCCGTCAAGATTTATTTGGTTGTGCTGATGGGGACGAACCAGTGGGTATGAACACACGGGCCTTATTTAGTTCAGGACCTTGGCTGACGATGCGTTCTACAACGTACGGAACGGTAGAGCCTGTGCGTAAACACCGATTGTCAGTATTCATTTCTCACAAAGATGTCACTGAAAGACCCACCAGATCCAATACCAATCACCTCAGAAATAAGGTACGTGAGCCCTGGTGCGATTAAAGCATTCATAGCGAACTTCACACACTCTGTGTTCCCCCAATAGATGCTCGTCTACTGCAGCAAAAGCGGCAAGTCTCTTGGATTTCTCGATCACGCTTAGCTTCGCTACTTGCGAGGGTGTCAACACGACTTTGGGTTCAATATAAGCAAAGATGATATCAGCCAATGAATTAATTGAATTCGTTTAAGTTAAGGTTGCGCACTGGACGGTGGAACAATAGTGGGTACGCTCGGCCCTGGAGAGACTTGGACAGTGGCTTGCGACCTTATGTGTAATTAACCAGCCAAAGGTAAAATTCCAGGATATGCGAAGACGATCGTCAGCATTTGATCAGATTCAGGGGGGCCTGCTCTCTGAAGCCCATCCCCGGCAATTTCACGGCAAAGACGTACAGAATATCTGTAGAAGGTAAAGGCATTTTGACACCTGACAGGAAGCGATAGCAATGGAAAGCAGAGAGACGGAGGCGAATGGGGATGAATATGGCTCGAAAAGCCATATACATCATTCGGGCCAAACCGAGCGATCGGATCACTTGTGACTGATCCATCATCCACGGACGGGTACTAAGGCTTCTCTGTTCGACTCGGACATCGTGGGCGCGATACGGAATGAGGGCAATCAAGGGTTGGAATAACTTTCATCATTGTCATCGCGAGCTGATGTAGTATCCACGCTTTTATTAGGTGTCCTTTTTACCTGGTGAGTCCCACAGGGATCACAAAGACGCGTCTGTTTTATTCAGTCGTCCATGCAGTGATTCAGCAGTGAAACAGATTCTTATGGTGATGAATGAAAAAAATCCATTCATCATTGAGGACCTAGATGATTACCATGTCGTGATCAAGGCAGATGAGGAGTACAGAGTAAGAAGCGAGCTTGACGCTGAGGTGCGCTCATTGCCTTCTGCTTATTTTTGGCTCCAGAAGTTATCCTAAAGCCTCTGGACAGCTCGAGAAGAATACGTACAGCTTGGAATAGACTCAAAATGAGCTATCTACTTGAGACGTAGACCCAACGGTATATTAGGGGATTCCTACGGCGCCAACTGTCGCTTCTGAAGTGCGATAGCGACATCCATTTCATGCTGGCGTCTGTTTTTTTGGCAGCGGAATCGGAGTGAAATGGACTGTACGGTGGATATTCGCAAGCCGTCGTTTTTTTTTCTCTCAATCAAGAGGAAGGAAGAAAACGTCTGTAGAATCACATAGATAGAAATTGAACTTATTTTTCCTCGTGGTCCACGTCTTATGGACTGCATCCACGATCATGGAACCAGTAGCAACCTCTGCCAACGTTAACGCCAATATCACAGTAACCCTCGAGCAAGCTCAGAAAATCGTTTCTGTGCATCGCGGTGACTCTGACCAAATAACGATATCATCCTTTCGAGAGGTGCAAAATCATAGCTATAGGTGCGTTCTGCTACACCTCCGTGGTACTATCTATGCATTCTGAGGTCCCTTTTCTCTACCAGCAACACGCCAGTGATTAAGTCGTATCGCATCGATCTCTCAATCGCCGTCCCGCCAACATCGTATACACTTGTCGTGTCAAGTTCCAGGTCTTCAGATCGTCCCAACTCCATTCCCACGATCGCACACCTTCTGACGGTCGTTGCGTCCCAATCGTCCATTCCTTTCCCAACTCTGCATAGACTGGACACATCGCTTACTCTCCTTCCATATCACTATCTCCTCTCATCTTCTCCTCCACCCGGATCTATTACCCTCTCGGACGCTCGAAAATCTGAAATTTTCACCCCCGAGGAGGATGCTCGTATAGATCTCCAGCTAGGCCTCTACCTCCGCCAACTTCATTCCATCCAAAATGACTGGTTTGGTATCCCTCAACCGAACGGCAAAGAACCACTGGAGCCGTCATACAGTTGGCAAGAATCCTTCACTTTATTGCTCGAGACTATTCTAATCGAGCTCGAGTCTCGAGGATTGGAACTGGAGATACCTTTCGAAGAGATCCGTAGATACTTATCGAGGGCGATTGGATTCTTCTTGTTCGATGATGTTGAAGTTCCCTCTTTGATCGGATTCACATTGTCGAACGAAGATGTGCTCATCTCATTGCCATCTGCCTCAACAGCGGACGAGCCCCACATAGTATCTCTTCCAATACCGACGTACGCCTTATGGGCCGACCCGATGCTCGAAACACTTTTTATGCCACCCGGACCGAGTCAAGCACTTTTAGAGGCGTATACGAATGGTGGAGGGCCTTTGATATTATTTCCCAGGCAGCGTACGAAGAGGATTTGGTATACACTCTTTTTGGCGAGCGTGGTTTTGGTCGGTGTCAGGGAGGACGTGAAGAGGGTCAAGTGGGCGACTGAGCTGATTCGAGAATGTATGGAGAAGTTGAAGGATGCTCCTTGTTATTGATTGGACATAACGTGACGTTGTAAACTCTACGTATGTCGCAGGGCCGGGGATGGTCCGTAACCCACACATATTTTGTTATAGACGCATCCGGACATGCTCTCCGTCGTTTTTTTTGGTGCATCCGCGCATACTACGTTAGCTCAATGGAGGCGGTGAGGAAGTCAACTGCTTATTGATACACTCCATCGCTGACCTATCGACTCTGAAAGATTTCGAATGCCTGATAAGGATATTCAAGTTCGAGCACGATCGATCGTTGACATTCGAGTTCAATGACATTCTATCTGACATGCGGCCCCCGATGCGAGCATTTAAATTCAACTACTACTACTACAAGTCTTTCTCCTTCACCACTTTCCATCGCCTCAGGTAATGCGTAACACAAGAACGAGCACATCTGAATCTCGGACGGAAGGACTCAATGTTCTCACTCATGAAGCCATGGGAGATCCATATCGCATTTGCAAGGTTCTTATTTCGACATATAATTTACGTCCCCGTGGCTCAAACTGGAACTATTCTTACTTATTGACAAAATGGTGCCTATCCGAGAGAGAGGTAGATATATGGGGATCATGTATGCACGGATAGCACTTGCAAGTATTCTTGGACCGGTGTGTAACTTTTGTGATGTTTCTTTCTGGTCTGGCTTACAGTCTGCGAACGCTACTGGGAGGTGCGAATTATATTCAATTTCATGATCTGCTTGATGCGACGATGCTTTCAGGTATATTTACTCGTGACGTAACATGGCGCTGGTGTTTTTACATCAATCTGCCTATTGGAGGCGTTGCAATCACAAGCCATATTCTTTTTGCTTCACAAAATTCCGGACAAAAGCAAAGAGAAAGTCACACTAGCAGACATCGACTTTGGAGGCATTTTGTTGTTGTTAATTTCAGTCGTGTCACTTTTGCTGGCCTTGTCGTGGGGTGTACCTACCCTTGGAATAGCCATCAGGTTATCGCATTGCTCGTCGTTGGAGGTTCCGTCTTTGTGGTCTACGAGTACAAAGTCCCACATTTTCCCATCATTCCTCTGGAAATATTCCGACATCGGAATGTTATTGCTTCCACCGTCAACTATTTTTTCACGAATATGTCCACGTACGGGTTGGCTATCTATATCCTGACATATTTTCAGCTAGTCAAGAATGACACCCAACTTTTCTCTGGCCTAATATTGCTGGCTTAGTACGCTCCCCCTTTTTTTTTGTGTTTTTGTTGATCAACCCTACTAACTAGTGCCAAGTATTCTTCCTCTTTCCGTTTCGACAAGTGTTGTCGGCATGCTGCGTTCTCTAAAATGATGATTGTCACCACCGCTTTAGTGGCTGCAGGGTTTGTTGCTTCGCTTGCAACTGCTAAAGTGGCATTTGGGCAAAAGAGAGACGAAAAACAGGAGGTAGTTGAGCTTGGGTTGGTGAATGACACCAAGAAAGAGGCCGGGCAACGAGTTGAAACGAAATCCGCAAGTTTGGTACAAACTATAAGCAGGGAGCAGGTGACAGGTTGACGACCTATTCGTGGCCAACAAAATGAAATCGAAAGTTTTAGGCTCAGGTTTTGTATTGTATGTCTGACGTCAGACATCCCTTGCATGTGTTTGCGTTACAATTACATATATCGTCTTCTACGCAGCGTAAAATTCCCGGACTCGCTTCGCTACGATCCCTCGAGGGCACTTCCTGCCCGTCCATAGTTCAAACTGATTATATCCTTGCTCAAGTAATAGGTCCACTCCTTGTGCCCTTGTCCAGCTTTTGCCCACTTTTGTTGCGAGAGTAAGCAGTGGCGTCTCCGCAGGTTTATATGCTGCATCTAGCACAACACCTTCATGGTCAGGGTCGAAGAGCGTAGCCGGGAGGTATATGGCATTATGTGTATCATTGCTGTCAGTAGTTGTTGCAGCGGGAGGCAATGTTGACACAATGACATTCGGGGATGGTCCTGCGTTAGGCCACTTTCCGAGTTCGTCAACGAGACTGACACATATGTCTGGGAACGCATTCGCGAGCTCTTGAGCCTTGCTTCGCGTCCGGTTGAAGATGTATATGTGTTGCGCCCCGAGAGCGTGTAATGCATAGAGTGCCGCACGGGCAGTTCCACCAGCACCGATTACAAGTGCAGCAGTAACCGAAGCATGTGAGGGCATTCGAGAGCGTATGCATTCGCGGATACCTAGCCAATCTGTGTTATCGCCGTACAATATGCGTTGTGAACCGCTCGCGTCAGTCACTTGAGGGATGATGGTGTTTACAGCACCAATGGCCTCTGCCGCTGGAGACAATTTGTCGAGGAGCGGTAGCACGTCAATTTTGAAAGGGATAGTCACTGAAGCGCCGCCGAAAGTAGGAGACACAATGGTGGCTCTGATTTCTTCGCCAACTTCAGGGATCTGAAGCAGGTCATAGACATAAGGCAAACCAAGTGCCTCAAATGCAGTATTGTGCAAAGTCGGAGAGGGCGACTGAGATATAGCATTGCCAAATAGGAAGAATCGACGAGTGGGAAGTTGTCCCAGTAAATTCAAGGCCGTCTGGATCTCGACGAAAGAGAGCTGTCCAGGTGCTGACTTCGTAGGCAACAGTGGGTGTGAGACCGGGGTAAAAGTGGTATTCAGAATCCGCGTCATCTGGCCTTCGCCGCCCATGTTGATCGCAATGATAGGCTTCGCTTGATGGGTGCTACTAGCGCGAGAAACAAATTCGAAGAGGGCAAAATTGTCCGCAAGGGACTCCGCTTTGCCAATAATCTTGATGATGTCACCCAAGCGATTTGCAACGTTGTACTTTTCTTTCACCTGAGCACCGTTCCATTTCATTTTCCCGCTCCAATCGTGCCACGAGGCAACAACTTGAGACGCCCCCTTCCGCGAAGATAAATCACGAATCCGCTTTTCTGGCCACGATATCTCCACGTCAATGTACTCTACGCCCATGCGAAGGGCAACGTTAAGCAGATCAAAAGCCTCCTGTTCTGCGTGATCAGGAAAGGCTCCACCTTGAGACACAGTTCGGACGGTGTATACAATGGGGAGAGTCGTGACATGACGCAGAGCGGCGAGCTGATTGGTCACGTAAGATGCTGGTGGTATGTATGGCCCAAAGCTGGCTAAGTCTTTTGGTGATCGAAGCAGGTCGACGCGCAGTTCGACAGCATCGACACCGACAGTGAGCTCCTCGATATGCGGGAGGGCAGGGGTGATGTCAGGATACGTAAGTGACAAGAAGTATGATCGTATTTCGGGAGCAAGATTTGGAGCAAGATTTGGCTTTTGGCCAGTTATATGTTGGAAGAAACGTGTGACCTCGTTCTTAGTCCGAGTCTTCGACTCCGGTACATACTGGTCAACGGCCCCATTGGAATCACCGGTATAGTTAACGAATTCGAAATTGCAACACTCGAGGAACCAAGGTTCCCGACGACGGAAGACGTCTATGATGGGCTCTCCATATGCAGGCCGCGCAGTTTCCTCGCCGAGGTATTTAACTACCTCGTCAATCTCACGAGCGATATGGACGACATAACCTTTCTTCGTCCATTTCTTGAGGAGATCTCGCGCAGAGGCTGTTTCGACAATACCACCTCCAAGGCTTATGACATGTTTGGTTGGATTAGCGACAAGAAGCTCTTCCAGAATCTCAGATTCCGCCACACGGAACGCCGACCAACCATGTTGGCGTACGAATTCGCGGACGCCGATTTGAAGTTTCTCCTCGAAGTAGTGGTCAGCATCAATGAAAGACCAATTGAGTGCAGAAGCAGCGAGTTTGCCAATGAATGATTTGCCAGAACCGCGCATGCCGATGAGGACGACAGATGCCGTGGTGTCCTGTGTACCTGCCCCGCTGGCCGATGCAAGAGGACCTTCGTTCGTCAGTTCTACGCCCTCAACTTTGAGGCCAATCTATGAACTGTACTGAGTATAAATACCTAACGAGAAATACTAGTCGCTGACCTTATTCTCCAAGTCATCCCACCAGTTGGGCCAAGTCTTTTCGACGCATCGCTTCTCCTCAATGATGGTATCACTGATAACTGTGCCCAGAACACTGAAGGCCATGGCCACACGATGGTCATCGTAGCAGTGAACACTAGCGCCTTGCCTGAGGTCCTTTATGGGTTTGCCATAGATTTCGAGGCCATCGGGGAGTTCTTTGGTCTCAACTCCGAACTTAGCTGTTCGCGCGATCAAATACCAATTCCACGAGAGATGATAAGAACTCACCAAGTTCATCGATCATGGCCTTGATGCGATTACACTCCTTCACCCGCTGATTAGATATACCAAGAATTCTTGTTACATTATGGCACTCTGCATCTTTGAGCTTCCTCCCTTGTAGTGGTGCACCGACAGCAACGGCAGCCAAGACCGAGGCCGTCAAAAAGGCATCCGTCATGGGTTCCATATCAATTAATCCAATGGATTTCAACTGGCCCACCGGCGGTCCTCTAACTGTAGTCTCCGTCTCAGTCTGAATGACATCGCATCCCATAGGCTCTAGAACCTCCTTGGCGAAACGTGCATCACCTTGCAGGGATGTAGATCCGATATTCGCAATGGTGCATGATGTACCCGTGATAGCTGCAATAGCCAGGGGGTAGGTGGCACTGCTCGCATCGGACTCGATATTATATTCCGCAGGGTTTGTGTAAGTTCCCTTAGGTATCCTGTACACGTCGAGTGGCTTTCCAGTAGCCGAGTCAATCTGACGAGCAACGTTAATGCCAAATGTCCTCATCATCGCAATAGTCATATCGATGTATGGCTGGGAGATGACTTGACCACCCGTGAGCTCGAGCGTGACGGTCTCTGAAGCGTACGGGGCACAAAGGAGGATGGAAGACACGTATTGACTGGATACGCTCGCTGCGAGTTGGATCCTTCCACCTTTTAAGCCTTGAGGTGCGATGGAGAGAGGCAGGCATCCTTGCGAGTCCAGATATTCGATATGGCTGCCATTGGAGCGGAGAGCATCCACCAGCGGGCCAATGGGTCGCTGTTTCATGCGAGCGTTGCCCGTGATGACGGTAGATGACGACTCTGCACATTGCACAAGTGTGCAGACTGTCGTGAGGAATCGAGCTGCTGTGCCTGCATTTCCAAGGTAGATTTCTTTGCCTTTGTGAGGGGCACTGAGAGAGCCTTTGCCACCTTCAACGACTAGGGTCTCGCCTCCGTCTTCCCAAGCAAAGCTGGCTCCCTGTGAACGACGACTAAGTTCAATATATCACGTACATGGAAGTAAACTTACCTTCAGTTCGAGGAGGGCGTTCATCATGACTTGAGTGTCGTCAGAGTGAAGAAGGTTCTTTAACCGGCAGGTTCCTGTGCCTAGAGCGGCCAGGACCAGGGCACGATTCGAGATGCTCTTTGACCCAGGGGTAGCCATATGAACGGGGTTCTTACTCGGTATCCCTGAGGTGACTTTCGCAGCTTCGGACAACACCTTAGCAATGACGCTATCCGCAACGACCGTAGCTTTCTGTTCATACGTCGCCCCGATACTTGCAAGGATAACAATCTTCTTCGCCGTCCCGCTATTCTTTTTGTCGATCCTCATAATATCCAACAGCTTCTCCACTCCAAGCAGCTTCGCAGCAGGTACGCATTTGATCCTTGGATCCTCCAACGACACCGGCAGATTATACGCCTTCAAGCACCTCGTCAACCTGCCCACCCCAACCTGTCCGAAGACTCCGAGCGATCTAGCAACCTCCGCCTCAAGAATCATACCCACGCTGACACACTCGCCATGCAGAATGCTGGGCGTCAACACAGCCTCTATAGCATGTCCGATGGAGTGCCCGAAGTTGACAAGGTTGCGCAGACCAGTCTCGCGCTCGTCTATAGTGACTATGTGGGCTTTCACGGATATGGAGCCGTAGATAATGGATAGAAGGAGGGTTTGGGAAGAAGTGCGCGTGGAGAGGGAACGTCCCGTAGGGCAGGGGGACGGGGATTGGATGGCGGAGAATATTTCGGAGGCACGGGATTCGAGAAGGGCAAAGTCGGCAGCGGACCATATCGCTGCGGTCTGAATGTAATTCGGTCAGTGATTATTAAAATTGACTTAAATCTTATGGTGGCACCTTGACGACCTCGGCCATCCCATTTGAGAATTCACGGACGGGCAAAGTCTCGAGAAACGCAGCATCTATGAAGATATATTCCGGCTGCCAAAAGGCGCCGATTAGGTTCTTTCCGTGTGGTGTATCGATGGCAGTCTTCCCACCGACGCTGGAGTCGACCATTGCCAGCAACGTTGTCGGCACCTGGCAGAATCGGATGCCTCGCATGCTGTGAAAAATTAAACAGGTTGTCCAAATAGAAATACTGTGGACTCACAAAGTAGCGGCCACAAAGCCAGCCAAATCACCAATCACACCTCCACCTAACGCAAGTAGTACGGTGTCTCTCGTACATCTATTCAACAGCAAGAAATCCTCGATGTCAGCTTTCCCCTCGCGGCTCTTCGAAGTCTCCCCAGGAGGAATGACATAGCTCAAAAAGCGGGGTTTGGGATCTGTGGTAGAGCTCAATATCGCAGCTTTGAATTCAGATTCGAAAGATGCCAGATGAAAATTTGCGACGTTAGTATCTGTGACGAGGACGTAGGTTGACGAAGGGAGGGTATTCAAGACAGTGCGGGCAATATACGGGATAAGGTGGAAGCCGCAATGAATAGATTCCTTGCCCAGGATGGACACTTTGAGTACGTCTGTCGAACTCATGATGCAAATGTGTGGGTGGTAACAGAGATGTGCGGTCTCAAATACTCAACTGACTCAACTTTTTTGACAAGCAACTTGTCCGCATTGGGATGGTCGATCAATCAACTAAAATTTCAAACTCAGCTCATCATATCTTGTTCTCATCGCTTTACTTGTCTAATACCGATAGCTGTTCATTTACTGCGTGTTCTGCCTGCCCTTAGAGCTAATTACCTCACTAAATATGGTGTATAGACTCGAAAATCAATCCTGAACGCATCGCACATTGCCATGGGTAGGTGTCTCGGCAGTGAGATCAAGGAGAACTGGCGCACATCTGTTGCCGCTAACATCGGGGTTGAAATCGTCCCCATATGCTTACATGCTCGTCTACGGTGTGAAAAGAATGAAGCGTAATGTACGAATTGTTGGAATCATTGATGCCGTGATGGTCCAGCCAACAACAGGGTCCAGGAATTTCGGAGGGTCATCAGAATCCCTGGATAATACGGACCGCTCCTGGATCGGCCGGCGAATATTCTACTCAAAAATCAGTAATTCATTCTTATCACTTCTCCCCCGCTAGCCGTCGCCCACCGGCCATACAGCGCTCGCGGCGTCTGTGTGCATCAACCCCTCGATATCAACCCCTCGATCTATGTTTCCGGGAATATGAGCAGTGTCCCACAGAACATGCCTGCGAAGGCGCGCTGATTAGTCATAACCACTGAACCTCTGATGGTTCGTATCAGACTCGGCCGGAAACCCATGGAGATATTGCTTCTCAAACTACTCACTTCACCTCAAAATCCATCTAAGCGAGGCTGTACCTGACGCAAAATACTACTCAAGGCTGTCCGTTGCTTCTCACTAGAGTTTGCGTCTGTATGCAGTTGTTCCAAGAATCTTCGAGATAATACGTAGGTTTGTTGGAATGTACGAGTTGTCATGCGGCGGTGCAAATATTCAGGGCACAAATATGGAAATTGTAGTTGAGAGCAATACAAGTAGAGTGCAATCAATGTTCATGATACAATGATCTGTTAGCGATTTGATCAGTAGCATACAATATTAATATTTACACGTGCACCAAGATCAAGACGTTGGTTCCTGAGCCACGGGCTGCTTGTGAATACATAGGTGAAAATCTCGTCACCGTTCCAAGAACATCCTACAAACGCAAATAATATAGGTGACGGTCAGCGCGATGCAACCAGGAAATCAGTGTTCACTTGTGTGCGTGAAGGGCCAAGGGTGCGGTCAACTACTAGTTTGATGTTACGCTGGATAACTTTCTGAAGAACTAGTTTGCGGCAACCGTCTGGCATCGTTCCACACGTCGGGGTGTTGCCATTCCTTGGTTCAGTACGTGCAGTTGGCTGGCGACGATAAACAGTATGCAGACTACCACGCAGTGTCCATCAAGCCTGGTAATTTTGCGTCGCAGCGTGACGATGTTTTACCCTGTCTTCTGAAAATATGCATCATGATTCGATAACGCTTGTAGCTCTTCGATGAGACGTTTTATGACGGGCAAGAGTTTTTGTCCGCGTTGTTCAGTTGACCAGCAAATAAGGGGGCGAAATCTCGGGGTAGGTCGCGGGGGGGGTACCTGTCAAGAATATTTATAATAACCACCGTATAGGAATCCACGTAGAAATTCCGAAAACATGCTTGTGAAAGTTGACTGGATTGCTCCCCAGTACTGGACATGTGTCTAATAGACG
This sequence comes from Piloderma croceum F 1598, assembly GCA_000827315.1. Classification (NCBI taxonomy): domain Eukaryota; kingdom Fungi; phylum Basidiomycota; class Agaricomycetes; order Atheliales; family Atheliaceae; genus Piloderma; species Piloderma croceum. The sequence continues at coordinate 21,897 of KN833005.1, read as the reverse complement.
CACCTTGCTTGATATCAATCTTCTGCATGGTATCTCGGCTCATTTCTCCCGCGATTCTCGCCAAAATGTTTCCCATTACATAACGTAAATGAACAAAATAATTTCGCGCGAACATCGTCTGGCTCCGATTCGGGTGCGCTGGATTCTTCAGGAAATTTGCCAATAAACATTGACTTGCCAATGTCGCCAATTCGTCTTGGTATAACCGTGTCGCAGCATAGATTAGTCAACAAGGCAGCAAAAAGCACCCAAGCGACACTTCAACAATGTTATTATTGTGATTTGCAAATTGTTTTCGTTCGACCGCATGCAACTGTGGCAGACCCGAGCAAATCCCGAAGTTGCGAGCAAATTGCGAGCCTTTTCACCCATTTTCTTCCGAGCATACGACTCATTGGTTGTCACGGAGGGCAGCGAAAGTCGAATGTCATGAGAAAGAACGGACGATAAGGAGAGCGACGTCGGAAGGTCAGAGGAAAGAGACTTAGTATTTGAAACATGAAACATCCGAATAGGGAGAACAAAACCAAGCCGTCATAAGTCCCCTCGGCACTCACTGCATCCACACTCGTTTCTCTTCCTAAACTCATCTTGTCATCCTGAACAATGCTGCTTGCTCGCAGCCATGGTAAGAGACCCGGTTAATCACGAAGTCAAGTAAATCTGATAGTATGAAAATGTCACTTAGCGCGTTCAGTTATAGCGAGGTCATTGGCGCAATCTCAACCGCGGCAATTGTCATTATTGGCACACAGACAACCCTTTCAATCACGTCTCGCTCGTCGATCACTGGTTACCGAGGCTAGCGAACCGACGACAGAAACTCCAAAAGATGCAAGTTAATTTTCAAATATACTCCATTTTTTCGTCCATTTATCTTAATCTGCTTTGTCTGTTCTAAGACCCCTCTTCCAACCAACAAAGCTGGACAGTCAAAATGGCGAACATTCCAGCTAATCTTAGGCCGCGCCACACTCGCCACTATTATCACAGCCGCTGGAACGTTCTACTATATCACGCAGAAAGACCGTCATCCAGGCGCTCAGCTACCTTTTGACCCGGAAAAGAAAACGATAGTTGTTCTGGGGAGTGGATGGGGTGCCACTAGTTTGTTGAAGACACTTGATACGACCGACTACAATGTCGTGAGTGGTTATCGCAGTGGCCTGAGTCAGGTGGAACTGCACTGATAAGGCCTAACCAATGGTTTTAAGGTCGTTGTCAGTCCCAAAAATTACTTCTTGTTCACGCCTTTATTGCCAAGTGTAGCAGTTGGCACACTCAGCCCTCGGTCTATCCTCCAACGTGAGTGATATTGATCCTGAAAGTTGAGTATATCTGATGTCATTAATCGTACAGCCACACGCTACCTCACGCGTCACAAGACACGCCAAGTATCAGTGATCGAAGCGGAAGCTAAAGAAGTCGACGTACGCTTTACTCCTACCCACGTCCATCTACTATCGCTAATCACCGCTTTTATGACATAGCCCGTGAAGAAGACTGTCACATTCTCAGGTCAGTAATCACTCCCTCGTATTTCGACCCTCTCATATGAACACGCACATAAACAGACAACTCAGAGATCAAAGGTCAAGTATCATCAACCACAATCGGTTATGATTACCTCGTCTACGCTGTCGGTGCGGAGACGCAGACGTTTGGGATCCCGGGTGTGAAAGAGCATTCGTGCTTCATGAAGGAATTGTCCGATGCGGAGAGGATGCAGAGACAGTTCATGGACTGTGCGTGTTATTTTATTTGTTTGTCATTTATCGTGGGGTACTATTGGGTGGCAATGGTGGATGCTAATGCTAATTTTGATGTTGCATGATAGGTGTGGAGACCGCTGCATTTCCCGGCCAGACTCAGGAAGAGATTGATCGCTTGCTTCATATGGTCGGTTTCGTGGCCATCTCTTTGTCAGTTTCGGTCCTGACATGTTTCGTAGGTTGTTGTGGGTGGCGGCCCGACGGGAATTGAACTCAGGTTCGTCCTGAAGTCCCTTCATAAGTCGCCCGCCTGTAGTTGATGATATTTTTACAGCGGCGAGCTTCATGATTTCCTTGAGGTATTGCTCGCCTGAACTCTTGTCTTGTAACTCCTCGTAACATTGTCCATTCAGGATGACCTCAAAAACTGGTACCCCGAACTCGCCGGTAAAATTCGCATAACACTTGTCGAAGCCCTGCCCTCCGTCTTGCCGATGTTCTCCAAGCAACTCATCGACTATACTGAATCCACCTTCAAAAAGTCCAAGATCGAAATACTGACGAAGACAATGGTGAAGGAAGTCAAAGAGCAGAGTGTCATGCTGCAAATGCCCGACAAGAACATTGTGGAGGTTCCTTGTGGAATGGTTATTTGGGCTGCTGTGAGATTGAGATTGAGCTTAGGCTTGTTGACGTATACCAAGGCTGATTGGGTTTTGTGTTAGGGCAATGTCGGCAGGCAGATCACGCGGGATTTGATGGCCAAGCTGCCCACGACGCAAACAAATAGGCGTGGCATCACTGTCGATGGTGCGTTTCATCCATTCTTTTCTGAAAATGGGCGTTAATACCAACATTCATATTCTCAAGACCACCTTAGAATGGCTGGGTCGAACGACAGCATTTTCGCCATTGGCGACTGCACAGCATCGTCATACGCCCCCACAGCCCAAGTAGCCTCACAACAAGGCAACTATCTCGCTCGCCAATTCGCCCAGTTCGCCAAGAAAGATGCCATTGAAGCACGGTTGGCTACTCTGAAAACTGCTCCGCAGACGGAAGAAACGAAGAATGAGGCGGCTAGTCTGATGAAGCAGCTGGAGAAATTGAAACTGAGGCCATTCCATTATTCTCACCAAGGGTCGCTTGCGTATGTTATCCTTGCTTTCCCTTTATCCCGACATCCCCCGTGCTGATTTCGGCATGTATTCCAGATATATTGGATCGGATAAAGCTATCGCCGATTTGCCCATCTTCAACGGCAACGTAAGAGGTTACGTCGCTTCACCCTTCCGTAACTGAATTAACTTTTCCCCAGTTCGCAAGTGGAGGCGTAGCGACATATCTGTTCTGGCGTAGCGCATATCTTAGCACCCTTTTCTCTCTTCGCAATCGTACGCTTGTCGCGACGGATTGGCTCAAATGCAAGCTTTTCGGACGGTCAGTGCTCTTGCTCTTTGTGTTATATCGTATCCTAAAGTCGAGTTTTGTTGTAGGGATGTGAGTCGGGAATAAGAGCTTCTTCCACTATGATTAGCCACCGAACGTTACGTTTGAATAGCGGACGCAATTCGATTCTTTAAATTGGTAATTACATACCTTTGGCTTCTTCTAGCTTTGCATATTGCTTTATGACCGGTTCCAACTATAGACTATTTACGATTTGCTTAGACCCTCATAGACTGTATATTAATATTTCAGGAATTCAGGTTACGTTTTGCGGCCATTTCAACAATGATAAGCGATGCACAACTGGGTACATACAAATCTATGTCGATCTGACCTCCATGTATGATATGAAGGTGAAGAGCTCGGGTATACGGGGAGGCATTGAGATGCCGAAGCGGTCGCATAAATGTCATCCATGAATTATGCAGTGATTCCACTGTGAGTGTCGTCCGTAGTGATGGTTTGAGGCAAGCGAAACCCGGTGAGATTTGTTGTAAGTTCGAAGGAAATTGGCTTCTGGACCTTAGGCACCACCAGTCGTTGCATATTGATTATGAGTCTGCACCCCTAATCGATGAATACTACATATCAGTCAGGCATGCGTTGACGACTGGCTGATAACTCACTACACAGGACGTCAATGTCAATAACCATCTATTCATGGGGTGAGTGCCTGGAGCATACATCATATGCAGAGAAAACGTACGACTGGACAAATAGAAGGCCTCTCGGCATTGTCATAAATGCCAAGGTGGCTACCAGTATACCTGGAGACGAACGTGTGGCAAATTTAGCACCAGCTTTTAGCTCTAAAAGATGATAACTACCAAATATTGCCACAAAGGCAAAGACACCATCGCGTATCATTAATGACACCAGCGGTGTCCTTCCCCATCCTGTCCGTACGGCAAATATTTGTTTGGCAAAAGTCAGAAACAAGATGCTGCTCTGAGTACACAGTGCTATAATACTAATGCCCCAGATTAAATTATCGATTTTTGGGTATGAATTCGAATACAAACCCGAACTGGATAACGGGAAGGAAAGCCAATTGCGTTAAACACACATCGTTGAATTGCAGTTTTGGTATATTGATATAACTGTTGATACCACTGACGGCGACCTCAGCGAAAACCAATAACGCCAGCACAATGGCTATGCGTCGGTTTCTATTGTATAGAGCATACACTTGCAACAGACAATGAGTGTCAGCGTAACAAAAGACATTGACATCACGACTGCTACTGACCTCGCAAGATTAACGTCGTCTCCACGGCAGCGAGCATGACCTGGGCAGAAACAAGGCGCCATGTATACCACAGTCTGCAATAGTGCAGCGTAGCTGGGACTGTGGAAGCTATATGCAATGATAGGAGGTGGTTGCCTCTGTCGATTGCAATATCCATTGATGCTGATAGTGTATACAAGGATTGGAAACTTACATTTGTGACGTCAACCCAAAGTAACGCATCAACAAAAACAACCATTTGATGAAAGAACTACCCGGCTTCCTGGACCGCCGCAAGACGAATGAGTCTAAATCGAATGGAATGGACAAGGGCTAACGCACGTCCATATGAGCTCTACTTCATCGTCAAACGTCAGAAGAATCTCGTAGACGAGCAAGGCGAGGGCGCTAACTATCAAATCCCTCTTTTCAATTGTTGTATAAACAGATTTCTATCACACTTACTGGAGCTACTGTCGATAATTCGCGAGAACCATCCTTGTGAATCGTTTGGCACAGCGCCAATAGATTCCCTAGAAGTCATTGTGTAATGAGATACAATTGCAGCAGAAGAAACATTAGCTCACATGCGACCAGTAGTCAAGTTGAGGGATTGCGAAAGATGGGGAGCTGAGCTAGTCACCCCTAGGCAGCCATAATAGCGGAGATAGTCGTTCTCACTATATGAGCTGAGCCCTCAAACACTAGACCGCAATCCATCTCTGTACGTAATAGCGGCGATATAGTGTCAGACAACCTTCTCAACACTAAAACTCAGATGACTAAGACCAGAGTTAGTCTAGAGCCAGGTATGAGACCGAGCTTGAAGGACTTCTCGCGCCATATATCACGTGATTGGCGAGGGGGTTTTTCGCGAGGTCTGGATATATCTGGATATATGCCACTCATGAATCTTGCACTCACACAGAGGCCGTCTAATGGAGCTAGTAATTAAAATATCACATCCTCCACTCGCTCGGCCGATTTCTGGTTCAATCAAGG
>KN833004.1:459781-511791 GCA_000827315.1 Piloderma croceum F 1598 | reverse complement strand
TTGAACATGGCACTGAAGAAGGCATGTGTCCTTTCACAGTACATACACTCACAAGTGAAGAATATGACACTACCAGTTCAGAAACACTGAAAGCCATGGCAGCAAAACATCTTGATGATGGTGGAAAGGTTCTTGCAATTGGACATTCAAAAGAACCACAGTCTATCTGGAGAAATCCAAAACTGTACCCTCAAATGTTTCCGTGGCTCTTTCCTTATGGTTTGGGTGGTATTGGTCATGAAAGACAGAGACATAAATTGTCAGATGCAGAGCACAAGCGACACCTCTTGTTGTATCATGATAAACGCTTTCAAAAAGACCCATACTTTCCTCTGATAGCATTCAACCATGAACAAATTAAAGATAGCACCACAAGTGGCTTCATTTTGGCAAAACAAAAGTCTTTTGACAATATTGCTAATCGTTTGCTTCAAATTAATAGTGAAGTCTTGGCAGATATTACTGAACGTATGATGAAAGGTGAAAGGGTGAAAGGAGAATCACAAGATGAAAAAAATTGTCTTCAATTGATTCATGATTTAGATTGTATTGAAGGCCATGTAAAAGGCTCTATTACAAGTAAAAAATACATGAGAAATGAAATCTGGTCTTTAATTTCATTTCATGGAGCACCATCATGGTATATCACATTATCTCCTGCTGATAACAAGCATCCTATCTCATTGTATTATGCTGACACCAAAGAAGAGTTCACACCTATTTTAAGAAGCAAATATGAAAAAGATAGCTTAATTGCTGACAATCCAGTTGCTAGTGCTCGATTTTTTCATTTTATGATCCAGGCTTTCATTAAGCATGTACTTGGAGTGGATGCAGACCATTCTGGCTTGTATGGAGATACTTCTTCATATTATGGCACTGTAGAACAGCAAGGTCGTCTTACTTTGCATTTACACATGCTGTTGTGGATCAGAGGAGCCTTGACACCACAAGAAATTCGAGATCGAATAATGGATCCTGAGTCAGACTTTCAAAAGAAAATGGTTGAATATCTTGAAAGTGTGCATATGGGTGAGTTCATCACAGGAAGTTTAGAAGATGTGAAAAAAAAAGTGGACATTGCAGAACTTGACGATGAGTACAAAAATCCAACTGAAATACTTCCAATGCCACCTCCTCTCCAATGTAACCAGAATGAATGTGGGGAATGCAAGTCCTGTAAAGCAATTAGTTTATGGCAAACACAATTTAATTCTACTGTAGATGATATCCTTTTTCGTTCAAACTTTCACAAGTGTACAGGAGGCACCAAGCAATATGAAAATAAAAAATCCAAACATAAGGATAAAAACATTGTCAATAAGTACCAACCAGTCACTGGCTGCTTGAGCAATAAATGGGGCAAGTGTAAAGCTCGTTTTCCTTGCAAGACATTTGAGCATACTGAAGTTGACATGAATAATGGTGCTCTCAACATTAAAAAAGGAGAATCTATGCTGAATACTGTGACAGCTGAAGTCACATATCTTATTCGTAGCAATACTGATGTTACAAGTCTGCTCTCTGGTACTGCAATCAAGGCTGTTGTGGCATATGTTTCTGATTATATTAGCAAACCTGCTTTGAAAACCTATTTAATTTTTGAAGCTGTTAAAAGTGTGTTTGACAGAAACTCAGAAATGCTTGGGGGATCATTAGATCGAAAAGAAAAGGCTCGTATCCTGCTTACTCAGATTGTTAATAATCTCACTTCTAAAATGGAAATTGGTGGTCCAATGGCATCCATGTATCTCCTCAAAAATCCAGATCATTACACAAATCACAAATTTTGGACTTTCTATTGGCCAAATTATGTACGAGCTGCTAGACATGCATGGAATCCTGACAGTGAAGAGTGTGGAGAAGATCAGTTGATACTACTGAAAATAAAGGGAAAAATTATAGGCTGCACTTTAATACAAGATTATGTATTTCGACCAGCTGAATATAGTCAAATGTCTTTGTATGACTGGATCCGATTATCACATGTTGAAAAATGTCCCAAAAAATATGAACAAAATTCATTTGATGATGACATAAATGGTGCTGACTCTGATGATGAAAATAACATAGGTTCTGAAGATGAAAATGACAAAGTGACTTTTCATCATTTTTTGAAAGATCATCCTCTGTATCACTCACACCATGTGACACTATTGGACAATATGGAAGAATGGGTTCCAAATTTTGTTGGTGGTGCAATTCCAAGAAGTGATCGTGGAGATAGAGAATATTACTGCTCTACTATGTTGGCATTTTTTAAACCATGGAGGACTGGAAAGGATCTGAAATCAGAAGACCAAAGTTGGGATGATTCTTTTACAACCCACATGTTCAATGCTAGACAGTTAGAAATAATGAAATATTTTAATGTATGGTATGAATGCTTGGATGCCAGAGATGACTATGCTGCACAGATGAAAAAGGTGATAATGTAGGAATTTTTTCCAACTGGGATGTATATGATAGCTTGAATTCTGATATTCTTGATCATGATTCCTTTGGAGGTGATGACTTTGCATGTGATATTGATAATGTCATCCAAGATAATATTGGTCCTAAAACTGAAAAGCGAAATAGAGACATGTTACATGTGGAACAAACAATGCGGGATGCTGGATGGTTTGATAAAAGTCCTAATTGATTAGCAGATGTTGGTGATCTTACTCCAGTGGTACCTACTCAGCTTCAGTCTGGAAAAGATTGGACTGCTATTGTTCAGAATAAGCGGCAAGAATTAATAGATGAAAGATGCAAAAACATTCCAGACCATATTGATGACATAAATAAGACAGGCTATGATCAAGAATCTTTAGCAGAAGTCAAAATAGTTGATAAAACCTATTTAACTGCAAAATTTAAGGCAAAGGTGGAGAAAGAACAGAATATTATAGATAGCACTGTATCTGATTTTTCACTAAATATAGACCAAGAGAGAGCTTTCTGTATCATTGCAAATCATGCTTCATCAGACAAACCTGGACAACTTATAATGTATATTGGTGGAATGGCAGGAACAGGAAAGTCACAAGTGATTAAAGCACTGACTGCATTTTTTGAAAAACGGAATGAATCTCACCGTATTGTCATTACAGCTCCTACTGGTACTGCAGCTGCTTTAGTTGGAGGATCTACATATCATTCAATTTTGGGTATTAATGACAAAAGTGCATCTACTATATCTATGGCAAAAGTGAGAACCAGATTGGATGGTGTTGATTACATGTTTTTAGATGAGGTTTCTATGCTTTCTTGTCATGACATGTATAATATTAGTGCACAGCCTGCAAAGGCCTTTAATGAACCAAATAAACCATTTGGTGGCCTGAATATGATTTTTTCTGGTGATTTTTCCCAGCTGCCTCCTGTTGGTGGTGGAGAGTCCATTTCACTCTATAGTGGTAGTATTGGCACTCAGATTTATTCAGGATTGAGTCATTATGGCCAGGAATCTGCCATAGGAAAAGCATTGTGGCATCAAGTGACAACAGTTGTCATTTTAAGGGAAAATATGAGACAAAAATTACAATCCCCAGAAGATGCAAAGTTTCGCAAAGCTCTTGAAAATATGTGGTATAAAGCTTGTACTCAGGAAGACATTGAATTTTTACGCACTCGCATCACAGGGCCTGGAACAAGTAGACCCAAGTTAGCTGAAAAAGACTTTCGTAATGTCTCTATCATTACTGCATGGAACTCACAAAAAGATAGAATCAATGAACTTGGCTCTGTGCGATTTGCAAAAGAAACCAACCAGCATCTCATAGACTTCTACTCTATAGACAAATGGATTATTTATGAAGATATTCCTGAAAAAATCACAGGTCGTAAGCGAAGAAAAAGAGTGAAAGCTACAGAAAGCAGTACAAACATCACACAAGCTGATCAGGAAAAGTTATGGGAATTTCCACACCATGCTACTCAGCACTTTCCAGGAAAACTTTCACTATGTATAGGTATGCCTGTTATGTTACGAAATAATGATGCAACTGAACTTTGCATTACCAAAGGACAAGAAGGGACAGTTGCTGGTTGGCAATCTTGTGTTGGGCCTCATGGAAAATTAGTACTTGACACTCTTTTTGTTCATTTGAAAAACCCACCACATACGGTAAAGTTTGATGGTCTTCCGGAAAATGTAGTTCCTATTGCCAAAATGTCTCAAACCATTGAATGTACCATGAAATCAGATCAAATCAGGATGGTGGTGCGTGAGCAATGTTGTGTGCTTCCAAATTTCTCCATGACAGATTATGGATCACAAGGCAAGACACGACCATATAACCCTGTGGATCTGCAACACTCCAACAGTCATCAGTCATATTATACTTGCCTTTCCCGCTGTGCATCTGCAAAAGGTACATTAATAATGCAGTCTTTACAACCAAGCATGATCACTGGAGGATGTTCAGGATGGCTAAGACAAGAATTCTGTGATTTAGAGATATTGGATGAGATCACAAGACTTGCTTTTCACTCCCAGCTTGCTCCAGAAATTAATGGTCATTGTCGAAACACTCTCATCAGACAGTTTCGTACATGGAAAGGTCTAAATTATGTGCCAGAGAATTTACATCCAACAATCAAGTGGTCTGCACAATATCCCAATCCTCTTAAAGCAGATGTGCAAGATATTTCATGGCAAATTGTGAATCGAAAGGAAAAATTAAATTCTGATTTGAACCATTCAATGATTAAGGCTTCAAATTCATTCACAGCTGCCAAAGGGAGTGTGCCACTTTTGTATAATATTATCACACCAACCAGTACTAAATGTAAGGCTAATGATCATGATGAATTACATGCAATTAAAAAACTGAAAACATTCCACATTTCAAGTAAAGATGCAATAAAACGAAAAAATGAAAATGGGTCAGACAGACCAAACAAAAAACAAAAATTGACAAACTTTGATGATGATACACCACCAGGCACTCAATGGGATGGAGATAATTATAGTTGTGCATATGATGCTCTATTTACTATTTTGTTCAACATATGGGCAACAAAACCCAAAAAATGGAAAAAGATATTTCAAGAGTCCAATCAATATCTTTCTACACTGCACAATGGATTTCAAAAATATCTGAGGGGTGTGAGTACTCTTGAAGCTGCATGTGATAGTGTTTGAACTCTTCTGTATGAGAATGATCCTGTTCTTTTTCCTTCTGGACATACAGGCTGTAGTGTTTCTGCATTGACCACACAAATGTTCTATCCTGTATACAAAGTACCACAATTGCACCTCCGATGCTCTCATTGCAATCATACAATCATTATTAATAGTAACCGCATAGGTCGATTGATGCATGTGGGCCATAGTGCAACAGGCTCAATATCACAAATACTTGAAAGCCATATGCGTCACCAATCACAGCATGTTTGTGGCAACTGTAATGCTCCATTAGAAACAAAAATACATTTCAGTGAGACACATAAAGTATATGCAGTTGATGTAACTGACAGAGATGTCACACTAAGTAGGACAGTGAAAATACAAGGATCAGTACGTGCCACCACTCTTCATCTCAAAGGTCTTGTGTATCATGGTGGCTATCATTTCACCTGTCGAATTGTAGATGAGTCTGGGAATATTTGGTTTCATGATGGGATGACTACTGGGAGGGTTTCAATTAAGGATGGTAAATTTGGAAGTGTAAGTCAACCGAATCTGAAGAAGTGTAGAAATAAAAAGTTATGCCTTGTAATATATGGACACAAATCATAAAGGGCACAAATAGATTTTTTTTTTCCCTCCAGTTTCATGTGAGGAATTACAATCAGAACTAAGGACTCGTTTCTGCGGTGCAAAGCATCGGCCCTCTTCCAGCAAGTCCAAATGATAGGCCAGTAGGAATCCGCAGAACTTGAAACAGAGGAACGAGATGTTTAGATTGGTGAGAAAATGTGCATGCTAGAGGAAATTCATATCGATTACGTCTGCATACAGTCACTGGTATCTTGTGGTGGTGCTAAAGCGCAGGAGCCGACAGATAGAAAAGCGACATGGCTGATGGGCGGACGTGGGTGAAACCCAAACTGGGCCGAATCGGACTTGGACAAATTCCCTAATAATCGGCGCCATTCCTTGGACTCCGCATCTTGCAATTCTCTCCAGAACAACGGCCGTGCTGTCAGTACATGTTCAGCATGATTTCATTTTCGGTTACGAAAGCTATTTGTTTCTTCCCGTCTGCTTTCGATCCGATCCGTCAAGAGGCCTGAGCCCTTCCGCAGCTTTAGACCTGGAGGCTTCACATCGAACTCGTTCACGATAAACTCTCGGGCTCTACATCTGATATCGCTTCACGAAGATCCATTTGGTCAGGAGATGGCAGTCTTCGTTCACATGTGCACTGTTACTCGTTATTTCACGTCGCATGCTAGTTGGTGTTAAAGAGCAGTAGGGCGGCCCGGATGAGTTATTTAATTTGGGCGTTGCGTCTGATATGATAGGCTCTTGCTGACTCTTTGCACTCTCAGAGCTGATATGATATACATCGAACACGCCAAACGCTGTCACTTTGAGTGGATCGAGATTAACGTCGTTAAACCATCTGCAGCAGCTGTCCGCGCTGTTTGAGGCTCGTTTCAGATTCGAAGTACCTCGATATACATTATGCTACTCATGCACCCACGGCAGTAAAGCTCAGGCGACAGTGTAAGCGTTTCATGCGGCGGTCGTTGAAAGGATAAATTACGCACATCATTACGAGGCTGAACGGGAATGTCGACTTCATGAAATTCGTCGTAGTATAGGGTGATATGTCTGCCGAAGCATGCCTATTCTCACTGTGAGTGGCTACAGTTGCTTTCAAGGTTGAAAAATAGTACGTATCCCCCCCCCTGTTCAAACCTGTTTTTGGCATGATGTTGATGCAGGGGTTAGTTCCTCTAGTATACAGGAAAACAAGGGTACTCCCGAGGGCTTCCCTTCTATTACCCTGTCTCTTCGTTGCTAATTAATAGAGCTAGCGTTTCGTTGGCGTTCACCCTCGGTCGATATCGAAAAATCCGAGCTTGCGCAAAATATACATTCGCCAAATTTCCATTATTCCAACAAGAAAGCCGAACGTCTACGATACGCGTGTAGTTACGTTGACTCTCGAATTCGTAAGTGACTGCCCGCAAATTATGATACCTCTTAAACGAGAACCATGGTCTTTATAACACAGCCGAGGGAAAACGCGGGCCTGGTTCTTCTACATCATACTTGATGGAAGACCGCAGGTCTTGGTATGTGTAACATCAAGACATGAAAAGGAGCCTTCAGCACTCCCGGGAGATTTCATTTTGTCGGATTGATTCGTTCTTTCACAAACCTACACAGGGGACTGCAGAAAAAGTGGCCCAGAGCATGAAGAGTAGCAGCACAAGCAGCTATTAGTATAAGGTTGGCTCAGACATCCCAAGCATCGGATGAGACGAACAATAAAAATAATCCGATAGAGCAAAGGATCTTACATTTCGTCGGACAGGCCTATAAATTGCGCATTTCGGATCGCTTGGACCAAGTCTAAGCCTGTAACAGACAGTGGCCCGAAGAAATGTCTCGCGATAGGACGGCACAGGGTGGCATGCCTTCCTGTTTTGCTCCGAGTACATCCGGTGTCTGATGTCAACGGAACAATAAGGCCAGGTATGGGAATCTTCCTTATTGCTGTTCGGAACTAAAATCCGGATCCAAAGCCACGCTTTGTTTGGTGACCATCGATCTTACACTTCAAGTAGTAAACACACTCTGGCGGGGGCACACATACCCGCCCCATCATGGCGGATACGATAGACTGGGACCTGCTCAGACCTGAGGAGCGTGCGATATATGTTTACTATCCTGAAAACCCTGTGTTCACCCGGATAGAAGACAGTTCACCATGCAAGGACCAAGGCCAGTCGAGAATAATTTTTTGCTGGATGAATCGGTATATAACGCCAAAACTTTCTATACTCGACGCAACCAATCAATACCATTTGTTTCACGCATTTCTGTCTAGTTCCGGTTTGCCATGCTGAAGGCCACGAGACAACTTCGTTGATCCCCATCCACCATTCCTGTTTACTAAACAAACCGGGTCGGGGAGTTGGCCTCACCATACCCGAGACTATCATGCCTAGCCTGCCCCTAACGGGCGATCATTCGGATTATGACCTGCTTGATCTCAATCAGACTGGAAACATAATTGATTTGATCAAGATGCCTCTTCTGATTCCGAGCTTGGAGACTTTCACAATCAAAAACGATTGTATTATTACGAACTGAGGCACAACTCCCCCTCTTCCCAGCACCTGCACCTTCCACTCAGTGGAACCCGTATGCCCCGACAATCAAGAATACAATCAAATGATAATTGAACGAAGTGAATAAAAAATATGGATGCGAGATGCGTTGGTGATGATACAAATGTTGTGGTCACTCGATGCAAAAGCTGGGAGAGTCTGTCTGAATGAAGCGTGTAGTCAGTTCGCAGAACAAGAGGACTCGCGGAGCACGTACTGTGCTCATATAATGCATCAAAGGATAACACAGAAACTGTTACCAGTTGAACCGTGTTTTTCGAAATCCTCTGCGCTCGAAGTGTCTTCCGATTTGGAAGTAAACCCGAAGATAGTGTAGAAAGAGTCCATTGCAAGTGTGATTGAATTGCTTGGAGGGCAAAGAATTGATCGCTTTGAAAAGTGCGTGTTGTTGAATGTCAGTTTCTGCTGGTACTTATACCTCTCCAGCGACAGCTAAGGCTATCGTGAACACAATTAACAGAGAGAGCGGGCCTCGTTCTATTGTACACGATCCGCCAAGTTCTTGCGGGTCCACATTGTTTATTGTGTTGTTGACATCGCTTAAGTATGGCCTTCAACACAGTCCGGGGAGACGCGCGCTAGAATGCGGCTTGAAGAGGCACCGTGTGCCTGTGTTATCCGACGATCCTGGTTAAAGGAAACTGACCGGCTGCGGCATCGAGTCCTTGGACCAACAGAGATTGACAGCGACATACAAACTCGAGCTTTGGAGAATTGATGGCATCCGACGAGCAATAGAAGCTCGGCTTGACAATAGCCGTGGTTGTCAATGGGCCAGGTCCAATTTGTCAAGGGTGTTCAAGAATTTGACAGGTCGCTACTAGTTATCTCAAAAAGGATATTTCGCGCCAAACTTTCAACAACCAAATTACCAAAAGCGGTGGGTCTTGTTGTTTACAAATGTCACCACTGCTATACTCTTACAGATCCTCGAGGGGATATCAAGTAAGTGATTTTTTGTAAATTGCCACAGGAACTACATTTTGCAACGCCTCCTTTCCCGAACTGCGGCAACTCATGTGGCCTGTCGGTTTTATTTAAGTCATGGGCGCTGTGATTGTGAAAGTCAGGGAGCGAATGTGGCGATAACTGAAATTGCCATATATAAGCACCATTTTAGCCTTGATTGTTTCATAGCGCAACTAATGAATTATTTGGACTCCTGGATATCACAGTTCTAATGTATCCCTTTTCTCTTAATAGTTTTCCAGACCAAACGGAACTATTTTAATTCCCGCATTTCCGTTATCCCGGCCTTTGACAGCATGTGGGAGTACCTGGATAGCCAAGCCGAGTTATATTTTCTAGGATTGAACAATCGTACGACGGAAATAATCCAAATTCACGGATGCCACCGGTATTGGACCCATTGCAACAGAAATTGCACCAGAAAAAAGCTCTCACAGGATACCTATGAAAGCACGACGTCAACTGGTTCAAAACGAATACGAGCACTTTAAAAAGCATTTCCAGACCTTATGTCAACGCTCACTCTTTTTTCCAAAGCCCAGCCCATTGGAGCGGCTCAGTCACTGCTCAGTTAAATGAACATAAAGTGAGCGGCCGCCCGGGCGTTTCTGTGCATTGATATACATCGGTGTCCTTTTGTGATTGGATATTGCCAGGTACTAGAGTTCTCGTCAGTGAGTTGCCGATTGTGTTTAAAGATCTCGCGGCGGCGGCTGAAATAGAATATTGTCAGGGGCACCGGTAAAATTGGTGTAATAGGGTTCGG
The DNA here is from genome assembly GCA_000827315.1 of Piloderma croceum F 1598. NCBI lineage: Eukaryota > Fungi > Basidiomycota > Agaricomycetes > Atheliales > Atheliaceae > Piloderma > Piloderma croceum. Next base: position 501,758 of record KN833004.1, on the reverse strand, counting down.
ACATTGGCCGTGAGTGGTAAATAGGTGAGAGCGTCGTTCATTGTCAGATTGCCACATTTTCCCACTGGGTAAGTATTGATAAGCGCCCACCGTCGTTCCCCAATCGCGTTCCTCCGTTGAACCCCGTACATGACTACCTCTCAAGACAACTCTCCGACAATAACATCGTACGCGCACATCATACAACTAACCCAACTCATCATGACAGGTAACATACCGTTCTCTAAGTCGTCAACTGTACGTTTCTCCCTTCATCTAAACATCCTTTAAGATCCGCGGTTTCTAATAAAATTAGTGCACGCGTAGTCAACTCGCGGTGTATCATGCCTCTTCTGCACCGTCGTGTGCGATGGACCTGATCAGGGGGGAGGTGCCGCCTACCAGAAAAAGTTACGATGATGAGATGGACGTGGATACCGACGACGAAAGATACTTGGACTATTATGATGATGAAGATGATGATGAGAGTTTCATGCCCGAGACGAAGATTGTTTTGATAGGCAAAGATAATCTCGAAAGTGCGTTCTGCCCATTCTCTATCAACACACCAATCTGATTCAATACAAACCAGCTTCGGAATCCCAGTTCTCACGTATATTCTCCCCGCACAGCGTAAGTTCCCTGTTTAACTTCCTCCTGCCCCTCACTGACTTGTTTACCAACAAAATTTTAAATTCAATAAAATCAGGACGCAGGCTTAATATGTACACCCACCCCCACCGTTCGCTAAATTGACACGAACAAGTATCAAGACAAAAGGGAAAGGGAAAGAAACCAAAGTTGGCAAAGGCGCTGAGAGGGCTGTCAAGTGGGGTAAAATGGTCGGGAAAGTCATCGGGGCGCATGTCGTGGTAATGTCTCCGTTTATCCTGTATGATGGAGTGTACTGATTGTTCCTTTCTTGTTGTTGTATCGTTTCGCACAGATGAAAGCAGGCAAACAACCCATCGCCTGCACCTCTATCTCCAAAACCATTACAAAACCACCCTCCACGAAAGACGACCTAAGATAAGCTCAAACCCAAACCGACCGAAAAACCAAAAACGACAGGGAAACTCGATTGGTCGAACGCGAAGACGAAGGCGAAGGAGGCAAAAGATGCGAAAGGGGTGAAAGAGGTTGATGTTAAAAAAAAGAGGAGGTGAAAGAGAAAGACGCGAAGAAGAAACCAGAGTCTGAGAAGCGAAGTAAGAGAAGGTGCAGCTCTCTCCCTGTCCCTGTCTTTGAGAGTCTACGAATCCTGATGACGACTATCAATTCCCTGCGGCGCGGGACGAAACGTAAATCTACCAGAGCACTTCTATCCGACTCCAACTCTGACTAAGAAGATTCTGTCTCACCTAAACCTCGAACCAACTTAGTGCCCAAGCACCTCCCGCGAAAGAAACGTCTTCAGCGCACGTCAAGACAGGTGTTATCTTTTCATCCGATGAAGATGATGAAGAGGAACAGGCTCCGAAGAAACGGCTGCAGAAGAGGAAGGCAAATGGGTTGGTGCGGGTACGGATGATGATGACCAGGCTGAGAGGAGTCTGAGAGCTAGGATGTTGACGATACTCGGAATTACTAGCAGGAGGATGGCCGCGATAAGAGTACGCAGAGGGAGCCCTCCTCGCAACCCAGCTCTTCCCTGTGCTCCCATCCGAATCAACACTAACCGAGCTCTTCCTCTTCCCCAATCCCCGCCACCGACAACAACAACAGGCACCCCCCCCCCACTCGGCTCGTCCCCAGGATGTCTAACTCCCAATAACCAAATTGGATCAGCACACCGATCAGGTTGAGCATCGCTATCGAGTAAATAGCGTACGGCTCTATCGAGGTGACGAGACTCTGAGCCGCGGCGGAGAGGAGGCCGCTGCCTTTTGTTTTTGTGGGGGATGAGGAAGATGAGAGTTGAGAGGATTGGGAAGGGGGAAGGGGACCGTCAGATTACCGCTATGAGGCATTGTTCCTTCACCCTCGTCCTGCCATTAACATCGTACGAAAAGATCACGCCTTGGGGCGCAAATACCCTCTTCAAATTGCCATCAATGCCCAACATTTCCTTCACACACTTGGTGGTACCGTCACCGCCATGACTCCTCTTCGAGACTGTCATACGGACGCCTACGCGTATATACGGGATAACCGAGCGAATAGCAAAAACGACAATATATTTAGACGCCAGATAATGAATATGTGTTGAAGTCGATAATTGCCTCGGGGGATTCGAAAGGCTATGTAATGAGGATACTCTTCTGTTAACCGAGGGGTGCATGTGATCAACCTGCTGCATTAGGATGGATCAGATTAGATTAGATCTGGCCTCGACGGACTAGTACACCCGGGACTCCCTCAGGTCCCGATAACCACCATGCCATTTCGAGTTGGATATGGTAGGCAGGCTCAGCTTTCGAAGTGGTTCATCCGTAGCTCATTGGAGACAGTGCGAGAGCACTTCTCTTCCCCCTTGTTGCAGTATGCTGAGGAAGATGCGGGCACGACATTTACCCTCGTCGAATGCCCCAGTCCGTGAAGTTACTAGTAGCACTTGTTCCAAGTTCTGATCCACATCCTCCTTATATATATAGGTGGAACTGGACAAATTATTTCCAGGCTCAAGAACGACGAAATAGATATTGCGATGTCAGTCTCGCAAACACACTATCCCTGAAGTCATGTCTGACTCAGTCACGCCAGTGCACTCACAGATGCACTTATTTCTGGCATCGCCAACGGATCAGCATCGTATAAGCTGGTCGGCAGCTACGTTTCTTCACCGTTGAGATGGTGTGAAGACTCTTTTGAATAAGTGGGCCTAAGTGCTCATCAAAATCCAGGGCGGTAATTACCGGGAAAGGTTCGGAATATGAAGAAATAGCCCATTTGAAAGAGAAAGATTTGAAAAGGAAGACTATCGATATCGGCATATCTCGCACTGGAAGGTGATGATTTTTGCTAGTTGGTTTCATTTTCCGGACTGACTCTCTGTACAGTGGCAGCCAGACAATGGCGTCCGTGATGGCACAGGAGCAAGACTGGCTCAAAGATGGTATAGAACTGAAGTTTCATGGTATGGACGATACACATTCCTGGGCCTCTCGACAGTATAGTATTGATGTTGTGATAAATCCAGTAAAGAATGACATTGACGGGCTTATCGCGTCCGTTAACGATGGCTCTACCAGCGCATTTATGTGGGAATGGTTTACTACTAAACCATACACTGAGAAAGGTGGGCCTGATGACACGGGTACCGTCCGCTTTGTGCGTTGTATCACGTCGTTGTTCTGTCATCGTGCCGTTGATTTATACCGTCGTATCCTTTGCAGATTGGTTCAGTGCTAACTCCTTGGCCGTCCTGGCTCATCGCAGCCCATCCCTCAACCGACCGTGTGCCTATCGATGATTTAAACAAGTTCCTGAAGACGCTAAGTACCTACGTTGGCCGTTTCAAGTTGGCAAACAATCGCACGTCAACCCTTGAATTCATAAAAGATAAGTTTGGGTATCAGGCTGAAGATATCAAGGTGCGCTCGTCATTGAGGATGTACATATACTCTGGTAAGGCATTGATTTTGTTTTCTTGGCTTTCAGGCGTGGTTAGACTCCGTCGCATATCCTAACAATTGCGCTGAGATTCCCATCGAAGTTATACGCAACACTTTCAGGTATGTACCGTCTTTGTCGCTTCGATAGGCCATCGACTCTATATGCCTTGTATCTGCATTTTTTAGCATCTTAGAAGGAGCAGGCGTGGTCCAAAGCCAGGAAGGCGGCTTTGACATCGACAAATTTGTTGATACACGCGTCGTCACACTTACCGGTGAAAAATGAGACATTTTCTCCAAACATGGATACTAGCTTCTGGTTTATTACATGTCGCCCCAATAATATACGGGAAATTTGTTGGCTCGTGTATATTTAAAATAGCGGTGACTGCGAGCTCCTTGTATGATAATGCTTCAGGCAACTGGCTAGCTGATCTCATTATGTTCCTTAAAGCAAAATAAACACAGGGAAAACTAGAATTCAGTGAGGCCCCCAATGCACATGATTAACATGCCAGGGAATATTGACGTCCGGATTAATCACTCCACTATTTGCCTCACACCCATCTTTCGATGCTGCCTCTTGAATAGGAAACGCACTGGCCAATTTTGGCAGCCTGGATGAAATTGTGGCGGAGTCACTGGTTTAGATCTTATCCACGGCCACTTTTTCATTCTCTAATGCACTCGTTCAGCAAGCCTCCCGAAGTATTTGCTAATCGAGGTTACAAGGACAAAGTCCACATGATAAACAGCTATTTGATTACAGCGTTGGAATCCAAAACTACCATTCGGGCGGCGCGGCCGAATCCCGATATGCCAATAACATGGTAGTACAAAAGTCCGATCGGTAACATGGGTGTGCAAGTGACACATATGTCTAATAGTAAGTCCTTGGGTGACACATGTAGGATGAATGTGAGAGACAAAAAATTGGAGTGTAAAAACAAAGATAGGAAAAATAGCATTAGCGAATGGGTTTCGGGAAACAAGAAATAAAGAAATAAATGCTATGTCTCAAATGCATATGCAAAAATAGAAGTCCTTGGATATAATAAATCCTGCTAAAATGTCACAGAGCATGCACAGTGTCCACTGAGTGAGTAGGAGTCGCGGCTATCGGCGCGGTTGCATTATTTAGAAGTCTGCACAAGAACATGAGCTGATATTAATGTAGAGACCTCAAAGTGCGACACTCACTTAAGCCATATTCTGCCCCCTCCACTCTTCTCTCTTACAAACTCCCAGTCCCTCTTCTCTGTCTCGCAACCTCCGATGCAATCGATTAAGATCTGTCTCCCTTCTCGAGTACCTTCCCCCTCGAGCACCCATTCGCCTCTCCACCCCTGCCCAATAGCCTCCCCCTCTCCAAACCGTGAAAAATCAGACCACGCCAAGCTCATCACCCTTGCCACCCACATGTATTTTTTGACTGTCGCATACCCAGCGGGCGAATGTGGGCTTTTCACTTTCGAAGACGTATACACTAGAGTCATTTGCGGGACATCATCAAAATAAGATGGTGGTAGAGTGAGGCTATAAATCTGGTTCGAGAAGGGGCTAAGGATGTGCGAGTAGTAGCTTGGAGAGGGGAGAGTTAAAGGGTCATCGACAGGCGGAGGTTCGGGTGGTGAGAATCGTACGAGGGAATTGCCGTTGAAGAGTAACCATTGCCGACTTGTCGTCTTGCCGTTTGCGTCCCGCTCCATTCCCAACACTGGCTCATCACTATCCGTCCCGTTGTCGTCAAACGCGTGCGGTATAAATCCAAGATTGCAGATAATATCGCCCGTAGATAAATGTCCCCACAATCCAGAATCAATTAGCTGCTCCTCGCACTCTGCTATGGCTCGCTCGTTCATGTAACTACACGGAACGAACACGCGAAGTATCGGAGCGCGGGTGCGGGACACAGCAAGTTGGAGATCGTGCGGTGACGAGCAGCTCATCGCCAACTCTATCGAGTTGTGGAAATATGGGGTCGGTAGAGATGGACTTAACGAGGAGATAGTCGAGGCGTTCACTGAGGCAAATCGTCGATGCGGGAGTCTCATGCCAAAGTCATCATCCCACATCGGCCCGCCGCCAGCCGATATGGACCGAGAATTACGCCTCCAGGTAGCAGAGTAGAATTTAAGCGAACGGGGTTCCGAAGATGGTGGTGGAAGTGGTGTGGCTTTACGGAAAATTGACGCCCGCCTGGGCATGACGTGATTGTTCGACATCGCAGATAAGGAGCTATCAGGTGAACTTTGGGATCGTCCTATAAATGTTTCCGGCCTGCTGAGGCTTGAACTACTTTGTCTAAACAGACGTGAGCTGAGGCTACTGTAGCGTTTGTGGTCATGCAGAGGAGGTAGAGTATCCATCGTCTCTGGGACAACGCGATCGTTGATTTCATTGGACAGTGATAACGGTGCTGGAAATGTGAGCTCGCGTAAGCTTGGTTTGGAGGAGACGAATCTCAATCCGAGGTCCTCTGACTCTGGAGAAACGGGTGTGGATGAACTGTGGACAAGTGATTGAAGAAGCAGGACAAATCGCGAATGGGCTTGTGTGAGGGATATGAGTTTCTCAGTCATTTCATCTTGCTCTAAGCTGGGTAATAAAGCCTTTGCGTATTCCAACGCGTGGACGGGGTATCGGTGAAGTGGTACTCGTTGCGATATTACTGGAAATTGGGTCAGCTGTGGCTGAGGGTGATGAGGGTCGTGACTCACGGAGCAAGTCCAGGTGTGTTATTGTAGTTGGTACATCCTTGAACCGCTGCATGTCACGGGCGTCAATGGACAATTTGTACGGGGGTACATAATGTGCAAGGATCACATCCTTCAGATCAGGATCGCGGAGAATATGGCGGAAGTCACGGCAAGTGCACGTAAGGGTGTAGAAATACACCCATGGCAAATGATCCAGTAGATTGGCAAGCACTTGGGGCAGCTTTAGCGCTATCGACAACGATTGCCGGAGTCGCGACGGGATCGGTAAAAGGGTGGATAAAGTGCGACTTCTGCGTGATTCTGCATAGCTGAGCCTCTGTGGGCGCACGGGGAGTTTATCGTCTAGAGAAAAAGATGGTGGTGGTTTCTTGAGCGGTATATCGAAGTCGCTCGAGCCGCTAGTATCATCCGAACTAGTGAGAGAAGGTGTTCTTGGGAAGTCTTCGAGTGCCGTAATCGGATGCACTGCAACGGCCATGGATGGGCGCAGGCTCGGGTACTGTTGCCTAATAAAATAGAGAAAAGCCAAGGGAGATCGAGGCAGTTAATATCGGCGCAACGTTAACATGGGGACAAGGGAGGGCGCCATCAGCAAATGACTTGTGGGGCCGAAGTCGGCTAAGCCGCGGACACAGACGCGCCTGGGAAATTGAAACTTAAGCTTATCATTTGTTCTCCACAGAGCACAGCTTACTCCGGCAAGGCTATCCACTTAGTACGATGGCAGCTGCACATGTGCGTATTTCTCATCTGGCTAGCACACGGTCCGTGGGCTTATGTGCACATATCTATAGAACGACCTTGAACGAGACATCTTCGGAGGATCCGACTCTGAGCTTTCCTCCGACGAGGAAGACCGTGAGTGTCCTGCGAGACTCACATGTACAGGCACTACTGACCGCAGTCCAGGCCGGATCGATGATGATGAGCGTATTCCCATGCAAGAGCCCCAGGAGGAGTTCGACGAGTCCTCTAGTCCTTCTGGGGACGAGTATGTTCAGGAAGGGCGAGCTGTGATCTCAAAGCCGAAAAAACGTAGGAAGGTGCGGCGACCCGACGACGAGGCCCGAAGGCAGTCGAAGAAGCGGAAACGCACTGCGCAGTACAATGAACAGGAACTGGATGACATGGCGCCAGACGAAGGTCAGCAGCTTTTTATTTTATTTATTTTTACGTATCCGACAACTCATGATGTTTTTGTGACACAGCGAGGAAGGCTCGTCTGGACATGCAGATTGAAGCCATCCTCAAACCCAAAAAAGCCAACAAGTCAAAAAAGAAACGAAAAGATGACGAAGAAGTGCTGGACCGCTTCGCGGACGAGGAAGTCTCTCGTTTACGGGAATCCATGCTTGCAGCTGCTGCGGATGATGAGCAAGCCAACCGTGAAAAGTCACCTGCTACCGCCAAACTTAAGCTTCTACCTTCAGTAATGGAAGTTCTACGAAAGTATGTGGCGTTAAATTGAATTTATAGATATATTTAAAAATCCTATCTCAGGGCATCCCTCTCTCAGTCTATTGTGGACAACAATCTCCTAGAAGGTGTACGCCGCTGGCTCGAGCCCCTTCCGGACCGCTCCCTCCCAGCCCTCAACATCCAACGTGACTTCTTCCCTAGCCTCAAAAAGATGGACTTCATAGACGCCCCTGTCCTCAAGGAATCAGGTCTAGGTCGCATTATCCTCTTTTACACCAAATGCAAGCGCGTCACACCCGACATTCAGCGTATTGCGAATGACCTTGTGTCTATCTGGTCGAGACCCATTATCAAACGGAGCGCAAGTTATCGGGACAGAGTGGTACCCGTTGTCGCCGATGGTGACGGCGCTGGGGACGCGAGGGGCGGGGAACGGCTTAATGCGATTCTGGCAAGGGCCAAGGAAAATGAAAAAGGGAGGGTCAGGAAGAATGCTGTTAGTATCCCCCAGAGGGATTTGGGCAGCTATACTGTGGCGCCGAAAACGACCTCGGGCATTATGCGGGGGAATGTTAGCGTTGATGTTGACATTCAGAGACGGAGGAATAATGCAGAAAGGTTGAGGATGTTGACGAGGAAGGTCACGCAGAAGAGTTAACCTACTAATTTTCTTTGTGTATTTCCTTGGTGAAATAATAACGCCCTAAACTGTACCGTACCTTACATTGTTGAAAATTAACCGCCGGCGTGGCCCACAATTAGTGACACCGCCTACCTCCAATTCAATACTGCTTACTCAGTCTTTGATGCATCATCCCCGAGTCCACGGATCTGCCAAACGTGATTCGGAGACCGAACCAACCGGCGGCCTGTGATACTTAGACAGCAGCTTCATGTTTTGTGCCCTATATACTGCGCGCTCAATGAAATACACCTTCAGGCCCATCCGTATGAACTAATGTCTCCCTCCGCTCAGGAGTTCCCAATAACGTACTCAATCGATGAACTTATGTCGGGAATGCAGCGGTCGCGAATGATAAGTGTGAGTTTTACCATCAGGCTTCACCCAACATGACTCTTCATGATACTCATTTCTTAGAGCATCGTTGGTCTGTTTATTCCATTCCATATTTGAGTTTACGGCAGCTTATTGTTTTGAATTCACAGTGGCTAGTTTATCCCTATGGGTGAGCAATTCGTTCTAGAACCGAGGCCAGTGGTACTGACATTGACTCAGGCATATGACTACGCGCTGACGCTGAACCTTGAAAGATCGCTCATATGGGCAGCACCGTGGAGCGTGCCCACAGCACTCTTTCTTTTATCAAGATACTTACCCCTCATGGGCTCGATATCTATCGTGTACTGTAAGGTTTTCTAGAACCGGCGTGGTCCAGTGACTTAAATGATCTTCTATCCAGTCTTGTTTCATCAAGGGACTGATGCTGGGACGTGTCTTGTCCTGTTTCAATTAGGTGAATGTATGTTCATGTCTTTGATATGTTTTCGTGATGCACATAATGTATATTGACACATTTCAGGGAGCTTCATCAGCAGCATCGGTTTTGCCGAAAGCAAGTATTTAGCCGTTGTTAGTGTACGACTCTCAACCTTTCACACAGTAATCCTCGCGATACGAGCCTGGGCCATTTGGGAAAGGGATCGAAAGCTCACCATCGGACTTCCAATCCTTTTCGTTTCAATGTGGACCACGATATGCATTTATGCGGCGCGTTTTCTCAAGTCAGTAGAATGTAGGTTTCGAGTCTCTTTGTTTTTTTTTCTGGCTCGAAAACCTAGTTGTTATAACAATGAATTCAATAGTTGCGTCAAGATCAATCACAGCGCAGCCCAGTGGTTGTATTGTTACCAGCCGCAGCCCTATTCAATTTGTAATTTGGGTAATGATGACGGGATTTGAAGCAGGCATGCCGTTCTCTTCGTCATCCGGCAAAATGCTCCTGCTGAATCATCATCAGTAATTTTGATATTGATGTCTATCAAGGGATATCAGACCTGTGAGTAGCTGCTTCATAAACTATGCGCTCCACTCTCTAACGGAGCATGTAGTCAAAAAAGGCTCAAACTCTGGTCTTACCCGCTTGGTGTACGTGGATGGTATGTGCCTGCTTGCCTTGATGAATTATTCTTCTGACTAGATCCCCAGGTATCCTCTACTATTTCGCACTGTTTGGTGAATGCAACGTCTTCTGGAAGAAATATGTTTGTTAATATATACTTATGCAGCTCTCTCCATGATCAATATTGTGGTCATCCTGATTTTACCAGTATGTCCAGCCTGAATGTTCTCAGATATCCGCACCTGACCGTGGGTCCCTCACAAATTGCAGCATAATTTCGAAGATCCCTTTTCATTGTGCGTTTCTATAAATTTGGTGTAGTCCGTATTGATGACGTAAATTCCTCCAGTCCGCAGGGCATCCTTCATTCTGTACTGACAGGTCGTATGCTCCTTCAACTTCGTCAATACGAGCACAAAGGACACGGAGTGACAGAAATTACCAGCGTTTCTGCACCCTTGGAATTCGTGCGCAATCCTATCACATCTGCAGGCGATGATATAGAGCTGCGGTACTCGTCGTTCTATTATTAAGCCACAGCGTATAAGTACATTAGCATTGTCACTTCAGAACGATTGAGTCGTTGCAAGGACTCGACACAAACACCTAGTTGGAATTGTTCAGATGCGAAAAGGGACATCAGTCTCTTCTCGCCCTTGCCTTTAACTCTGAGCATAGTATTATAGACGCGGATAGGCGGCTGGCTGCGTTGGGGGATTGTCGCATTGCTTGGAGCGTTGCTCGTAATTCTTTGGATGAGCCAACCCATTGCAGCCAAAGTAATTGGAACTATTATGGTTACAGTGCATCCGTTTCTTCATCCAGTTCGGGACGGATTCGCCAACGTAACTACCTATCACGCCTAAAGCGTATCACGGCAGACCGCGGTGGATATAACTTGTCCGCATATGCATTAGCAATCCTTGTACATATTTATAATAGTTTAATTAATATGGGATGCTCACATATCTTTCCGCATATTTAAAATTTGCAAAACAATAGTTGATGTCCGCATATGCAATGGACAATTGAAAATATGTGGGCCTTTCATATTTGACCGGACGGTACTCCATTTGGTAATTGTTACTAAGTGGAGTACCGTCCGGTCAAATATGAAAGGCCCACATATTTTCAATTGTCCATTGCATATGCGGACATCAACTATTGTTTTGCAAATTTTAAATATGCGGAAGGATATGTAAGCATCCCATATTAATTAAACTATTATAAATATGTACAAGGATTGCTAATGCATATGCGGACAAGTTATATCCACCGCGGTCTGCCGTGTATGGCGAAGCTCGGGAAGGCACTTCTAGATTGAGGATACACCATACAGAAGATATCGCAAAGACTAGTGACGGGTTGTTTGACAGGACTGTAATGGTGATGCATGGTGGCTGTAACTCATGTAACTTGCAACGAGATGACATCAGGAAACCAACACGTGGTCAGTACTGATATAGAAAGCTTTTTACAGGTCTTTAACGGTCTCTACACCCTAACATTTTACTGATGATGTTTTTCTATTTTTTTACGTTGCTGTTTATGCCATCATTGAGTATTTCATGAAATAAATTACGGTCAAACGGAGAATCAAATCTGACGGAACAGAATCAGATAGATATGCGAGGGATTGCGATGCGGAGATACACGAAATTGCGAAAATAAAATGGAACGAGCTGCGAAGAATCTAAGTATTCATTTGAAGGAAAGTAAGTCTGCAAATGTAAAACCTATAATTTCATGTGCGAATCGGGCTGGTATATTATATGACACGTACAACATATATAGATTACATATAGTAGAACTTGGTTGTGACAAGACAACGACGGTAATTTTACAATTTACTGGAAATTGCTCACATTCCGACATGTATAAATGGTACCCAAGACAGAAAGGGTGATTCTCGGTCCTGGCGAAGATATTTCACTGCATGATGGAGTGCGAGTGCAGCTTTGGTACTGTCCGGCTCCGTGGCATCACTGAACAAATAAGAATACACGCTGTCCGCGATCACAGGTGCGTCCTGGTCTCGAATTGACCACATCGTCGCAATGACACCTCCGTATCCAGCTAGCATCAACCCTGCAGCCAAGTGAACAGCCTCCTCAGAAAGCTTCTCATCTCCCATTGCTGTTTGGCATGCAGATAGAAATGCAAAGTCAGCATGGGGGAATGACTTGGTTATAATTGTTGACAGCTCCAAACCTCCATCCTGTAGACAGAACAAACTCCTAGTTGGCTGATCTGTGTCTTGGACAGCATGACATGCGAGGTGAACCCAGCTGTGGGTTTCCATGCCTTCAACGACATCCTTCACCAATGCTATGGGTCCTTCCAATGAACGAATTGCAAAATTTCGGGCTCGCTCTTGAATTCGCCCCATTTCTATTGTAGTACCCGGGAGGGCAGAATACCCAGGCGTATTTGGCTGGCTGACTGCAAGAAGTCCTCGAAATTTCCGGCATGGGTCACGATCCTTGGTTGCGCTGATGAGTGCATTTAAGGTCGGAGTGTATGATGATACAACATAGTCAGATATATTAGACCCTGGCACACTTTCGTCATATATTCCTGCAGCGTGGATTGGGAGAAAAGCAAGAGGCCCGGTCGCACACCACCAAACACGAGGAGGATCTGTCGTGCGTGATACCTTTCAAACACGATATTGTTGATCAAAGAGGCATATATGACATGATAGCAAATGGCTTACGGTGAATGCGAGGCCATCCAACACAGGCTTTACAACGCATGACCAGAGATCCGAGAGGATAGATGGAAACCCTGCTGTGGTTGTACCGACCGCGACACGTCTCCCTACCCTCATGTCCGATCGTGCACGAAGATCAGCATCACGAAGTAATCGGTTCAAAGATACATGCAATCCCTGAGCCTTCTTGTAAGAGAAGCCCTCAAGTGGGATGTGGATTACTTCATCTACACCGGCCATCAGGACCAGTGCATCACAGCGGACTTTGTGGACATTAATAGTCACAACAGGGCCAGCATCGGCAGCACTATGGAGTTGCATGAACTTCTTTGGTCTCAAAAAGTCACCAAATCCTGGGAGATCCCGTGCTTTCTTCACTAGCATTTCCCACTCTCCCGCAAGACGACGATGACCCTGCGCAACTTCTTCCACGGCAAGTGCCTGATCTGATTGTTTGGATATGTCTTGAGTGGTCTCACCAAGACTGCTTGCATATTCCAAGGCTTTGGATACACGTACAATATCATCGGCAAGGTCGGGTTGCACCTCACGAAGGGCATCAACTGGAGTGCGAAGCTGAAGAAGCTGACTCCAAACAATTGAACGGCCTTGCTCTAACCATTCCAAAGCAGTGTCATATTGCTCGGCGGAAATGGCTGCCGCCGCCGCTTCGCTGGCTACATTACCCATAGAGATTAATTCCCTATGCCGTGCCTGTATGGTTTGTCCCAACCAAGCAACTTGAGGCAGAAGATTGAGGGCAACAGTATATCCCTGCAGGCCAGATGACATACTAATTTTGGAATTCAAACGAGCCCATTCCAAAGCTGCTTGGAATCGCATTGAAGAAGAGCCAGTAGGATAGGTGGCAGCATCACGGAGGTGAGAAATTGCCGCAAGACGGTCATCAAGCTCACCAGAGCGCTGAAAGCGGTGTCTGAAGGAGCCGCCAAGATACTTTAGATAAGCATGCTTTCTGGCGTGGCCATTGGGAGTGAGGTGGACAGCTTGTTTATAAACAGAAATTGCCTGGTCAATATCAACAATATCTCTAGAGCGCTCGAAGCGGCGCACTAAGGCATTGCCGAGACTGTTCAGATAATCATGCTTGTGGGCATGACCATCGGGAGTGCTATGGACAGTCTGTTTGCTTGCAGTGATTGCCTTGTCAATATCTATAAGCTGTCCAGAGTGGTTATAGCGGCAAAAGAAGGCATTGCTGAGATTGTTTAGACTATTAAGCTTGGAAGGATGGCCACTGGGAGTAAAATGGATAGCTTGCTTGTGAGCAGCAATTGCCTTGTCAATATCATTCAGGTCTCCAGAGCGCTCAAAGCGGTGCATGAAGCAGCCGCCGAGATTGGCCATAGCAGCCGGCTTGTCAGGATGGCCAACGGGAGTCTGATTATCAGCTCGCTCAAGAGCGGCGATGGCCTTATCAAGATCACCAAGGTCCGCAGAGCTTGGAAAGCGGCGTATAAAAGCAACACCAAGATTATTCAGAAATATGGGCATTTCTGCATGTCCATCGGGAGTGAGAAGGATAGCTTGTTTGAAAGCAGAAATTGCCTTGTCAATATCAATGATGTTTCCAGAGTGCTCAAAGCGGCAGGTTAAGGAGCTGCCGAGAGTGCTGAGACAATTAGGCATTTGAGGATCACTGTTGGAAACGAGATGGACAACTTGTTCATGAGCAGTGATTGATTTCTCCAAATCAATGGGGTCTCCAAAGCGGTCAAAGCGGGACCCGAAGGAGGAGCCAAGGTTACCCTGACAAAAAGGCTGGCTAGGATGGTCATCTGGAGTGAGATGGACAGCTTGTCCGTGAGCTGCAATTGCTTTCTCGATATCAGCCCGGTCTCCGAAGCGCTTGAACCGGTACACGTAGCAGTTGCCGAGATTATTCAGATGAACAGGCTTTTCAGCATGGCCATCGGGAGTGAGACGGACAGCTTCCTCGTGGGCTGCAACTGCCTTCTCCAGATCAACCAGGTTTCCAAAGCGCTGGAAGCGTTCCCAGCAGGAGCCGCCGAGATCGCTTAGACGAGCAGGCTTTTCAGCACGGTCTACGCGCACGCAAAAAAAAAACTACATCAACAACATTGATTAAATGGGACGAAGAGAGACGCACCTATCAAGGTCACAGGATTATCATCCCTCCCGAGCACTAATCCCCTCACAAACCCCCTATACAGCTCCCTCGCCAACCCATCCCCAGTAGGCACACTAAGCACACTCAGTATCTTGTCCGCCCTCCCTGGCCAGATGGTCCCCAAGCTGAAGAAGAACGAGACAAGGCTGAGGTGGGTGCGCGGGTGTTGGTCGGAGGCGGCGAAGAGGGCCTTGAGGTGCTTGATGTCGGGGATTGTGAGGAGGCGTTTGTGGGTGCGGGGGTCGAGTTTGGGTCGAGGGAGGGGAGGAGTGGGGGAGAAGGACTCAGAGGAGACGGTGGAGACAGTGATGGTCGGGGATTCAGAATCAGAGTCAGAGTCGGACCCAGAAGAAGGAGAGTCAAGCGATTTGATAGGTACAGCGTTAATAAGCGCCGTAAAGAGCTGTAGGTACGTATCCAGCGCTGCGTCAGGTAAGTTTGCATACCGCGGCGAAGTGAACGCCACTAAATTCGCGATCAAATTGAGTCTCCCCTCTACACTAGACATACGCACGAGCATGGGTACAGCTGGAGCCAACACATCCATGGAGCCCAGTGGGAGGCGGGACGAGAATCCGGTGAGGGAGTTGAGGGGGAGTCGGTTGGGGAGGAGGGGGATGGTGAGTATGTGTGTGAAGAGGTTGGATAGGGATTGGGTAAAGAATTGGGAAGTGGAGGGGGAGGTTGAGGGAAAGGTGAGGAGGGGGAGGGTGAGGAGGGGTGTGAGGAGGGGGAGGGAGGGGGAAGTTGATTTTGCTTCTATTGGCTGGATTCGTAAAATAAATTAGATGAGAATACGTAATAGAGAAGAGAAGGGCGTACTGTTGATCTGATAGCCTTCTCGAGGTGCGTGTATAAATCGTGTTTGAGGAGGTACGAAGTGATATCAGCGCCCAAGGTAGAGCCGGCGCTTAACGGGCTTGGGCTTGGGGCTTGGGACGAGAGCAGGATCTTAAGAACTTTAAGATGCGACACTGCGTATTTTGATCTGCAAATACGAAGATCTGTATCATAAAGCGGGCAAAAAAAAGGTACGCACAAGGGTGAAGAGGCTACTGAGCGTAGGAGGAGTAAACTCGTCTGACGGATGAGGACTATCCAGCTTGACTGATCGGGTCCGATCGACAATTCCAACAGTTTCTCTAACGCACCGTCAGCTAGTGCATATATGCGATATGATATTGACGACTCACGTTCCCCATTATCAACCATCAACCCCGACCAAACTCCCAACGCCTCCTCCTCCCTTCCCCCAATCAACACCAAACACCTCAACCCCGTAATCCCCCCAACATGACTTTCAAACACCTTCTTTAACTCCTCCCTCACCTTCACCCCTCTCCACCACGCCTGCACCCTCTCCGCACTTTCCTCCCTCCGCCTCTGGTACTCTCGCTTCACTCGTAGAGCTTTGGCTTGGTCGAGGATGGCAGCGTGTGATGAGGCGGAGGAGGTACCGCCCATGTTTATAGGGCGACGACGTTCGCGATCGTTGCCCCACATTGGAATAATTGGATGACTTGATTTAATTGAAACTAAATAAGACTGCGATAAAACGAGGATCAACGATCGAATCGATCGATTGGTCTCGGATCAGTCACGGTCCACGTGGAGGGTGTACACCATGTTCCCGGGAGCAGGGAAGACTCTGGATCATCCTTATAGAATTTTAAAGAAGGAGTTCTGCAATGCACAAACGGCTTCGGTCACATAACCAGCGGCGGGATACTTGTCAGGAAAAAATGCTTCCAGCCGAAACTTTCGTTTCGGTGCTACAGTGTGTTGCATAATAAACCGGAGTTGCCGTTTCTTGTGTAACTTGTTTGTGTAACTTTGTTCGGGCCCAAAATGGAAATTCAGCCACTTTGCCAAAAGACTTTTGAACACAACCAAGGCTTCATACCGCAAATATGCAACCAAGTTTAGCTGGAAGGCCCGGAATACATACCGTAGCCACCGAATTGGTTGTCACTTTAATCCTGGCATGAATACTCCATTTACCCATTCAAGAGCACAGTCTCACCTTCGATTCCCACTTAATCTGAGCTTGCAGTGGGTTCAGTCTATTCATAAAATTCATTCAAAGTGCAGTGTCACCCTGAAGAATTACAGAAGTTCTGCTGAAAGTCCCTGAATGCACATTTGGATGGCCATACCCGAACTATGGCTGATTCAAGCTCTGCAAAAGTGGCTGAATCTCCATTTTGGGCCCGAACAAAGCTGTACAAACAAGTTTCGCAAGAAACGGCAACTCCGGTTTATTATGCAACACACTGTAATTCCCAAACAGAGTGGCAATGGCGGAGCTCTGATCGATCTGATCACCCGAAACGACGATTTGCAAAAATAACTCGTATGTTCTCTTATATCCCTTTCGTCTCTTACGTTCCGTTATCTTTTCACAAAGCACGATTTATAGAACGCTCAGGCTGGTAAGATACAAACAAGCTTTTATGCTTGTTACAATCTCAGAGAAGTCCGGAACGCAGTGATGAAACTTACAGCCTGCGAGCTCTACAACGCCATGGTTAACAAATTGTTAACCTAGTCATCTACAGGAAAAAAGAATTTAATGAAAGCCAACGTTTTTGAAATCAGTCTTACCGGGCATATCAAGTGGCACGTCATGTTCACGGGCAATGGTATCAGGAGGAAAGGATATTAGCACCTTCTGGAGTGCCTCGATTATAGCCATATCCAACCTCCTCCCCGCTTGCCTTATCTGCTGCTGCATTTCCACATATTTCCTTTCCATCTCCAATTCGTGTATCCCGTGTATGGCGAGCTATTGCCGTTGGCGCCGCTGGATAATTTCGGCTTGAGCTAAAAGTATGCCATGCTGCTCAAAAGCAACGGAGATGGCCGTTTTGTCCCTCTCGTTTAACACCAGCAAATTAAATGGTAGCCCATGACGTTCAAATAACTGGTCGACGGTTTGCGAAGATGGGGGTTTTGGAGAATAAGAGCCCGAGGTAAGGGGTTGGTAAGGTGCCCAAGAACCAGACCCATATGGAAAATATGCGTGGAATGCAAGTGGGTCGTTGACTTCAGGTGGTGTCAATACCGGAGGAAATGGAGGAGTATTTGGCGGGGCAAAGGATGGGCTCCTTGGGCGGGTTTCGATGTCGGACATCATGATTAATATTGCTATCTTCACCGCCGTTAGCGATTTGTTCCATTCAAGAGCAGACCAAGGCCTGAAAATTTGTCACGTGCGAGTTAGAGCAGATAAAATGGTTCACGTCTTCTAACAGCAGTGACGAGTATTTACACAAACTGCCAAACTGCCCTGTACTTATAACCTCCGCTCAGGGCCGCCCCAATTTCCTGAGGCCTGATGCATGATGCCTCGTACTCGTAGGCTAGTTTTCCATGGCGGAACAACCATTTCTAGAAGGTCCGAAAAGTGCGGCCGGATGTTGTCTCGATGTTTACTCGACAGTAGTATAGTTTCTAGGCGACATGACACCTTTGAACGACTCGGGAGCTCTGTTAACGACATTAGACGGCTACTTGAAATTGGTGCGCTTGTATATGTATGTCTCGCATAGCGACTTTGTCGACTTGATAAGTATTAGATCGAGAGCCACGAGGACACTGTGGTTTTGTTTACATACCCGGAGTATGCATCCCAATTTCTCGAGTAGTGCAGCTGCCTTTTAACAATAATTTGACTACAGTGGATCGTATATGGACCAAGATTTGAAGAGGGCCTTTGGTGAATGTTCATTCAAGGGACACGAGTCTCGTCTCGTCATTGCCTGTAGCTCTGAGCATACAGATAATAATTGTGGAGTTTGTGTATGCGTTCATCGTGAACTTCTTGGTTTGCAGCCAGTCTGAATCTATCACTGTCCACCAGAGCATCATGGATTACGCAGAAATTGACCAAGTGCCAGTTGTTTTTTTCTTCAAGAACGGTGTTTTAAAAGACAGAGTTCTTGGATTTCAGGCGATCATGAATGTGAGCTTTTTATTTTATTTTTAAAATCAACAACAGACTTGCTATGTGGCTAATTTTTGTTTAGCTTGTGCAACAGGAGAAACTTGAGGTACATACCGAAGTTCTGCACTGATCCATTACGATGCAACTTTTACTGATATATTTTATCCCTCAGGACTACGCTCGGCTCATCAATGAGCGTGGACAACGCGGACGACTAGCAAATGACCTTATTTTCCACTTCATGAACGTGATGACTCTTTGGTCATTTTCTGTTAACCTACGCGATCTTTGGCATGCCCAAGGCTTCAATGTCATCGTCCGAAGAAACACGAAAAATGCACCTGATAGTTGGAATAGGTTCTTTGAGCGCAAAAAAGACGAATGGCGAGCGATTGGTATAATGGTAAGTCGTTCGAGAATCGAATGAACATTCGCCTGTACGCTGAGCCACTACGCTCACCAGGCGACGCTAATGGTCGCCGCTGCCGCCGCCCTGATAGGAATCGCTGATCACCCGGCGCCTCGACTTCTTTGTCTTGCAAGCATTCTCTGCAACCTCGGAAGCGCCTTTGTATCCACTACTTTCCTTGGTTGCTTCGAAAATACAACCGCCATACGTTTAGACTGGTATAAGGGAGGGTTATTGTTCGTCTTCGCGCTATCAGCGCCTGGCGGCTGGCTGCGTTGGGGAATTGTCACATTGCTTGGAGCGCTGCTTGTAATTCTTTGGATGAGCCAACCCATCGCAGCTAATGTAATTGGAACTATTATGGTTACAGTCCAGTGCATCCTTTTCTTCATCCAGTCATTTTCCTTTCGGGACGGGTTCGCCAACCCACTTCCTATCACGCCTGAAGCGTATGGCGAAGCTCGAGAAGGTGCTTCTAGATCGAAGGCACACCATGTAGAAGATGCCGCAAAGACTGGTGATGGGGCTGTTTGACAGGACTGGAATGGTGATGGCCGTAACTGCGACTGATGAGATGAGATGTTGCTTTTCTATTTAAAAAGAAATATGTCGACGTTTATTATGGGCGCATGAGTATTACATGAATAAATTACGGTCAAAGGGAGAACCAAATCTGACGGAATTGAATCGGATAGATATGTGAGGGATGGCGATGCAGAAATACACGAAACGCCGGAAAGAAAATGGAATGAGCTGCGATCGACGCGTTGACGAAGCGAAGATGCATGCCCCTTTCGTTGCACGTTTTGGTTAGCTTGGCATATCGTTATACTATCAGGGAATTGTGGTACCGTAGGCATGACGCCCGAATTGAATTGAATGTATCATACATGCAAAAAGTGATTGATATACAGTGATTGATTGCCACCGAAGCTAAATTGAAAGATAAGAGCATACGAGCCTCATGCGTTGCTAGCTGCCGCGACGCCGGGTGACATAATTTCTTCAATTCCAGATTCAGTTACCGTCTTTTTATCTGGCTTGTCTCGTGATAAAAATCCTAGATAGGGCAATGTAGATCAATATCACGAAACAAGATACGACGGGAGGAAGTGAAAGACCTTTGAGTTTCTGTTTATGGACTTTTTCGCGAGCTTGGTCTATGGCTCGCAGTCGCGCAATTTCTGCTGTGGCTCCTGGGGCATCTAATACCGGCATGATCAGACAAAAAATGAGGAGGGATGATGCATATGACTGAAAACAAACCTGAAGGGCTCTTCGTCTTCAATTCTTCTAGCACCTTTTCGGCTTTCTCGAAAAACCCAAGTTCGCCCAGGGCTTTACCTTTGCGGAACATAGCCTTGTAGTTATCTTCGTTCTTGGCCAGTGCCTGGTGGTATTTAGATGAATAATAAAGATTAAGACTAGCCAGTCTGGCGTACCGACCTTATTCGCAGTTTCGACTGCACGTTGCCAGTTCTCGTTCTTTAGATGACAAGCGGACATATTCGCGTAGATCTTCTCGACAATTTCGTCGACCTGCATAAAAGATGAGTCTTGGTTATGATTTCATGCGAGGAGAACAAACCTCCGTCTTTTCTGGCTTCTTCTCTTCACCATTTGTAATTGGTTCAGGGGCAGGACCGCCTGGAAGGCCTTTCAACGCATTCCTGGGAATTTTCTCAGGGACCATCTCCATACATTTATGATGATGATTACTCACTTGTCGATGCCCAAAAGGTACATTAGAGACTGGAATGGAAATCAGGAGCTGCTTTAGACGCCATAAGGCCTATCATCTATATCATGCAAAATATCACCTCATGGTACGATCGAAGAGCTGAATGACGTGTAAATTCGCTTGCACAAAACAAACGTCACATTAGGATCTTACCTGCTTTCACATCTCCTGCTTTGAAAGCTTGATCACCGGTATCTTTCTTTTGCTTCGCGACGTTAATTTTGGCCTGAATGGCAGGGTCGAGCTCGACTTGTTCCGTAGATGTGGAAGCCATGTCAGTTGCGAGTATATGGGGATTCTCTTATGTGCGGACAAGGTCAGAGGCAACAAACCTAAGGAAGGTCCGACAAAGCAAGGAACTTGCTAGTAAAAGCAAGGTTGCGAAACAGCCACAGCTTGTCCGATTCGGGACGATGATCAGCCACATTTTAAGTTCCCAGCCTTACCACCATGTCGATGCTCGCGAATGTCGTCGGTTTCTCATTATTCGGCCTTGCAGCCCGGATGGGCCAGCTGGGGATTCAAAGACGAAACCCTATGGAAAGTGGGTGCAATTATGATCTTAGTATCATCGAGTTCTGACGCGGGGAGATACGTTTGACAGACTTGGCAGGTCATGCTATAGCCATGTCTGTATTCGGTTATGTAGGTTACTGGGCATATCGATGGGATGCGCGGGCAGCTACTTTACTTGGGGAGAAACGAGCGGAGATCGCAGAGCGTAGAGAAAGAAGTCTGGCAGCGGCTGAGGAGGCCGACTCATGATACCAGATGAAGTTGGAGTTGCTCGTATATCATAGGGTATGGTCTTCGCGCATTGTATCCTGAACAGCGTCTTCTAACATTTTAACAGGTGCTTTTACATTGGCTTAGCACACGATCTTCATTCGTCTGGCAGCCACATCACTATCGATAAATGAAAGCGTTTCTTCTGCTACAGTGAATCTTAATCGCCCCCAAATTGATTAATGAAAGTCAAGTCAACCTTGTATTTTCGGTGCTGCTCGTGGAGCTCCAGCTCTCCCTCGGATTCGTGCTCGGGACAACTGTTCAGTCTCGTGCATCAATCAAGCACCTCAGCTTAGGTTGAACCGCCTCGACTCAACCCTCTTGTCATCAAATTTCAGTTTCTTTCGGTTTTGAGCAGCCCTTCCTCTACAACACACGAAAAAAGTCTGGTGTAAATGATTCAATTCCACTTCTTCCAAAACATATATTGTACATGAAAGGCTTTTAAAAAAGTAGAAAAGTGATCCTTGAGTGGTGAAGGATGAAAGCAAGGATGCTGCAGGAAGAAATGTGTAAACACAAAAGAAAAAGAGAGCGAGCGCGAGAGAGGGAGAAAAGAGACAACTCCATTCCGATCCAGGAATCCAAGAAAGCGGACGTAAGAAACAAAGACAAGGAAATAGAGACGAGAATGAGAGACAGAGATAGAGGGGACCTAGTGTACAACTTCGCGATCGTCTAGCAAAAGGAAGACGCAAATAGAGAGAATTGTGCCATGAAGTGGGTGATTGGGGAGTTGGGGTGCATGGTGGTGGTGTGATGATGGATGGTGATGGTAATGATGGGGGAAAGTGATGACAGGAAAGTGTGAGATGTAGGGGAAAAAAGCCTTGAAGAAATGGGGGAGTTGGGAATGAGGATTGTGCGCATGTGAAATTGAACGAGCATCAGATTGGCGTTGAGCCCCCCTCCCTTTTTTGTGTGAGGACCTGGGGGCCGGGGGAAGGTGGTTGGTAAGAACGAAAAGAGGAGAGCAATGAGCGTATTGGATAAATCCAAGAAACGAAAATCAGATGAGAAGTAACAAAAAAAGGGGGATACGTGAGTGGGTGTACGGGGGTGAAAAATGCGAAGAGTTGACACAAATGAATGGACTAGTTAGTATTCAAAAAACAAACGATGAAGAAGTACATGTGAACACACATACACACACAAAAAAAAACAGGCATAACAGAAAGACGAACACAAACACAAATATGAAACCAAGATACAATGAGCGTGGGTAGGGACATTCGGGGGGTTTTCTTTTTTTTTGGAGTACGACGAATAGCGAGAATGAAAAAGTCGTCGATCCGTTGCGTCGCATACAAGTCGCGCATTTTGTATCACCAAAAAAGAATCCGAAGTCCGCGGGGGTACGAGAAAGTGCGAGGGGGATATAAATACGAATGCAAGTCGGAAATGAAGCCTAAGGAGTGGATGGCCGCGCGGGTTGAGTTGGCGACGGAGGGTTTGTTTGTACAGATACATGCATTATACAAGTTCATAGGAACATCCGTGAGTCAAAATGATAGTTTGTGTTCGGCGATCGTTGTGATACCGGAGGGGGGGGTTGATGCGATGGGTGTGTATTGGGTGGGGGGATGTTTGCGTACGTGCAACCGAAAGAAATTCAATGAAGCTGAAACGCACTCCCAAGCTCGAAACATCCACGCCTACTCTCCACATCCCCACTCTGTGGCTCGGAAGGAGCGGCCAAACTCCCAAACGAAATCCGCCTAGCGAAATTCGCAGGACGCACTTTTACCCTACGCAGAGTCTTTGTCTGCGGAGTAGCAGTAGTGGTAGCAGCGGGTGTGGGTGCGGGTGGGGCGGTGGCAGCGGTGACGACAGTTGAAGGCGGCCGCATCGTCTCAGCCGCAGGCTGTACCTGAGGCTGCGGAAGAGGTGCTCCAAAGATACTAGGATTACGCTGGAGGTTCGCTCGTGGTTTAGCCATAGTAGAGCTTGTTGGACGTTTAGCCGCCGCCGCCGTAGTCGATCCGTTATTATTCACAATCGCGACCTTTTTCACCGTGCTACCGCTCTTGCACGTCGACGAACCCGAACCTGACTGGCTGGACTTGGCGTCCTCCTCTGCCGGCTCGTTAGACGTTGGTTTGGGTTTGGACTTGGATGAGCGGGTTGTAGGTCTGGGAGAAGTGGTAGTTGCTGTGAGAGGTGTCGAAGGAACGGTTGGAGTTGGGGTCGAAGTTTTAGACGCTGCTACTACCCTTGGCTTTTTAGCCTTCTTGCTCCTGATCTTCTCTTCTTCATCCGACGACGGGCATGGGGAAATAGATTCCCGGCCAACATTGGCGCTAGCGTACTTGCTCTGCTTGGCAGCGCTAGCAGCATTTTTGCTCAGCACTGAACTAGCACTGAACGAAGGTGCACGTTTCAGTGATTGCGGTTTATCCAAAGGCGGACCGCAGAACGAATCAGAGTGGCGGATACGTTGGACGCGCGGATCGGGCGGTTGCATCTGTTGATCGGAGGTAGAGGAAGTGCTAGATAAGGTAGAGGCTCGATGGAGTTTGGTAGGGCGGGAGAAGCGGGTGTGATCTGATGATGAGGAACCGGAGTAGAGGGTGGTGGAACTTGGTGTGGATGGGGTTAGGATGCGGGGGGGATAAGAATCTGAGTGATCTGTTGGTGATTCGGAACGAGCTTGGGAACGTGTGTATGGGCGTTGATATGGGTGGTATGATGAGGTTGGGATGATACGTTCTGTCCGTTGGAGACGATTCGAGAGGCTGGAGAACAATCCTTATCAGTTCCACAGGATCAATAGAGCAAACGATTACGTACCGACTGAGATTGTCATTGTCCTTGAGATCAAGTTTTGCAGACGCTATGAAATCCATGCTGGATCGCCTGTACAGCGGCTTTCTCGGGCTCGCGGGGGTATTCGTGGTGGGTTGCAACACGATATCACCAAAGTACCCCGAAGAATAATCGTCGTCTTCTTCCGCGATCGATTTTGCCCTCTTTTCTTCTGCGGCCTCTTTGGCGCGGATACGGGCGAGCTCGAGGAGTTTGGCACGTGTAGCGCGAATGGAGTGAGGCCACTCGTTTGGGCCTTTGGCGTGCGAGACGCCTCGGGCAATCTTATCGAGTAGATTTGAGGGGGGCACGGGGCCGTTGAAAGGGGTCAGCAGGTGAGATGGAAGGGCATCAAGCGTCTGTCACAAATATAAATTAATGACAGTGAATGAATTGAGATTAAGCCGACGGACTCTTGACAGTAACAAAGTGTGTTCTGTCTTCCAGTCCCATTCTTGATCGTCCTCCCCATCTTGATTTGAGCTATTCCAGCTGTCAGTACTCTTCCTGTTGCCAGAAGGGGCGAAGAACAAGGACGAGCATGTGGGCGAGGCACAGCTGCGCGGGGTATGCGGCGAAGCAGCGGACAACAGGCTTCGGGAAGAGCGGCGACGGGGGAGAGGGGGATGTGGGAGGATGATGGCGAGTGGGGGAACAGCTGATGGGCGTCGGGTCTGCATTGTGTGGATGGATAATAAGAAATCAAAGGAGAGAGAAGGATTGACTAGAAAGCAATAGACTAGGATGTCGACCGGGTGCTGGAGTAGCGCGCGATATGAGGTGACATATAAAATAGTAAAGTGTGTGTGGTATGTGGTATGCGCGCCTCCAGGAGGGAACACAACGAGGTGCAGTCCACGACGAGAGATGGATTCGAATCGCGTACAACACACGTTCTCCATTTCAATCGGAGCTTCAATTTACACTCTTCTTCGAATTCTCCTTCGTGGCGTTCAAACCTTAATCATCACTTCCTATCGACCCTTTCCCTTTCAACGGTCCGATGGCTTCAACTCATGTCCAGGGTCATCACCTCAACTCACTCCCTCTACAGCACTTTAGCTTGCACCCAACACTCAGCGAACCACACTCAATTGTAACCAAGCGACCCCATGACACTTGTTCAATACTATTTGTCATTCCAGCTTTAGACCCAGTTTGTGCTAGTGCGACTTGACGAAACGGATGATCGACATGGGTCTACCTACACACCGATCATCTTATTTGATTTTTCTAAATGGTTCTGTGTCCGGTAAAATCAAATTTGACGTAGCATCGGTCCAGGCCATGCCACTTTGCTGTATTGTCCATCTGATCTGGGCAAGTAGCCGCCAGGGTCGGGAGCTGGACAAGCAAGGCTAGATGTCGCGATGTCGTGATATCGGCCAAGGCCGATATCCAGATAAAACACGAAAAAACAAGCTAAGCTACTAGTGGAACAATTCGTCGGGCTATCGATTGACCGGGCATGATCATGACTGCATAAAAATCGTATGCTTTGCGTGAATTTTTTTCCCTGCTACATGTGCTTGTTACGCAAGTCTCAAGACACCGTCGCTATTACATATGATGGGGGAAATACACGTGAAAATTGAGTAACTAAACTCGCGGCAAAAGCCCTTGTCTAGACTGACACAATCCACAATTTGTAAAATTCTAGTCAGCTATGTAACTGCAGGCCCGAGCTTCCATCACAATGACTTGATGGTGCCAGTCAATAAACACACAGCATCCGAGGACCAAATTCGAAACTGCATTCATTTCCTTTCCGCAATAGAGGAACAACATACATACATACATACTCTACATTGTATATATATATACCCCCGCGCGATGATAGCGTATGTATCCAATATCCGGCAGATGAGATGATATAGTAATGGTATAACTAGAAGTCCGCTAGGCAGCTGGATAAGTAATAGATAACCCAAAAAAAAAAACGAGCGATTGCGCAATGAGTCAGTGATCAGTGAGTTGGTGTTAATACAAATATGAGGGGGATAAGTAGTCGGGAGTGAAGATGCGCGTATCAAAAATGCAAAAAAAATATGACAATAGGAGGAAGTGTTTTTTCTTTAATGCTGCCATGAATGCAGCGGATACGATGACGGTGGGTGATACGCCGTAGATTCCTGTGATCCAGATGCATACGGCGCTGCATACATTTCAGTAGCAGCTGCCGGTGCAGGATCGTGCAGCGGCTGATACCTCCCACCACTCCTCTCCCATGGTGATGGCAAAAGCCCTCTAGCTCCGCCGCCGCCACCACCACCACCAGCAGCAGCAGCAGAAGCGTAAGAAGAGTGTCCTTTAGATCCACGTCGGCACATACACGAGATTAAAGATCCGAGTAATAAGAGGGCCGCTAGGCCGCCTACACCGATAGCGGCGTAGATGAGGATTTTCTTCGTATTGCTACTGCTGTTATTTGATGTCGAAGATGGGGTGGGGGTGCCTGACGTATCGGGTGTAAGGAGCGTTTGGGAGCCCGTCGTGTCTACCCCGTTCAGTCGCGCTTGAACGAACTCTTGGTGGACTTGGGCTGTGTTGTTCGAAGTTGAGAGCAGTTGAGCGTATGGCGCTGCTTTTGAGGTAGTACCGACTACGAAATCGCCATAATTTATCAGAGTGTAGAAATTTCTCACTGTTCGGTGGCAGGGGGAATATTAACGAAACGTTTGGGAAACGGGGAGATCGGTGTGCATACGTACTCATTGCCATCCCTATAATCATATCAAAATCCGGACCAACGGCCGATGCACCGATAGGTTGGAACTGATGCGAAAAGGCAATGAGCATGAATGTCATCGGGGAAAAAAACCCATAATTGCATACCGTGCCTACACAACCATCACCAGATATCCCCAAGTTGGAATATGACATGGTAGTATCAAGCGGGTGCATGGGGTAGTTCTGACCACCCGCTTTGATGCTGATGTTAACTTCTTTATCGCAACCCATTGTCCATATTGGACCAATACTGCTATCATTTACGAGCGTGGCACCTTCGATCTGGGAGTATATAAATTGCGCAACGTTCGCTGGAACTTGAGGTAATGTGAACCTAGAGACACAGCAGTTTAGACTAGTGTTAGGATAGCCAAGGTAAATTCGGACATACCCAGTATCGAAGAAACCTGTTAACTGTGTGGAATTCTTCGTCGAAGAGACAGTGGTCTGGACAGGAACGGCTTCACCGTTGGGGCCAATTATACCATCCGGATCGATGACAACCGACCAATGTTGGTTCCCGTTTTTGGCAGTGGCAACATCGAGTTTAGGTTGATTTAGAATTTCCTCGTATCCTTCCATCACGGTACCAACTGTTATATCCCCAGGCCACGGATTGTCGGGGTCGTCAGAACGACCGAGAAGAACGGAAATGAAATTGGATGATGAATGGTTCTGGTTGAAGATCCTGTCGACTGCAGTGTCACCGCTGTCGGAGTTGAGCGTATCCCTGATTGCTGACACCGATCCGGGTCCAAGACCTATAATACCCTGGCTTACGGGATGATTACTATCGGGTTCTACTAGAACTATATGATTACACCAGCTAGTAGTGAGATAAATGCTAAAATGTGGAGGGAGCGCGTGACTTACAGAAGGCCTGGTTGGAAACCTTGTATTCTGCAAATTCTAAGTCTGCCAACAATATTGGCCCGTCCGCCTCACCAACTGCATATTGTACTTTAACGGTCTTCCCAGTTGTTGTCGCGTTCGGGACGGAATCGGCGGCAACCCATAAATCGGAGCTGGTGACGCAAATGTAAACCTGGAACTGAACAAGATCAAACTTGGAATGGAACTTACCTTCCAGTATCTATCTGAGCGGTAAAGGGTTCACCTCCGAGCGTAATATTTACAAAGTACTCCACATTGGTCACGTCTGTGAGGTCGCCGGCAAACATGGTCGTTCTACGACCAAGTGTTTTCCTGCTACGACCTGACGATGATCGCCCAACCATAGGTAGATGTAAGGCATCTGCTAAATCGACCACTGCCGCATAGAGGGCCAAGAGGTATAGTATAAACTTCATACCGAGGAAACGCAAGGAAGAAGAAAAGAGTGTGAGGTTGCCGCCTTTCTTAATCCGCTGCCAGGGCGGTGTTTCGGTGTCCGCGGCTGTATCTGCCGTAAGCAACTGACAGAGCTTTTAAATGGGCGACAATGCATAGCCGCGACAAACATGGGTTGTCTACTCAGCCGAGCAATTCCGTTTGTAAGATATTTTTGATGCTGTCTTCAGAATAAACAGCGACGGGGGAGGTTTTAAGAGCTGTTTTAAGTGATAGTAATAATATTCTTCCGCCTACGGCAGATTACTCCATTTAGTCACGCGTCACAGCGAGCCAAAATTCGTCACAAATTCAAAACCAACTCATCGGTCATCTCGGTGATCTTGGAACTTCACGGCTGGTAATGCTTTTATTATCCATGCATCCAAGTTTGAAAGGCACTCGGCCGGGCGGGCAACATTGCAAACTGCGACAGCCGTCCAAAAATGTGGAGTAGGCGAATTTAAAATAGATCAGGATGTCGGCGCAACATAGCGCAACATATGCTCGAGATTGGTGCCTTCGCGCTCGAGGCTGAGCTTGGTCGGCAAATGCCTTTTTTTGTTTTGTTTGTAATGTGGTGCATAGCCTCAGTGGCTGTTCCTATGAACAGAATTTTCTGCCGTATCTATAAAGTACACAAGAATCGTATAACAAGGTCTCATCACTTCTACAGAGCAGCCAGTTCCGCCTTCAGCCGTTTCAACTCTTCGACAGCGCTCGCTATCTGATCCTCGACCTCCTTTGTTTTCGGTGTTTGTCCTTTGAGCGAACGGACAAGCAATCCCTGCTCGTTCACCTTGGCCTCGAGAGCCAATGCTTGAGGGGTCTTGGGGCCCGTGTCTTTTGCCGTTTCGGATTTTGTAGCAGCTTTCTTTGCAGCGGCAGCCTTTCGCTTGGATGTGGTAGCCGCTGCTGCATCCGGCCCATCAGCAGCCTGCGCCTGCGGATTCTTGTCTATTCCTTCAAACTTCTCTTTCCATACCTCGGCCATCTTCTCTTCAATCTTCTTGAACAAGTGCTCAGGCTGTCCGATATGATGTCCAGCAAGGATGTCCGTCGAAAGGACGTTAGGAACGACTCGTGCCGGCGCGTTGAGCTGTATAAGTATCGAATCTGAAGTTGCAGGCATGAACGGGTATACGAGGGCGGAAAGGACATAGATGAGATTGACGGCGCGTGATACGACCTGAGCACATCGCTTTGGATTCTCGGTCATCAAGGCTTTGTTCAAGCCGGAAGATTGCAGATAGAGGTTGCCGCGATTCGAAATCAGCATGATTATTTGAAGGCCAAGTCGTAGCTTCACGGCCTCCATGGCGTCGATATATTCCTTGAGGAAAGCGTTGATATCAGATATGAAATCCGAATCCGCTAAGTCGTTAACCGAAAGAGCACCAGGAAGGTCACCGCCATCGGGTATCACACTGTTATATTGGGACGAGATAAACTTCAGAGTGCGGTTGACGAAATTGCCAAAGCTAAATAAAATAAGTATCAGTAAATCTGATACTCCAGCTATTTTGATGTACCAACTTATTCAGAAGAACATTGTTATTTGCAGCAATCTGTGGAGGACTATCAGAACATGTTATGACTTATGAAGCACGCTACACTCACGCAATCCGCCCACGAAAACATAGCGTCTGCGGTTTCAGGCCTAGTCGACAGCAGGTAATATCGCCAAACGGACGCGGGAATTCCAGTCTCTTTGGCAGCGGGTCCAAAGACGCCACGGTTTTTGCTCTTCGAGAACTTTCCTCCTTCGTAGTTTAAGTATTCTGTTGCGTATACCAGCAAATGTCAGGCAGGCAAAATATACATAAGGCCATGTGGCACGCACCGGTAGTGGACAGATGATGCAAAGTCGTCCAGTCTCGACCATCGCCCAGCTCGACAGATGGGAAGTAGATTGTGTGGAAGTACACATTATCTTTACCCATGAACTGGAACAGACGGACATTCTTCGGATTGAACCACCACTGTTTCCATTCGGGAGTGTAGTTGGCCGTAATGCTCACATACCCAATTGGTGCATCGAACTGAAGACAACATTAATAAGTTCTACGAGTGAACGAAACGTCAAGGAAAAGCACTGACCCATACGTCTGTTTTAAAAATTCTATAAGTCAAAAACCAACGAAATCTGAGAAATTGAGGACTGACATAGAACCTTTCCCTTCATCCCCTGATCGTCTTCACCTTCCTTTACCGGGACAGGCACCCCCCAAGTCAAATCTCTTGTAACAGGCGTGGGTCTCAAACCGCCCTTCGTGCGGGCATCAATAATTTCCCCGTCGGCATTGATCACCGAATTAGGAGACCATTTGCCCTTCCTCCACGACTTCTTAACCCACTCTTCTGTCCGAGACTGGATGGCGTCGAGCTTGAAGTACATATGAGAAGAGTTACGTGTGACAACGGTGTGCGTTTTGTTGACGATGCAGCGAGGCTTGATAAGCTCTATGGCGTCTAATGTGCGACTACAGCCATCGCATTGATCCCCGCGCGCGTCCTGCAGCACATCTATGCTCAGAATGATGGTCGCATGAAGGAAAAACTACTTACTTCATATCCACAGTGAGGGCATATCCCTTCTACGTATCGATCAGCTAAGAATCTGAGACATCATGAGATGGTTTGTCGTCGTGGCAAGTATTAGTATGCCTACTTTTGACAACCTTCGCAATAGGTCTGCGCCTTCTCTTGTTTCTCCAGCAAACCATTCTTTCCCAAGTTGGTATATATTTCTTGACATATTCTGCAACCAAGGGTGAGTCATAGCGAGAGTAACACTGCTTGATTACCCACTCTGTATGCAATGGTGTTGACGTGCGGCCAAAGTAGTCAAATCTGGAGGCATTATGAGCCAAAAAAAATCTGCTTTGTCTTAAGGACGCACCCGATATCAAACCACTTGTATGTTTCTATGTGTAGTATGTTGTACTTATCACACAATTCTCGTGGAGTGATGCCCTCTTTCAAGGCTTGTGTCTCGGTCGCGGTCCCATACTCATCGGTACCACAAACATATAATGTTCTCCGATTTCTCGTACGATTGTATCTACGCAGGTCAGCCGGTAATCAGCTCGAAGAACCAGTATACTTACCGACTGAATACATCGGCGCTCAGAGTGCTTCCGATAATGTTGCCTAGATGTGGTACATTGTTGCAATAAGGCAATGCAGACGTTATCAACACATTGCTTTCGCCGTTCTTGGGTAATCTAGTGCATACAATCAGTCAATATCTGTGTTATATCGCGTTGGATATCGGTCATACATGGCGGCGTGGCCCGGCGGCGGTATTGAGCGCAATACGCCCTCGGCCTGGTTGATTTTTGCTGTCATAGTTGATAGGTATCGAAGATGAGGGATATGATACAATTTATAGATGAGAAAGAGGTGAAAACGAGTCAGGATGCCCAAATTGATGAATTGCACTGGTTCCGAGTCAGATTTCAAAAAGGTTAGACGCGTCGCGATCGGAAATGTCTAATTGGGCCTTGTTTCATTTTACTCATGGTTGTAAGCCTTGGTTTTCTCAATTAAACCTTGGGATGGCGCCTAGGACATGGTTAAGGTGGATATGGTTCTGTTCATTTGCCAGTCTGTGTACTCATGAGGCCCTCTTAGTTGGCTACGAGGGTCTAACCCCTCAGATGACGGAAGAACGACATCTGAATTCACTGTTTGTTCTTCTATTCTGCACAACCGATACAGTAGATAATGAAAGGAGATCCTCGTCCAGCCCACCGCAGTTTTTTTGGGTCTACTCATTGGGTGTTTGCTATGCTTCACCAATCTGTACTTCGGTCTGCAAACGGGATGGATCAGCATGTGAGTTTCAAGGCGTGACGTATACTATGCGATTTCTGATTCTTGCATGCCGCCAGGATGTCCTTACAATCAGCCCTCATTGGGTTCCTGCTTTCCAAGTTGTTACCCACTCCGCTGACTGCTCAGGAACTAATTGTAGTTCAAACAACGGCAGTGGCCACCGGAACGGTTAGATTCAAACGACATTGATGATCCTCGGTTTGATTGACCCATGGCTCTCAGATGCCATTGGCAGCAGGATTTGTGGGAATTCTTCCTGCATTAAGCTTACTCAGTGAAGAGCAAGATGGCACGCCTCCCATCAACCTTTCATGGATGGCTGCTATCGGCTGGTCTTGCTCTGTAGCATTTTTTGGGTAAGCATGATGTCTTCGACTTCCCGTAAATTTTCAAGATGTCTCATATCTGATTCTCCATCAAGTGTATTTTTGTCGCCGCCTATACGCAAACAAGTGGTATGTGCAATAGCCATATTTGCGAACAGCTACGAGAAG
Source organism: Piloderma croceum F 1598 (assembly GCA_000827315.1). Taxonomy (NCBI): domain Eukaryota; kingdom Fungi; phylum Basidiomycota; class Agaricomycetes; order Atheliales; family Atheliaceae; genus Piloderma; species Piloderma croceum. The sequence continues at coordinate 469,057 of KN833004.1, read as the reverse complement.
AGATTTGACCTGTCGTGCCCAAGATTATCAAAGAGCAACTGGCTTTCCCCTCAGGGACAGCTACGGCCCAGTTAATCTCGGTCCTTCATCATTTGCCTCCGCCGGATACGTCCCTACGGCGTCGCGCAGGCTACAGAGAAGTAAACACAGAAGATGACGAAGAGATACAAGCTTCCATTACTCCCGGAACAGACGATACTGTCGAAGAATTAAATTCGGGTGAACGAGAAGTCGTCCAGCATCAGGGATGGTCAAATCTCGTTTGGAGCTTCTTGGCATCAAGCTTCATGACAGTAAGATACTACTACAAGTGTACACCTCCAAGCCAATGACCATGTCTCTTCAGATTTTGGCTTATTTTTTCCCGGTTGTATTTTCTATCCCTCTGTTTGGGACATACCTGGCCCGTGAATGGCTTTGGTCATTTACTCCAAGTCTCAGTTACGTTGGACAAGGTAACCAAAAACCAAGTCGTTGGTTCGATCGCTGAGAATACTATATGTTGGTACTAGGTATCATTATGGGCTTCCCGACGACCCTGAGCATGAATTTGGTATGATTTTCATTCCGTTGAAGAAGTGTGATCATCGCTGACGTTTCTGTAGGGAATGCTGGTTGGGTGGGGTGTTCTATCACCTATGTCCAAACTATCTGGATGGGCACCAGGTCCTGTTGGCGACATGACATCTGGTGCCCGTGGATGGATCCTCTGGGTTTCGCTCGCTATCATGTGCGCAGATAGCTTCGTCTCTCTGCTGCCTGTAGCTGCGGAATACTTCACCTATCTCTTGCCGACGCGCATTTCTTATGCAATGTATGGTCACGAAGATACTGACTCGGATAAAGAAGACTTCGAGTGCGAGACGGAAGATAGATTGGTTCCAATTAGATGGGTTTTAGCCGGTTTGGGTGGGAGTGTGGTTATCGGTACAATTCTTGTGTGGGCGGTATTCGGTAACGAAGGCATAAAACCTTGGGCTACATTGATAGGCTTTGTGGTGGGCGGTTTATTGAGCATTCTTGGGTAAGAACTGTTTCAAGGGTTCATGGTTATGTCTACGCTCACACCATCGCAGGGTGAGGGCTCTAGGAGAAACCGACCTAAATCCAGTGTCAGGTCTAGGCAAAATATCCCAGCTTCTTTTTGCTTGGATTCTGCCGGGGAACGTGGTCGCGAACATTATTGCTGGTGGCGTCGCCGAAGCGGGTGCTCAGCAGTGAGTGAAGAAAATACCATTCCCTCGTGACTATGTTTATAGGAAGTTCGGCAGGGCTGGGGATCTCATGCAGGATTTAAAGACGGGACACTTGATTCACGCTTCACCTCGAGCTCAATTCTTTGGTCAACTGATCGGTTCATCTGTGTCTATCATTGTCACTAGCACGGCGTATTCGCTTTATCAGCGAGCGTACACCATCCCTGGACCTTCGTTTCCCGCTCCAACTGCATATGTCTGGTTGAGCCTTGCACGGCTACTTCGTGAGTACTTTGCATCATATCTTTTTCAACACACAATGGATCTATGTCTGGGTTGTCCTAGGCAACGGTCGACTTCCCGATAATTGCGGAATATTCATGCTAGTTTTCGCCGCCGTCTTCGCAGCCATTTCCGCCTTTAAAACATACGCAAGCAGAAGGCAACTCCCTTACGTGAAGTGGATCCCGTCCGGCGTAGCATTTGCAATTGGCTTCCTCAATACACCATCGTTTTCTCTAGCGCGATTGATTGGTGGCATCATTGAATACGTCTATCACACACGGATCTCTCGGGATGGCGGTGCCGATATTCGTGCCATCGTGGTCGCAAGTGGGTTTGTGTTGGGGGAGGGTGTGATCAGTGTTGTGTCTTTGATCCTACGAACTTGTGGCGTTGGCGTCATCAGCTGCTTTGGATGTAGTCCCGGACTTTGTGGGGGATGTCCAGCATGATTATACGAAACAAATTTTATCACGATGATTGTTAGTGAGTGCAAGATTTGTCTAAGTCATCTCTTTCCGAGATCTTTCAGGTACAATGGCGACTCGAGCTTGTAACCTAGAAACTGGCAGTTTGTAAAAATAACTTTTATGTAATTATGTAAGTGAATGGACGTGGAATAATTATATTCAAATTGACGACTTGGAGTTGAGCTGAGCCACTATGTGTTCGAAACACATGCACCTCTCTAAAGCGAGGTCTGAAAGCAACCTTACGAAGGGCTACAAACGCGTCAGATGCTTAGACGATGCGCCCATATGCTGTGATACTCTATCTGACACGCGATCGATCGATATCACCGCGTCACTTCCACGTTGATTTGCCCTTTTTTACATACGGCGCCATGCTTCTGCATTGTATTATTATTTGCAACCCCGATCACAACTGATATAGCGGTTCTCCTACAAACACTGCGTACATAGACAACACATCATGATTCGTGTTGAGCTCGCGACGATACCGTCCTTGACGTTCTACCAGGACTCCGTCACTTTGTCACGGCGAACGAGTCCGATCCCACAACTAGTATGCGTTGGAAAGGCGTGCGATTTATACCAGCCAGAAGTTGTCCGTTGCGAGAACACTGGAGGAGGAGGCGCGGTGGATGTTGACTGGAAGGTAAGATCATCAAGATTGGTTTACTTCTGTCCGACTCACCTACTTGCTCAGTGTGAAGCCGATCTTCCAGCGTCTCTACGTTTCGGACGGGTAGAGGTATCCTGTGAGGGATGGTCAGGTCCGGGGGATTCGTATGTGCTGAAAGGTTCGAGCTAACAAAAACTTCTTACCTTGTCAGCAGGCTGATGTTTCATTACCTAGGTTCTTGCGGCCTGGAATATCGTCTGGTTCAGGTTCCGAAGGCGCTTCGCGACGATGCTTTTCCTCGTGCTCCGTCCTGGTTTCAGAGTAAGAATATTATGGCTCGATAATTGAACAATTGACGATCATCTACGCTTTAGCCACCGATATTGGCGGCCTGATTTTTGGGATACTTTGGCTGGGTGTTTTACTTCTCATCGTCTACGGAATGCTCAAGTCTTGCTTTGGCCGCAACTCGAACCCTGGCAACTCAACCCCTCGTCCGCCTGGTACTAGCCCTGGCGGTTCGCCATGGTTCCCTGGGGGTTATCGCGATAACGGCTCAAACGCACCCCCTCCACCTTATTCAAAAAGAACCCCCGACTCATCTGAAAGCACAGGTTGGCGGCCAGGATTTTGGACCGGTGCGGCCCTGGGTGGGCTTGCAGGTAGTCTTAGCAATCGTGGTGGGCAAACCCGTCAAGAAACTCAGAGACCAGTATCTTACGACTGGGAGCGAGGACGCTCGCAAATGCCCCGTGCGGGCACTAGTTATGATAATCGAGGGGAAGGTTCTTCGAACCTCGGGGCGATGAGACGAAGTACCGGGCTGGGTGGATCCAACGTCAGATAGGACGTTATCGTGTAGTCGGTTACTATTAGTTGACACTTCAGTTTGTATCTACTGCCTCACTTGCAATGCTTGTAATGAAAACTTGGCTCCGACTACATACTCACCAACGTCTGCCTCGATATATTAGCACTGGTGGATACAATACTTACCGCAGGCTGTGGCTCAAGCTGAAATCATATTCATCGGGCGGGACTTGAATCGTGGTTGCAGTGCCAAGTGCGTAGTTGGAATACATGATTTTGAAAGACAAGGCTTTTGGATCAGCGAGGTAATTAAAAACGCATGATCGCCGCCACCTCTGCATAGATAGGCTGCGGTACCAGAGGCGAGACGGCATCCCAGTCCACGGGAACGCCAAGGCGCTAAAGGTCAAAAGAAGATCAGTTGATAGCGACGAGGACGGCGTGTCGCAGCACGCACAATAATATCGCCGACTGCGAGCGCTTCTGGCTGGGAGAGCTTGACAGAATTAATCCTGGTAATATTTTGCGGGTGCAAGTTGGCCACCCAAACCTATAAGCGGCTATATCGTTAGCGCATTGCGATACCACATGAGTATACCTCATTAATTGAAAGTGGCATACTTCGTTCCAGCACATGTAGATCATGGCATTCTTTTCATCGAGCACGGGAGAGGAAAACCAACCATTGTCGGCCGTCGGAGAGCGGTTCAAACTAGGATCGGCCCTCCCAAGCCAAATAGGCCGGTCGTGAAGTATAACGAGCCTTCTGGTTTCGAAGGTAGCCGAATTTATCGCGGGCTTCAGCGTGATGGCAATAGCACCAGCGGGAGATGTCATGGTGAAATTGAGTGGATGGGATGAAATGGACGGTGGGTGGTAACTGGTTAGGCACCTCCCAATTTCAGGCCTTTTAGCCCACTGCGAAGCATAGGGGCCTGCCAATAGAAGAAGATCGACCGAATCTCAGGCATTGTGACAAGCCACAAGAAGGTGTGCAGGGTCCACGAATGCTAATGAAGGATAAAGGAACCGACAAAGGCCTCCCATTGGCTGCCAACATTAACAATGCAAGGTTCGATGGCCGGCAAGATTACCAACCGATTAAAAGGTCCCGCGTATTACATGTACGTGCCCCAAGAGTAGCCAATGAAAAGACGTCGGAAGCGGAAGACTCAAGCGAGCGAGATGAAAACCGCCGCATGGCGTATGTTTTGGCACGAAGAAGTTCTAAGCGAAAACATTGGCATGAATTTCCCGCTGCCACATGCGAGATACCGCTGCAATGAGGAAGTCTGTGGTCCTCAGATGATTACATAAAGCCACGATCATGAGAACTACAGATGCCACTTGCCTATGTAAATGCCACAGTGTCTGATATTAGAATACTTGTGGCATATGTCAAAGCGGCGAAGACGCCGCGGGATGAAGCTGGCCAGATTCCCCACCCGGAGAATATGGTGCCACCGAACCAACATGATGCCCCAATCACCTTGTGTGATACCGCAGCCAACTTCTTCGCTGATTAAAATGCGTGGCACCAAACACACGTAAGGGTGGTCTGTTTCTCGCCACATCGTCCGTTGATGGTGACATTATGCGCATACACGAGGGCTCTGAAGCTGCCTCTTCGCCGCATAATATTCTCCGACTTCAGTGGCGTACACAATATTACGATCCAATTCCAGCAGCACCAAATGACCCCGCTCTCTGGTTGCCTCGTGGCCATACCTCATGGCAGCGTCGACCTCAGGTAAGCAGGGGCACTAGGACATGGGGCATCGACCACTGATGGAAAATATATGAAGAGAGCAGATCAGATACTAGCGTGGAACGCGTAAGGGCCGAAAAAAGAGTCACGGGAGGTCAGGACACCCGTCATCGTACTTGAATCTGGGCCTTCTAGGCACTGATATGATGTCACATTAGACGTCGATCTCGTTCGGGGGTGAAGGTAAATTCTTTCCATATATTCGCATATCCGTGTCGTAACCAAGAGCGAGCAACAGGACGGCGGCCTGACGGTAGCCGATATTTCCTGTGGAGGATGACCGTCCCAAAGCCACGGACAACCCTACAGAGGCAGTAACCGCAACGTAGGGTGCATGCTACCAGTCACGGCGAGTCGGCCCTCTTGACATCAAGCTGAAATTTAATGACCTGCACGACGAGCTAACTCCAAGAAAACAGGCACCGAGAGTTACTGCGAGATGTACAGAATGACTGTCGCTTTTAATCAAACATTAAACGTCCTACCATCGTGCGGGAAGCGAGTATCAGGTTGTCGTCGTAGTGGGGGAGAATGCACACGTTCTCTGATCCTTGAGAACCCAATCACGAGGTCCTACGCAGAGGTTTCAATCACATCCTGGCTTACCGGAGGGTCTATAAGGTCTGTCTATGAGTGAAAATGGGCATTGACGTCGACCTCCAGTGTATAGATCTTGGGCTGACCTTCCCCTGATATCCCAGAGAAGCAGGACACATTTGTCATTTCTGAGAGGTAAGATATCAATTAGTATGTGAATGAGCGGCGTCTCCGATTGATAATGGCCCAAAATAACTCACCTTTGTTGTGATAACCTTTGTTATCACAACAAAGGAGAGGGAGACCATCATCAAAGTCGGCTTATACGTCAAATGAGGTTGACCTGTTGGTAGGCCTTGTGGAGGCTCTCCAAATCACAGTGGAACCCATGATATTCGACCTGGATGTGCGATGTGTCATTGTGGAGGGAAACAATGAGGGATACATGACTGTTTCTGGTCACATGCCTCAAATCTTTTCTCTCCGTCCCACAATGAGTCCCGATTTTATTGTGAGTTATTTCTAAGTCGTGGTACCGAAGGCGCATAATGACACGGATGCAGATAAATAAGAGACGCAAGAGAACGCACGCTGTGGATCCTTGCCTTGGCTTTTATCCGATTTCTCATTCCTCGACAACACCACAAACATTCACCAAACAATCTTCTATCAGCACTGTTCACGACGTGCCCCCGATAGCTACCCTTAGCCCAGCCCTTTTTTTCAACGCAGTTCCAGACTCCGCGCATAGTTTGTCAGAGGTTGAAGATACTAGTAGCAACGAAAACCACGAAGTTGTCGAGGTGGTCACGGTTGATGAGTTTTTGAGACGATCAGCTGAGAAGAAGCCCACGAAGAACTATGGTAGAAGGAAACGAAGGGTGGTTGATCTGACGAGCGATTCAGAACTTGAAGGTGCAGTTACTTTGAAGTTTATTCGATCTTGTTCTTATAGCGTTGTCTGTGTGCTTTCTAGAGCCGTCTTCATCCTCCGCGCCACGGCCCAATCCACCTAATAGAAAGAACATCAAAAGAATCCAACCATCTCGCAAGAAAGCCAAGCTAGCTGGACGTCTCGTTCGAGCAGCTGTTCTCGCTCATGTTGATCCCATCGAAAGCCTACGCCGTCGACGCGACTCTAACATCGGCGAATTTACTCGTCAACCTCTTCAATTTGTCAATGAGACGCATTCTCCAGTGAAGATAACTTCCAGAGGTCGAACAGCAACCTTAGTTGACCCTCGCAAAATCGCGCCATTTCACGAACCGTATTCTTTTGCTCATAGATCTCAATCGCCGGTCATGAATACACGAAAGCAAAAACCGGTAACAAAGTGGAAGTCTGCATGCCATTGGACCTCTCCTTCAAGCAATTCTCGTACCATTAGAACGAAGGACTCCGTTGTCCACGATAAGACCTCAACGCGTATTCCGCTATCTTTTATCCCATTACAGGATGCTGAAAGGGCATATTCTTCCAAGTCGGCTTCGTTTTTGCGTCTTCTTTGCTAAACATCTAAAACCAAGCTTTTTAGACGTGATCATTCCTCAAAACTACATCTTACAGTGTTCGAACGTCCTCCAAAGTCTCTTCGCACTCCTTTGCTATTTCCTGCATCACAGATCCAGGAAGATAGAATACCTGATCGATCTTCTAAGCGCATCAAGCATTCCTCCCCAGCGTTTTCTCCTCTGGTGAATCATCCACCATCAAAAATAACGCCAAGACCTCTCATTACGTCATTGGTCGGCACTCGCATATCACCATCGCAACACGACAGCCTTTCAAGCTTGCCTGTACCAGCTACTCATAAGATCTCGTCCGCACCTTGGCATAGCTCTTCTCCTGACTTATCTACAGCACCGCACATCCAACCTCCCGATCCCTCCGGTGCACTCGAAGCTCGACCAGGACCGAAGAAGCCACTGAAGGCTCTAGCCTCTTTTCTAGGCAGTTTCTTGGAGACAGCAAGGAATGCAACTCAAATGCAAGCCAAGCCTTCCCGATCTTCTGTCAAACGCAAGAGAACGAAAGGCGTTGGTCCATCAGATGGAGACTCAAACGTGCCTCATCTTACCCATGAAGACGCTGCAGAGGAACCCAGTCGAAAGCTTTCAACCCCACGCCTCCAACCTTTAAGATCGATGCGTTCATTCATAGAGACTTCCGTTCAAACTCCTAGCTCTTCAGTTGCCATGGACGCTCATCAACCACCCTTACTGGCTAGACCTGTTCTTCTTCGCACTCTTACCGCTCGTTCTCATCTACTCTTCAAATCGGTTAAATCTCAGACAATTGCAACTTCAGTCTCGTCTTCTGTCGCCAACATGCATCCTCATTCCAGCTCGGACTTTCGCGTGGCGGCTTACGTCAACCATTCCCCGGTCGCGAAAGTGACGGAATCTCTTCCTGTGTCTTTAAATGTTCCTTTGAATTCTTCTCTGCAGCCTGTCGTCTCCGGTTCTTATGCACTGCCCTCTGGTTCGCCGTCTCCCCAACAGATTCTTGCAGCTCTCCAGCCACCGAAAGCTCTGATTGTTCTTTCTTCAACTCCAACTCTCTCTACTAGCGCAGACGCGCACCTTTCGGTCAATTCATGTTAACGACAATCACCCACTTTTTTGGCACGGGATTTCTGATAGGCAGGGAGAAATTTCCATATCAATCTGGTAAGTCATAATACCTTATCATATCAATTCAATTGATAAAGCGTGCCATGTGCATTAAGGTTTTCTCGGGTTGAACGCCGTGTTTTGGCGGACGGCATCGCATTCTGGTTGTTGTAATACATCTTCCCTCTCTGTACTTGCGACAGTCAGAGATCATAATCTTTTTTATCTGTTCTGTTTCATTTGGGGAGAAATTGTGAGGGCGCCGTCCACATTTTTGCCACTCGTGCGACACGTATATCAACGGCAGAATCCGATGTCGATGACCAATTGCTGCGGTGGCGAGTTGACTATCTGGCTATCAGCTGGCGTCGTAATTATTGGATGCGCATCGACTTTTGCCTCCGTATTTATGTCACGGAAAGTCTCCGTCTCCGTTTCGAAATGCGTTTGTTCATCTCGCCGTTAGTCTCGCCGTTAGATAAGTTCGTATGTCACGACTGTGATTCTCCGGCGAAAACCACTCATATGATCCGTATGTTGAACAGCAGAATCAGTTCGGAAGTAATGGCCTTCAGGGTGCGTCGACCCTGTTGGAGAAGTCGAAATGACCATTTGTAGTGTGGAGTGTCCTTCAAGCTTATTGCATATTTGTAGTGTCATCTTCATCCCGTCTAAAAGACACGGAATTTATGGTCTGACTGTGGGAGACTAAGCTTATTGGCTGACGATTAGTTTGACCGCTGACTTGAAAGCGCTTTGTATTAGAGTGGATTAGCTGGAAGATATATCGAAATTTGGTGATATATATCAAACAAATTTCAATATATTTGGCTGTGGAGCGGGTCAAACGCCACTAAAATTGCAATGAGAAATTTTGAACTTTAGTGCCATTGCAAGCAGCAATTGGACCGTGCGCAGTGATGTGTATGTCTACAACTCTACTACACCATATGCCATGGTCAACATCCGACGATTTCTTCTTTC